>PVIW01000491.1:46856-481739 GCA_004026585.1 Noctilio leporinus
TTTTTTTTTTTTTTTTTTTTTTTTTTTTTTTTTTTTTTTTTTTTTTTTTTTTTTTTTTTTTTTTTTTTTTTTTTTTTTTTTTTTTTTTTTTTTTTTTTTTTTTTTTTTTTTTTTTTTTTTTTTTTTTTTTTTTTTTTTTTTTTTTTTTTTTTTTTTTTTTTTTTTTTTTTTTTTTTTTTTTTTTTTTTTTTTTTTTTCTCTTCCTGGTATTCCTATTATGCTTTCTATAACTGTCCTACAGTTCTTGAGTATTTTGTTGTGTCTTTTTTCTTTTTTCCTGTCTGTATTTCAGTTCAGGAAATTTCTCCTTACATTTCTTTAAGCTTATCGATTCTTTCCTCAGCCATAACCAATCTATTGATTAATGCATCAAAGGTAATTCTTCATTATGTCACCATGCTTTGTATTTTTGGTCTTTCCTTTTGCTTTTTTTAGTGTTTCCATCTTTCTGCTAGCATTACCATCTCTCTTATGTTGTTCACTTTTCTTTATTAGAGATAGTGTATTAATCATGGTTGTTTTAAATTCCTGGTCTGATAATTTCTTCATCTCTTCCAATTCTGGTCTGGTGCTGCCCCTGTTTCTTTCAACTGTGTTTCTTTAGTTGGTTAGTTTTGTCTTTTAATGTACCTTGCATTTTTGTTGCTTAAAGCTGAACATGATGTACTGAGTAAAAGGAACTGAGGGAAATGGACTTTCAGTGTTTTATATACCCAGGAGTTAGTCCAGGTTCCCTGCTTCCTATAGCTGTAGTGTTAGCAGCTAAAATATTCTCTGATGGCCTAGTTTGGTCCCTCTGTTGCCTTTGGGTTTCCCCAGAGACTTATTTTTAGGTAAGGACTGAGATGTGCACTACTCTTTCAGTTGTGTCCCCTGTTAATATATCTGAGCTCTACTGATGTGGCAGAGATGGAATTGGGGAGGGGACATGCTCTACAAGTGTACAGTCCTAGGGTTACAGATTAGGTCAGTTTTGTTTTGTTTTGTTTTAGGTCAGTTTTAGCGTGCCTCTGACTATACCCTGCGACCCTCGCCTGTGCTTCTTACTTATTTTTCCTCCGTGGGTGGGACAGGTTGGTGAAATGGCTGCAGTTGGCTATTTCCTGGGCCCCAGGTTAGTTAGGCTCTGACGAAGCCCCTGCAGGTGAGGCTCATGTGGCCAGTTTCCGCTGAGCCAGGCTAGTTAAGGACCAAGTGCCCTCTCCTGTCTCAGGGGAGTTACTTTCCCCTCCTTTGCTGGAAGCCCAAGAAGATGTTTCTCTGATCTTACTCTGAGGACTTGGCAGGGTAGCTGGAGGTAGATCTCACAACATTGTAGGTCCCTCTAGGACTGCCTCTCCCTGGAGTTTTCACCTCTCAGACATCTCCATGTGCAGCCTCCAGCAATTCATCAGTTCTAGCCCAGGTTTCCCACCTGCCTGGTTTCCCAGGGTGTCCGCTCGTAGTTCCTGCTATAGAAAGCTGTGGTTCTCTGCACCCACCTGGCTATCTTTCTAATTTGAATGACAGTTATTCAACCTGTGGCCACATCTATCTGATAGATCTAAAAGAGTTGTTCACTTTTTGTTCAGTTTGTAAATATTGTAAGAATGAGACCTCACCAATTTATTTTAATGTTTAAAAAAATAATACAGCCTTGGCTGGTAGCACAGTGGGTAAGGTGCCAGCCTGCGAACCCAAAGGTTGCAGGTTCGATTCCCCAGCCAGGGCACATAACAGGTTGCAAAGCAGGTCTCCAGTCAGGTCTGTGGCTGGAGGCAGGTGAAAAGCAACCATACATTGATGTCTCTCTCCCTCTCTGCCACCCTCCCTTCCCTTCTTTCTAAAATTAATGAAATAAAATATTTTTTAAAAATTAATTAATTAATTAATTAATACACATATTACCATAATGACTCAATTATTATTTTATTTTTCCATTGTATTTAAAGATTTAAGGAATCTAACTATAAGCAATATAGTTAATTATTAACACAGCAATTTTCAGGAAAGCAAATGGTCATTTTAGTCATAAAATTTGGAGACCCTTATAAAAGTGCCTAGTAATACTTTACTGTATTTTTAAAACATAGTTACAAATGATAGAAGTCATGAAAAATTATAATTATAGAAATACCATCATACATGTGGTTTGTAAATGTAAGATTAACTTTTCCAAATTGCATCATTCAAATTTTCCCTTTTTAAAAGAAATACTATATTAGCATACTTTCCTTCACTTTTCTCAAATTGTCTCCCAGATACCAAAGAAATTGAAAATATTTTAATAATAGCCCAAAGTGGTTGTCCTTTTTCAATCTTATGACAAGAGAGCCCTGAATTCATTATTGCTTTAATGAGGGGCCTCTTGACTCTTGGTTTTTCACTGGTGTGGTGTCTTGTCCCCTGGGAGATGGTCCCTGACAGGACAGATCAGACCTGAGCTGCATTGAAATGCAGAACAAATGCAGCTGAATACCTGCCCTGGCTCCTGGTGGGCTCTGCTGCCACTAACAATTACCAGGGACAAGAGTAGGGACACTGGCACAGCGGGGAGGCCGACCCGGCTTGCAGCTCATTTTGCACCACACTTATTCAATACAGCCCTGCCCTGTGATTTCCCCTGCACTGTTACACACGAGCATTTACACAGTCACACCTTCACTGTCCTCAGTGGTGGGCATTGACAGTTTGTCACATCTATTGATTTCACTCAAACTGCAATTTCCATGGATCGCTGTCCCCAGCCCTGAGAAAAATCCCATCTCCCTCTGAAGGTCTGGGGGTTTGGTTGGCTCTTGAGGACCACAGGCCATTAAGCACTCAGTGGAATCCACTGTAACTTTAAACAGCTCTGTGGTCACTACCAGGGGACAGCCAAACTGCTCGTAGGCATCATAAGTGCCAATGTGCCTTTAGGACTAGATGTCACCTAGGACAACAAAATGCCACCAGAGTTATGAAGTATGCATTGTTGACCTTCCTGCTTGCCATGACAATACTATGTCAAGGTGGCTCACGGGAAAGTGAATGCCGTCAGTAACAGCCTCCTGTATTTTTGTGTAGTGACAGAGTTCCCAGAAAGCTTCCAGGAGTATTCCTAATGAATGCTGACACTCTGCATAAATCTAACCATCACATAATATGAGATAAAAATTCAAGTTGTATTTTGCAAATAAGAAAACTGAGGCCCACAGTCTTAATCTATCTGCAAGCTTCACACAGCTGATCAGTGGCTTAAGTGAAATTTGAACTCAGGTTGACTGAGCTCAAAAGCCCACCATGTCTGTGGCTCCCCAGGGAACGCGTCTCACAGAAACTTGTTTGTTTTTGTTCATTTTCCCAGCTTTCAGTTTCCCTTGTATTCAATTATTTTTCTTGGCATGTTCCTCAATCATCTCCTTTCTATATACTTTTTTCTTCAAAGATTTCAATTGCCCCTCCCATTTCTTTTCCAAAATACTTGGTAATGACATTTTGTGGTGAAAAGAAAGGTCCTAGAAAAAAGAGGCATGAGTAATCATATTCCCTTAGGGTCCAACTTATGCCAGTTCACAACTTACCCTGGCAAGAGGAAAAGGAGTTTGATCACTTACATCTGTGTTGCACAGTGAATGGAAAAGCTCCAACCACCTGAATGACATGAACATATTCCGATAGTCAGAATACAGACGAAAAAAGCTGCCACCAGTGCCATACCATGAGATCCTTGGAATTTTCACCATTACTTAACAAAGACTCATCATTAGCATGTGCCAACCGCTGGTCTAAGTGCTTCACAAATATTGATCCATTTCAACTTAATAGCAGCCTTATGAAGTTGGCACTGACATGCTTTGCCTTCTGCTGGTGACAAGTCTGCAGGCTATGTCCACTGTACCTAGGACACCGTGCTCAGCACTGCCCTGCTCCGAAGTTATTGAAGCCCCACAATGTCTGTTGGGCCTGTAAGGTGTTTGGTAGATAAGGGCTGGCTCAAGTCAATAACAATGTTTTCTTGTATTTGCTTATAGCTTTCCATTGTTCCAAAAACTTTTGTAAATCTAACCTCATTTAATCTTGCTATGACACTTCGAAGGAAGCACACTTCCTCTGGCACAGAAGAATGGCCCTGGAAAATGGTGTCTAAGGTCCCCACCTGCAGAATACCCCACCAGGATCTACTCCTAGGGTGGATGTGGAAGTCATAGACTGCTTTATAAATAATTTGACTGAGCACTAAACATATGAAAAAGAAAGTATGTGAACAAGGTCCTGGAAGGACTTTCTGAGCTCAGAAAATGTCAGAGGTATCCCCAAGAACTCCAGAATGATTGGAAAGTTGGAGAACCACAATGAGGACCAAGGTAGTGAGAATTAGTGGAGAAGAGCAGCCTCATTGAACAGAGTTTCATTAACTGGCTTTCTGCAATTTGGAAGCAGAGGGAGAATCCTATGAAGATACCTGTTACCCACTTGGTGGACAGGTCTGCTCAGTCCTCTCCTGCTGTGCTTTCTTCTCTGTGCTCCTGTATGTATTTTGAGATGGGGGTGGTGGAGTGGTGAGGTGGCTGCCATGTTCCATGGAAATTAGTGGGGGATGAGTTATTGCCCCAATATATCATTAGACCTAACAACAAGGACTGTTCTGTGTGAATCTAGGGTTTTGGTTAGCATGAGATTAATACTGCATTTCCTGAAATTTAGATATAGGACCTGAAAATATGCATTTTGGATTGATAAATGACAGCAAAGCTAGTTATCTGAATTAGCAACTTTGTCACATGCTGGTACACAAATATCTTCTCACTAACTTATATTTCTTCCTAATATGTCTTGTTACTATTCACGAGGCCCACATCTACCCAGTGGACTTTGCTCATAGTGACACACCTGTCCCTGTGAGCTCTGTCCTGTGACAAATGATATAACTCAAATATAGCCTCAGAAGGTTAGACTGGAGGATGGACCAGTGCTGAGGGTCTTCATGGACACCACCAGGTGCCAGGTTAGTTGCAGGAAATGAAAACCCAGAGCTGTTTAGCACACTTGTTTCCACCCATATTCTGAACTGGATATCTTTCTTCTAGTATTTTCCCAGCTCTCTGTCTTCCTGGACTGAAAGTAGGAAATTACCATGTATGCTTTTTCTGTTTTGTTTTGTTTTTAAGATTTTATTTATTATTTTTAGAGAGAGAGATAGGGAGAGAGGCAGAGAGGGAGAGAGACATCAGTGTATGGTTGCCTTTCACCTGCCTCTAGCTACAGACTTGGCTGGAGACCTGGCTGGAGACCTGGCTTGCAACCTGGTTATGTGCCCTGACTAGGAATCAAATCAGTGACCTTTGGGTTCACAGGCCAGCGCCTTATCCACTGTGCCACCAGCCAGGGCCGATGTATCTTTTTAAAAATTTCTTCCATAAATAGTCAATGATACTGGTTCAAACAATTTGGACAAAGGGACAAAGAGTTGTCCTTCTTCTTCTCTGCTTATGATTAACATAGGCAGAGGTAAGGAAAAGCCCAGGTCAATAATGAATTACAGTTTTATAACATATGCACAGCCTATGTCCTAGATAATGGGAGAACATAGGAACCCAGAGAAGGAAATTAAGGGTATAGACTTTAAACATCCAGGTAGAGAATTAAAAATAATTCATTACATCAGCCTAGCCCGGTTCAAACTACAGAAATGTATTCCTGACAAGCTTCCATCCCTTTCTTTCAATGTATTACATTGATTAACACCCCAAACCATTAATCCCATCTGTGTTTAATTTTTTTTCTTTTCTTTATCCTGTCAAACAGCACTCTGGGGATATGACATTGTTCGTTTTGAAAATCACTGGTTCCAAGAGAAGACTTAGAACAGAAAAAAGAAAAGTAACTCTTTGAACTGTAATGGTTTAAGATGTAAGGGAAAAAATCTAAGATAGGGTGTGCATTAATGAAACTTTAAATAGTGGTAATTCTTTGTGATTCAGTAAAATATTAAGGTTTTATATTTCAAAACTAGTAACCAAGGGCATTTTGAATGTAAATATAAGTAATTAAATCTATCTAGGATATTGAAAAGGATTATTTCAGGCTCTCATTTCTCATATCCTGCACAAATATTTAGTAGTAAAATACCATGCTTTATTCTATGCAAAGGTCACAGAAATGATAAAACACTGATTCTGGACACTGTCCTGTGCTGGCAGACTATCTAGAAAACACCTTGCATCTGTAGGAAGAAATGGAATCGGATGTTACAATTAGCCCAAGGAAAACATTGATGGCTCAAGGTCACCTGCATAGAGTAGTAGACAGCCATGAAGCCTACAGAGCCATTGCCTCATGGGCTCTTTTTGTCTCAAAGACCATCCTGATTTGAATGCTTCCTCCTGGTTGTGGGGTAGGGGAAGAAGACAACAATAAGCATATTAAGTGACTTTAGCATTTCAGGTCCATGTCCAAAGACCTTGGCATATGTGTTCTGCTCTGATGTCCATACAACTCTGGTTATCTCCCCTCATTTTACTCAAGAGTCTCAAGAGTGTTAAATGCCTTTTCTAAGACTAGACATGGTGAGATATATAAGTAAAATTTGAAGTCTGGTCTTATGATAACAAATTTTGGATAATTATTTTGTTTATCTGTACTATATTTTTCTTTACCTGTATGATTCATTTAAATAGTAATACAGATAGTAAGTTTTAGCTTGAAGATGTACAATTGACCCTTGAAAAACTTGTGTTTGAACTGCATAGGTCCACTTCTACATGGATTCTTTTTTCAATAAATATGTGTACTGTTTTTGATCCACAATGGAGGTCTGCAGATGCAGGTGGCAAACCATATGCATTGTTCTACACCATTTTATACAGAGGACTTGAGTACATGCAGATTTGATACCCATTGGTAGGTTACCAAACCAATCTCCACAGACACTGAGGGACAATTTAAGACTGGGAGAGTCAAAAGATACATATGGATTCTCAACAGCAAGGAGATTAGCACCCCAAACTCCCACATTGTTCAAGGGTCAACTTCGGTAAATTAAAATCTGACATTGATGAATGAAGAAAACTTTGTATGCCAACATTATTTGACCAAAATTATAATATGCATAAATCAGAATCACATGGACTCTGAAAAAGAAAACTGCGATCTTCTCTATGTTGCACTCATTCAGGAAATGGATGTTTGCCTTTGGTATTCTTTCAGGCTGAAACAGATCCCACGGGCTGTTCAGTTATGAGAGACTTGACTGCCTGCTGTCAAAAGCATAACGCCTAATACCAGAGTTTGGTGAAATGGAAAGGAATTGTTTATTTAAAGGTTATACAGATTTCAATTAATGGCAGGATTCTGATATTAAGTCTTATTCCCTTTAAAACACCCAAAAACACACAGTCCTGTCTAATCAGGCCAGCTTCAGAACAGACAAGTCCAAGGTACCACCTTTTCTAGGAAAATAGAAGTCTGGCCGTAGCTTCTTATTTCACAGGCACAGGTCAGCTTTACCAGCACCTCCCATTTATTCATACTCAATTAGGGAGGTTTCACCTGTGTCACGGTGTTTTTCAGCTTTTAATTCAGAACCACGTGGCACCTTCTTACATACTGGGCCCCCTGGTTGGCTGGTGGGGTGCTTCTGCTCTCTTTCAAACCAAGTGGCCCCCTCCCCTTAATGGCTGCTACCTTATTTTTAAATCTCCAACCATGGCCTTTGATGCAGTGGGTATGGTGACCAGTTCTGGCCACTGGCAGAATCTTGTGTAGCTTCAAGCTTTTTATCACTATTCTACAGTCAAAGCTCCTCCCAACTCTTTGGCCCTTGGAGGAAAACAGTGGCGCTCCTTTGAGTCCCATCCCCCAAATTCTGAGGCTTCTGTCCACTCTTACAAAACCATAGGCATCCCTAGAAGAAAGAAGAAGAACAAAGGGAAAAATAGTTCTAGTGAAAGCATTGTCTAGAGAGCATTTTCACATTCAAAACTTTCCTTGCCTCCAGACCTCTCTGCAGCCCCTCTATCCTTGCCAGCTACTTCCATTCCCTGGGATGAGGATGCGAATAAGAATGTATTATCTTGATGTGTGATTTTCCAGTATTTCCAGGACTGGTGCCCAAGTTCTTTGATGTGACTTATTTATACATAAGAACAATAGCTGAAGATGAAAGTGTAAAGATGCTCTTTTGAGCTATTTCTCTGTTTATGAAGAATAATTTGGTGCTGGGAGGTGATGAATGTCATGAGTTAGCAAACATGAATATCCCTCAGTTCTGTCCTTCCTTAGACGACGCCTTCCACCCCAATAGGGGAAATTGTCTGCTAGGGAAGTGGACAAACCAAAATCAAATTGTAAATAAGTCATGTTAGTTTCTGTAGGTGTTCTTGTTTGATTTTGGAAACCTATAAGAAACCAAGTAAAACAGGTTTTTAACTGACTGGAGATGCAGGCATACTGATTAGTGAAGTAGAGATATTATATGTTGGTATTAACCATCAACACTGGGTCAGAAGTTTAGACAAGAATACAAAGGAGTGGGAAAGGGGACTTTCATTTTTGTTAGAAAGTGCAATCAATCACTGTGACCCCATATCTATGTGCAGACCTCAGGCTCCTTTGCAGAAATAGAAGGTTGAGTTGGCTATGTGAGTCTATGAGATTTTTTGATACATGGTCTTTCTGGAATCCATTGGGATTTTCTAACCAAGTCTTGGCTCCGCCTTTATCTAGTAATGCAGCTTTGATCCAGACACTAACACTCTGGGCCTTCAGGGGGAAAATGAGGGTGATAAGGTCTTACCTGTCCACACTGTCAGTTTGTTCTGAGAAAGGAAGATAAACATGGAGCACTTGAGGGTGATAAATACATGGACCATACTCTGCAACTGCATTTAGTAATAGTGGAAGTCACAGTCAGTATTGCTAGCCAGCTCCTTACCTCTAAGCATACACATCTATATCTAGATTTCCCTGGATATCTATAGATGTCTAGATACCCATCTCGGTATAGATATCTATATATAGATATAAAGACATAGATAAATAGATATGAATTATTTATGTATTTTATGTACTTATAAGTTACATACACATATATAAACTCACTGAAGCTCAGGGTCACTATTTAATATATTGTCACCTACCTCATACGAGGCTTGTAAAGGTTCATAATGTCACCAAATCTCAGACTCTAGCATAAAAACTAGTACAGCAAAGTGCACAACATCAGAGGCTGGACAGTTGGAAGCATCCAAGCGTAACCCTTTACCTGACCTTGGCGACTTTTGGCAAATTTCCTAAATTCTCTGAACCTCAGCTTCTTCAGCTATAAAAGGAATTTAGTTTCAGTTTTGCTCTCAGAGTGTTTTGTGAGAATGAAACAAGATTCTGTATAAAACATAAACTCGGTCATATAGTTTGAGAAAATGGCAAATATTACCATGACATCACTTCTGTACCCAGCTCAGTGCTTGAACCACAAACATGAAGCTTCCCCTCATGGTTCTTAGGGTCTATGCAGAGAGAAGGACATTAAAGCAACAAACAAACCACCACACATAATAAGCAACTTGCAGTTCTGATTAGAACAATCCTGAAAATCTTGGGGTACTGTGGGTGAGCATATAGGGAGACCCTATCAGGTCTGTATTAAAGCCACACCTCCTTTGGCACAAAGGCAAACTCTGGACTTATGGACCAACTTCTTCCCGCAGACTGGAACCCTGGCGTCTGCCCCTCATCTAGCTCCCCAGCTGACAGGTTAATTCAGGGTCATGGCTCCTTCTAGGAACCCTACTCCCAGCTCTTTGTTCTGTGGGCAATACAGTAACGTGGGCTTCTGATCTTCTTTCAACTTTGGCTCCTAATCATCATGTTAGACTGCCAAGCTGTGCTAAAATCTTGGAAGCAGAAAAAAAGGCAAAAAAACTCATGCAAAGAATGGCAGATTGTTAGTATTGCTCACTTTACACCACCCTTGTGTTAAAATATTGTAATCAGGAGTGAGCCTCTTCTTTAAAGGCCTTCCCTCCTGTGCAATACAAACGTTGCCACACCACCATTTTCACCTCATCTATTATGCATTATCTTATGTAAGATAAATAAGATACAGAAAACAGCACCTATTATGCTAAAATTGTTTGCATAAATTATACCAAAAAATAAATGAATGGGAAGAAAGGTAAAGACTAGCCAAAATTTCATCTTAACCAGCTTCCAAATTGGGATCTAAACTGTTAAAGTCTAGATTTCGATTTTGCTGACCAAGCCCACCAAAATCATAAGTAACATCTAAGCCAGAAGTGGTATTCTCTGCTCATCATGCCACACTCCAGTACGGGGAGGGTCAATACATACAAGCCTACTGGGCAGCCCCTTTGACTAGTGAAGATGGGCATGCCAGTGGGGCTGTGAACAAACACTAACAGCCTAGAGGTGACTACCGTTAGTTGGTGATGTTGCCTAAAACATCTCTCCCTGATTTCTCAACTCAGGAGCAGATTTTTGGCAAAAGCTAAACTGGGCAAATCTGGGTCAGTGCAGGTGTGTCACGGGCAGCTTACAAGTTTCACAGACAGAGTCCTATGGCTGCGTTTCTGGATACAGCTTGTGCTTTCAAATATCTTTTGTATTATACAGAGCAAGTGGGCAAGTCATGCACTTTCCAACACTCACTAGGAATTAGCAGCAGCTTTAAGCTCTGCTGTCAGTGGAAAGAAGCTACTGAATGTGGTGCAGACAAGAGATCTGGCTTGATTATGTTCATCTAAGATGAGCCAAATGGTGAAACATCCCTTTGCTCTGAGGTCTACCCATAATGCATGATCATTTTTTTTTTCAAATTATTTACCTAATGGATTGACTAAATAATCAGAAAGTGGGTCATATATGGACTCACTATGTATACCAATTCTCAAGTATGGATAAACAAAAGAGGCAGTGCTATTAGTATCCCCATTTCACAGATGAGGAAACTGAGACCTTATTTACATCTCTTGCCTAAAGCCAGGGCAGTGGAGCTAAGATTTGAAGCTAAGATTTGAAATCAAGCATCCTTCTCTCTCTCTCTCTTTCATCAATGAGCCATCACCACACAACAATCAGAACATCCTAATTGTCTCCAATTTCCCTAGAGGAATTATTTTTTCTTGTGGAATAAAAAAATATGTATCTGGAAATTTCCAGGCCCATAAAAAGCTTGAAAGATTGCATGTAAAGTGGTAAATAATAGAAATATTTGTGTGTAGTTTTCATATCAATGTGCTAATGCTTGCTAATGACTTTTAAAGTGGATTTTTTCCAAACCATTACTATTATAATTAATAGCTTATGTGATTTAAATGCAAAATGCAATGATTATGGCTGGGTCCTTTTCTTGTGTATATTTTCTGTAGACTTATTGGGGTTCCGTAAGTATAGTCCTAAAAAATAGGATAACCCTGAAAAAAATATTCAAAACTACTTCAATTTGAGATCCACCACCTCATAAATATTACTTTCTTTCACCCAAACGTTATATTTGGCACTAAAACCATCAGATGGAAGCACTGTCTACCTTTCATTTCATTGTTCCCTAAACAGAGCAACCCACTGAAATCCCTCTCTTTAAAAATCAGACTCAGATCCGAACCTCTCCATCTCTATGCAATAATTCTCTTTTGCAAAGAGAATAGCCAAGGGATATAAAGGAGGGGAAAGCTAGCAAACAAACAGGCAGACTCTGAAAAATGAATGCCCTTAAAAGGCTGTCTCGGGGAAATTGTAAATCTTAGCCCCCTTCTAAAGAAGCAAGGTCTCCAAATTTCTTAGAGGGAAATTTCCCCCTTGACACCACACGCATTGCAATGAATTAACTAGTTACAAACTGTTTGGTTGAAGAAAGGGTCGCTGCATGTGACTGAGAGCGCAGAAACAACGTGCTGTCCGTTTTGCCTGAAGCTGGAGCCTGGATCCCAGGTCAGATCCCTCTTGCCAGCCGCCCCCTCAGGCTTTTCCGAGAGACGCCGGCTCTGCTTTGCGAGCAGCTGTCCCTCCCAACGCGCAGCCTTCTTCCCCACCGGCTCCTGGGCAGCTCCCCCCAGCCAAAGGGGAGCTGAGTTTGCAAGCTGACAGGGAATGCAAAGGGCTGGTGGTGCTGATGTCAGAGCCAGCAGACAGTTGTGATTGGATCTAATTAGAGTTTGCAGCAGCAAATAGACAAGCTTCCTGCGTGATTGGCTTCAAAGTGGCTGGTGCCCAACAACTAGGAGAGGTGCCAAAGTAGAAGCCCAGCGTGCAGAGCCCAGACCAGGAAAGGCCGCGGGAGGAGGAGGGCGGAGCGCCCGGGCTGCCAGCGCACCTCGCTTTCCCGGCTCCTAGAGGTTGGCACTCGGGCTCAGATCACAGGCTTGCAGCCGAGCTAGAAACAAGTGACAGAACACTTCCAGACACAAGGAGGGAGGGGGACCGCGCGGGCGCTCGCTCCTAAAAAGTGAGCCGGCTCCCTGATTTGCCCAGCCAGAAGCATTTAGCAGAGGCGGCGGCAGCTGCAAGAGCAGCAAAGGTGAAATTGGTTGAGAAAGGATTCCCGTCTACTTGCCGAGTTTCAGCCATGGCATCGGTGTTGGGGACCAGCAGAGGGTCCGGAGGGCTGAGCAGTCAACTCCGATGCAAGTCTAAGAGGCGGCGGCGGCGGAGGTCCAAGAGGAAAGGTAAGGACCTGGTGTTGGAGCCGGAGCGCCTCCCGCTAACTCTCCTCCCTCTTCCGCGGTCCTCTGGTCTGGGGGCTTCGCCTGCTCCCAGCTGCTTCCCTTTCGGGCGCGGTGGGGTGTCGGTGCCGAGCCGAGCACTTGGAGTTCAGACCCCTGAGTAAGTAGCGGGTGGCTTTTGCCAGCCTACGCGGGACAGCGAACTGCGCGGCAGGTTCAGGAAAGCGTCGGCTAGAGGCAGGTGAGGAGGAGGAGGGGTCGAGGAGGCTGTTCCTTTTCCTGGAGGATAGTTCCCTCCTTGGGCACTCCAGGCCGGCGCTGCCTCCGACCCTCTCAGAGGCAACATTAGCACACGGTGCCAAAGGAAACACTCATTTCAGCCGGCATCCCCCCAAAAGAGGTAGGAGACCTCGCGCCAGCTTTTCCATCCAAATTGCCTTGGAGAAAGGAGTGGGCAAAACCCTGGCAGTCGCCTCCCCAGATTGGCTGACACTTCCTACTGAGCGTGGTTCCCATTGTTTGTAAACACGAGGACCTACTGCGAGCACAGGCTCATTCCGAGAAATAGGCAGAAATTAATCCGTGGAGGAGAAACAGGCATTACAGCTTGTTAGCTGGGGGTGGGGGGTGGCTTTGCAAAGCAGAACAGGAGAAACAGCAGCCGCTGGCAGGTTACTACTGACACACTGTCATGTTGGTGCCTTGTTACTGCTCTTCTTCCCCGAGATCAGCCACCCTAAAGTTAGCAATTCCATCTCCAGCCCGGGGCTTCCACAGAGCAGCTGATGTAAAATCAGCAATTGCTCCGACTGGAGAGGCGATCATCTAAAATGCCAGCACCGCCTGTGCACACCTTGGAAGGATGAAAAGTCTCGCGCTGCTGCCCGACCTTCCCAGATAGGGACTGGTGACTGACACCTCCGCCTTATGAGTCTGCAGGAGAAAGTTTAGTACTTAGGATTTCGAATTGTGTTTTGCTTGTTGGTTTGTTTTTAAGAAAGTGAATATGGAGCCCTACAGAACAGTTGGAAAAGCACACCTCAAATTTATCAGGTTTTCCAGTTTTGCTGCTAAGGTGGCAGGATGCCTCGTTAGGTAGGACTGAGGTTGTAAATGCTCTCCTGAGAATTTTCATCCTCTTAGTGGCCTCCAGTAAGTTTGTGCCAGCTCTTTTCCTAACGGCTTTCAGTCTTCAATTCCCTCACGACTTCTTCCAATAACAGAAATTAGGCGGACAGTTTGAAGACATAATGCCAATCTCAAACAGTTGTTAATTATGATCACATGTCATGACCGCAGGCGCCAAGTGATAACTTCCTTGAAAGATTTCAGAGCCTTTGGTTTCTGAACTGGAGTGATTTTATCATTCTAGTTCGACTAAGCTGATAAAATAGATGCCAGCCATTCACTTTGTTATCTGAAATTTCATTTTGAAACAGGTCTGTCAATGTCTTCCAAAAATAACATGAACACATAGTGACATCGATAATGAGAAAATCACAGGATTTAATAATGAGCTTAACTTTTAAGAGGGAAAAGAGGACATTAACTTATGGATTTCAGGTGTTCGTGTTACCCAATATTTTTGTTTAGTCTATTTACATATTTAAAATTGAAGAGTGTGGAGTAATATTTCACAATGAAGCAATTTATAGAAATAAAATATTTACTGATAGATATTGATGCCTTTCTCCAAATTTACATTTTACTTTTGAATATTAGTTATGCTAGCTTAAGTTGGGGAAAGAAAACCAGGAAACCCCAGGGAAGATTTCATTTGCTACAAACTTAACTATAACAATTCCAAATTAAAAAATGATATGCAAAATTTCTATGCATTGGTTATTTTTAATATACCAAGTCTCTTAATACCCATAGCCAAAAAACTGGAATGAGAAAGGGTAATCAGTATAATATACTAATTTCTATTATACAAAAATATATGTGTGGGGGTGAAATTTCCTGTGGCATCTGCTGACTGCCAGCTTGTAGGGAAGAGCGTCAAATCAAAGTACTAAACATTCACTTTTTTGAGAAAAGCCAACCACGTAAGTGTATGTGATCAACTTAAAAAAAAATACAGCAATTACAAGACACATTAAATGTTATCTGCATTTTTGTGGGACTGGATCAGTTTATGTATAATTACAAGTGATTACAGCTGCTTCATTATTTTTTTCTCTTCTACCAGAACAATAGTGAATTTAAATTATATTCTAATATTCATGACTCTTAACATCAGTAATTGAATAGACTAGCCTCTGCCTCTAAGCTGATCTAATATTACAAATCTACATTCATCATAATTTAAAATCCAGGTATGTATTGATGATGGTTCAGGAAGAAATTTTAGTCAGGCTCTATTAAGTACTAACAAAAGCTACTGACTATGAGCGCAAAGTAGGAGCTCTTTTTATAGGTAAATAAGTTAAGATAAATGTTAAACTTTTTTGCCAATGACATTTATTTTACCACCAATTCTAGTGAACAAGAGTCATTTTGGAAGGTGCATTGTAACTTTGTTTGCCAGTGCTATGAAATGCTATCAGCTTTCTATATGCATCCTCTAAAAGTAGCTTTGGTGTGATTTCTTTAATTATCTTTTTATTGTCAGAAAAACTATGGGCTCTTAAATAAAAACTCTGTAGCTACAGCTTAAGTGTGGAATTGATACAATACTTTTACTATTAATAAATATGATCCATAGCCTCAGAAATGAAATAATTTCCTGTCCTGTCCATTGTTTTTTAGTCACCATACCACACAAGAAGCAGTATAATCTTTAAAGATCAGAACAATATGTATTAAAAAATTAACCAGAATGTGCATTTCTCTCTCAGATAAACTTTAAAGGAAACACTCAGATTGAATCTCGCCCACCCAGCAGTTAATTCCCTTCTGTCATTTTATCAAGACCTGGCTATACAGTTTTTGCATCTTCTCTGTGTGATATTTTTAGTTCAAACTTCCTTTCAGAAATGATTATGAGTGATTTACATTTTCTGTACAAATGAGAAATGTCAAAATTTGACTTTTGTGTGCAAGAAAAACAGGCAGCTAAAAATTACTGGAAAAAAAACCAAAGAAATCATCTAATTTTTACACATGTGGATTAGGAACGTCCACATGAATCCCATGTAACATGGGAGAGACACATAGGTTTATTCTGCTTCTGTTGCATTCAGAGATATTAACAAAATGCTGGCGACACTTGTAGTTTATAGAGACTTGGCTGCTCCCCGCTCTTGCTAAATGCCCACAGAGCTCTTTTCTTTATAGCTCTGGGTAAAATTATGCACAACCAAATCTGTGTTGTGTGGTTCTATTAGGGTTGTCTGCTGGTATTCGAAAGAACTGAACCTATGGATATTACAAAAGGAAAAGTGTGAGATGTAACGGATTTATGTCTCTTGCTCATCGATATTTCTCTTCCTCCCTCCCTCCCTTTCCCTTCTCTCTAACAGTAAAAAAATAAAGTATTATTTTTAAATGTATATATTTTAATCCAATAACAAAAGTAAAAATTTAAGATTTTAAAAATAAGTATTAGCTCCAGTGGGCAGAGTAAGAGGCAATACTCATCAAAACAATGTAGTATATAAAGAGAAAACATTTAAAATTTTATCAGTTGATCTCTGAACCACTCGATTTCAGGGTTAAATCAGAGGAATTTTGTAGGTGTATTTTTAATGATTAAATAGTATATATATTTTGTTTCATATTTTTTTTCTTTCTGAGTGTAGTTTTCCTAAAAGAAACTATACATTAGCATGAAATGCATTCTGTAACTAATAAGTATATTTAATATTTGATCCATTAGCATATATAATATGTAAAATGACTAGTTTCTGGAAATTTTTAAAAACCACTCTTTTGATGCAAATATATTGGGAAATAGATTAAAAGCTAATACAAATTTAACTGAAAACATGACATAAGCAGGAGGATAGGATTTTAAGTAAGGTGCATCAATCATTAAAACCAGGAAATGAAAGAAACTTGGGAGAACTATTGGAAATGCTGTCTAAACAATCACTTATAAGTCAGTCTAATTGAATTACTATATCAGCACAAGATTTTTCTCTTTTTGAGACATTTGACAACAAAATAAGTTAACTCTTGAAATTTAGATATTGTTCCAAGGTTACACGGAGTTTTAGAAAAGTGAAGGTGAATTTTGGAAACCCCAATCCAAGGTGTAGCTCTGTAAAAGTGAGCTGATGAGTTATAGGAAGGTAGGAGAACGGGCCAGGGGCCGAATGCTGTGAAATGTACAAAGAAAGCTGGCCAATGAGACAGAATAAAGTAGGCAGGTTTATTTAGAATGAAGTTCTATGAAAAGTTAATGAAACAAAAATATCATGCCAAGGATGGAGGTGGAGAGGCTGTGTAGCTCTGTATCCCCTGCAATGCTAAACCAGCAAACATCCATGTGGCTAGTGGGGACACACATCTTCTGCACCATGGCCATACACGATAGCCTGCTCGCCCCACCCACCTGACTTTGGCAGCTCAGAGGAAGGACTGGGTCTAGTGATAAAATTAAATTGATTAAATAGCTCACCATCGTCTAATGGTACAGGACTTTCATCTTCTGTGTTTTAGAATTCATATTTACCTCTGGTTTCTGGTGACTTGTGTAATAGCAGTGATTTGAGATTGCTTCAAGGGCATTAGATACAATGAGTGAATGTGAATTTAGAATAAAAATGTGAGATTCATGTATCCATATCTAAATAGTGGTGATTCGGTTATTGCAAAAGTACTGTCCCAGAAGAGCATTATGCAAGGAAATGCAAAATTAGGAAATTGTGCTTTTCCTTTTTGAAGGAAAGGAAAATAACTTATGCTCTGAAAGCATCCAATGTTCAATTTAAATGTATGTGTATATAAATCATGTTTGTTGTTATGTACGTATATATGTACACATACGTACACAGCAAAGACAGTTAAAACATTTGAGCAATTTTTATACCTGCTTCTTCTAAAACACTAGAAAGTGTTTCAGTGTTTTTAGAATCTGAACAGTTTCGGGCAACTTATAAAACCAAAAATGATTACACTATTTTGTTCTTCATTGCTTAAATAGACTCTGCATTGGTAAATTGGGATCTTAGTCACTACCAAACAAGATATCTAACAGAATATATTTCCATATGGCGAGCAAGATTTTAAAAGCACTTATTACAGCCATTTCAAAACTAAAAATAATAATAATGGTAATAAAGTAAATGCCAGGTGAAATATGAAAAGCACAGATGTCCTTCGCAAAATATTCAAACTACTGAGTGTCAGCACTGTCCATGTGGCTATGCACTGCAAGAAAAAGCTACATAGCAATGCATAGCCTGAGGTGTGGAAAAAATAAAATGATTCATGTTGTTAAGTGTCTGTAAGTAGAGTGAACAAAAATTAACCTGTATCTTTTCAATTAAATGTTTTTCCTCCACTGAAATACAGAAATACATGCTGTTAAGTACTTGATTATGCAAAGGGAATTATTTCTAGCTGTTAATATATTATAATTCATATAACAATATATTCTTTTCAAATAAATGGACATTGCTTTTGAAAAGAAGGGAAACAAGTGTGTTTAAATCTCAATCTACAAGTAAGTCTAACACACTCCTGTGAAACTATAGAAAACAAGAAAGGCAGATGCATTTGAAAATTTTAAAATGTATGTTCTTGTACTTGCATATGTGATACTCTTAGTTCTAAGATATCCCCATTTTGAAATTAAGCTTCTATTTACTTGTTTATTTTATTTTAAAGAGCAGGGGCTAAGGCATCTGATTTTTTTTATTTTACTTCATCAACAACACAGCAAATGTGACTCTTAGAGCCCTGAGTCTCCTGCAAATTTATGAATGAGTTTAATTTCCCAGGAAATGCATCAAAGAATTAGCAACCTAGAGAAGTATATGTTTGCTTTTTAAGAGGGCTATAATTTTCCCCAAAATAAACTTGGCCTCTTGCAAAAACAGAAAATTTTTTTCTGAAGAACAATAAATATTTGAAAATTGGAAATAAAGAAAGAGTTAATCAGAGATCCTGGATCCTCTCATACACTCTGGCTATTTAGTAGTTTTTTAATTCTGGTTAAAGGTATTAAGAATGAAAGGCCACAAAATAATTTCATTTTGTTATTTTATTGATGGGAAAGGAACACAATTAGCATCTGGATGTTTGTAACAAAGTGCCTAGTAAATGTCACTTTTGTGTCATGAAATAAATATTTATGAATTCACTATGATCTGTTTTAAATTATGAAAATTACCAATAGTTAATGTTAATATTTTTTTAATCTCAGGAACTAGCAAACAGGTAATACAAGTGTCATATTCATGTTAAAAAGGGGATTCTATGCTCGATTAAGAAATAATGTCCATAAATGGAACATTTACGTAAACAATGCAAAGGAGCATTTCGGTTTAAGATGGAAGAGACATATAATACCAAGGCTCAGATGACTTGTAAATTTTAGATCATTACTTTTGAATCCCTAAGAAATGAAATTTTAAAGCCTTGTTAAAGATGTGTACCCTGACAGTGACAGGGTTGAAGGTGGCTGATGGAATTGCTTCAATGCAGAGAGGGCCATTACAGTCTTGTGTTTGTGTAACTGCTAATGCACTTCCAGTGTGAATGCGCACAATAGCTGGTCTGGAATCAAAAGATCCAGATCTGCCTCCACACCTGTGTGATCAAAATCTGTGGATTGAGGAGAGAGGTCACCAGTGGCGACAAAAGGTAGAAAGGACAGGTATTATTTCTAAAGTCAACTACCTGGTCGCTTTAGCTAAAATCTGATTGCCTCCATCCCACTGAGCACTTTTAACAGGGCCCTCAGAGAACTTCTTTACAAAAGAGATCAAGTTTTCTTTCTGTTGCTGTGGCTTCACCATTTGAATAATAAATAAAACTCATATTGTTCAGAATATATTAGTAAACCTTCTTTTCTGCAGTTTCCACTCTGTGCAGTACATATTACACCTAAAGAGTAGCTCAACACTTCCAGGTGACTTGCTTATAATACAAAGTGTTTCTTTACACGCCTCAACCAGAATGTGCATTGAGGAATTTTATAGATTTAATTAATCTTTGCTGCTCCATTTAGTTCCAATGAAACCTCTGATTCTTGTTTCCTACAGCCAACAGATGGAAGATCTGCCTCATCATTTTATAATGTCTTCTGTGATTTCTCAAATATGTCTTCTTAGAGTGGTATTAAAATGGAATGATGTTGATTCTGTTCTCTGAAATGGGGGAGCTGGTCACCACTGGAAAACGCTCACCCAGTCAAATCCCTTCTATGTTAAAAACAAACAAAAAGTGGGGGCAGTGCTGTTTCTAAGAAGCAGCACTTGGGAACCAGAATAGACTAGCTCAAAGCATTCACTGTGGACACCAATAATTAATTTAAAAATGATTTTATCAGGCTAAGTCCCTCAGAAGTACACAGACTTCCTCTTTTGAAAATGAATCCAGTATTTCCTAAAAAGTTTAATTGCTTTTGGAAAAGTGTGATTTAATAAACATGACAGAAATGTCAACAAAATAGATGTTGACCTCCTGTGCACCCAAGTCTGGCTGGGTTCACTCATCCCTGTCTCTAACAGATGCTCTGCTCGAGTTTGGCTCAGAACTGTGGAAATAGATGTGTTCTTAAAGGAAACACAGGCTCTTTTTATTAGGCTGTGTTCTGACCTGAGAGCTGAAACAAAATGTTCACAAGCTCTGGTACAGTCTGGCATGTACAACTTTAAAAAATAAGACTTTTATATATTTGGGTAGGAGCAAACAGATATTAAAATTATACTATTTATGATTACTTAAGATGAATAAAAACACATAGGGCCTAATTAAACCACGGCCATGAAGATATTTTATTTGTGTTTCAACTCTTAATATTAACACTGTAGATGAAAGTGTGTAAAGGGCTATTCCAGATTCTAACAGAATACTAACAGAAAGTGATTTTTTTCATTCAAAACATGTGGTTCAAGGAGAATTTTTTTAATCAAATGAGTCCATGATGCTAATTTTCTTTCTGAAGACACAATTTTGAAATAAAAATAATTGCTACACCTCTAGGAAATATACCAGGATAAGCAGTAACTTTATTTTAAACAAACAAGCAAACAAACAAATAAAAAAAATTTGAAGACAGGGGAATAGGAAATACCCAAAGTTTGACAGCCCTTGAGAAATGCAGTTCTGATGTACAGTAAATGTTACTCTAGTCCTTATGCCATACCACATTCAAGAACTGCAGATGGAAAGTTGTTTAGCACTGAGTTCTAAATTCAAAAAAATAGATACTCATTAAACATTTAGGATGACAAGGTTAATCAGTTTAGATCTAACACATTTGCAAGCTAATATAATTTTACATTATTACTTGAGGTGTTAGGCCAATTTTTTAAAGGAATAATGTGGGCTTTTATATGTAGGTAATGAATGGAATTTAAACCATTAAAAATTACATGCATATATTTTTTGTAGATTCCTAATATAAACATACAACATATAGTTCAAGCACTTATTAAAATAATGAATATTAAAATATTAAAAGATCCTCTAACTGCAACAGCAGAAGCATTAATATATATTCATTTTTAGATAAACATATAAAAATCATGTATAAAAATTTTTGAACTTCTGAGAACACAAACGCATTGAGAAATAGTGAAAAAATAACTTTGATTTATGGGCATGCTTTTTGGTATTTAGGAAAATATTAATTGTAAAAGTTTTAAAACATTATTATTTTAAATGTTCATAGTTTACATACAAAAGGAAAATAAGTCTTTTTTGTCTTTGCCACTAAAAATATAATCAGTCCTCTTACATCATAAAGCAGGAGAGAAACAAAAACCATGGTGGTATAAAGGAATTTTCATGGGGGTGAGGGGAAGAGGAGAGAGACAGAAACAGTAGAGACAGAGAGCATCAGAGAACAAAGGGAAGAGAGAATAATTTGAAAGTGTCCTTTTTCCTGTGCTTTGTTCAGAGTCTTCCTGCATTGTATGCTCTGTATTTTCCAAACAGAAGAGGCTCACTATCTAATTCTGCCCTGTTTGAAATTTAACCTTAAACATTTTACGTATATTCAAACATTGATTTGATGTGTATAAGTACAATTTATTCATTTGCAAATGCATCTCCTCAGGTGCTTACTGTGGGTTAAGCAAGCAGCTGAGAACAAAAAACATGCACAGAAAGAAAAAAAAAAAAGCAGGATCCTTCTCGATTAGCTTAGATTGTGTGTGTGGATAAGGACATGGTCTGTCCTGAAAGTATCAAGCCAGTGTCAACATAAATTAAAACAGTAGATGGCTTGATATTTTTGGGACAGACCTTAGTATGCAAGTGAATCAAAACAGAAAAAAAAAAAAAGAAAAACTTCATTAATCCAGCACAGTATTAGATTCTTGGGAAATTGTCTTAAGTACAAAATATTGTTATTGTTATTTTTTACAAAATTGGACTTCTATTGTATTTATTTTATTATTACAGGTAAAACTCCTGTATTAAAACTAAATCACTAAACTATATAACTCCTCAAGGTTCAAACACTTTATTTCCTCCACAATGTCAGAACCTAATAGCTGCTCAATTAAAACTCCTTGAGAAAATTGATTTTTTAAAAATAAAAATTGCTTCAAAAAATAACCAGAACAATACAGTAGAACAGAACATTTTCTAAATGGAGTATGTACAGATGCTCTGAGCCATAGCAGTTGATAGAGGGAACACGCAATGTGAGGACATGCATGGGGATGATGTTCATAAGCCACGTTTGGAATTATGAGCGCTAGGGACAAGTATGGTTTCCCCAGTTCTTGTTTTGCAGAATTATCTGCAGGTCTGGCTGACAGGTGTTGCTCTGTATGTGCAGCAACTGCTCAAGGATGGGGGTCATGATGAGCTGTTTACCCCCAGAAAGGAGCACAGTGGCAACCACATTGTAACCACCAAGAAATAGATGCTGTAGAATTAATTATCAAATGTAAATGGCAGATTTATAAAGGTGTTATCTGTTGTAGCTTTAAGTCACTGCCACATGAATATGAAATTATTCCTTCAACAAACATTGATGAAACACCTTTATGTGTCAGCCATAGTGCTAACTGACAGGGAGAAAGCAGTAACAGCAGCTCTGGAAATGTTCTTGAAAAGAGCCAAGAAAGCACATCTCAGCTTGGCTCTGGCTTCTCTGTTGTCCATGTGAAAGAGACAGTTTACAAAAAGTTCTGGAGGCATGCACTTCTGTTTTCCAAGCTGGCGGTACCAATGATTGGAACGTTCACAGGTGTCTGTGTGGGTGGATGAGATGAAACCATGAAACCTGCAGACTCAGATGAATTCCACAGATCTGCTCAGTGAACAGCCCTGTGGAGCCTGGTGCCCTTCACCTTGACCCTAACAAATTCTTCTCAGCCTCTCTCTCAGAGCCTCCATATTGGGCACAAAGGCACACTTTCTCTTGCCTGGTAGTTGCCCACCTGTCTTGAAACCCCCCACACCTTTCACTGGTACTGCACTCTTCTTCCTATAAAAGCCCAGGCCCTGCCCAAGTACTCAGCTACCATCTTGCTTTCTGGTTCTCAAAATTTCAACTCTGTCCTTATTGCAGAAAAGTGTTGTGCATGTCTGTGTAATACAAAACTCCAGCACCAGGACAAGAAAAGTAAATACGGCATCTAACTTGTGATGTAGCTTGACATTCTTTACAACCAAGAACAGCACCTCTGCCTAGATATCTGGCATGGAAACTAGGACGTAGAGCTGATCCAAATAGTCATAGAAGGTGTTCCCACTGCCATGTCCATTCAATATGTGGACACAGGATATTTCATGAAAAAACATGAAAGTCATTGAACTTATCCCTTTTGCTATGTAGATAGCATGTTTCTTGGTCTTTCTTATCTATTAAATAACTTTAGAATAATTTCTCTCTTTCTCTCTATCTCCCTTTCTCTCTCTCTCCACTTATCTCATATACATTAAGCAGGACACATGTAACACCCAACATGCAGCACTAAAACATAAAAGTCTTTGGTGCATACAACTTACTTTGTCTACTCACTTTGGCAGCATTGATACTGGCTGTCACCGTTAGATTTAGATAATTATCTGCACTCACACTTAGTAATGTTTCCAAACTTGACCATCGGGGAAGCAATAAAAGTAAGAGTTGGCAAAAGTGAAACCATGCAATGAATTAAATGCTTCATACCATTTGTATATATTTATGCATAATAACTTACAAATTTTACAAGCAGGAACCTGATGTTAGCATTGTTACTTCTTCAGTAGGACTGTTTTATCCTTACTCCACATGGTTAAGGAAACTATCTTCATTTTTGACTCATCTGGACTTTCCTTCTTTCCCTGTTCAGGCTCAGCTGATCCTTTAAGTGTTTTTCCAAGAGTGGCCTTGACTGACTTTCTACTCTGAAATCTAATTTCCTTATATTGGGGTTCTTACCACTATCATCAAAAACAACCTCTGTGTCTGAAAATAGTCTATTTCATTTGCAGATACAGAGCTGTTAATCTTCTGTATTTGAAGCAATGTCCTTTCCTCCAGAGTTCTCTCTTGGTGTTGCCCTGGGAATGCCACCTGGTCCACAGTGTGTTCTGTAGAACTTGGAAGCAATGTTTCTGTCATTTAAGGAAAAGATGGCTTTCTAGTTTAGGTTGATATAAAAAACAAGCCCCACAGTTGGTGGGAAAAAATACATAGGACATTTTGTGGCACTCCCTGTGTGACATCACTGGACACTCTCATCCAGGAAACAGGGGACAGGAAGCTTACTTTCCATCACAGGCAAAGTGTATGAGTGAAACAATTATGAAACTGTAAGTGTCTATTTTGCAGAATGTTAGCCTTACCCCAAAGGTTAACAAACACAGGGAGGACAAACTCTGAAAGTCATGTTGTTGAGGCACACTCTGCTGCAGTGTTTCCAACAAGCTTCTCTTGATTAGTCAAGTCCAAACCAGTGATACAGCCACTCAACCGACTGCCCATTTAGCCACTGGCAATAAGAACTGAATATTAGAGACTAAAATTAATTGAGCCCTTAACACTGTTCTACTCCTAAAATTTATTTTGTTGCACCATTTGTTCATCTATAAAATAAGAAAAATATTTGAATTATAAGACATATCTTTTCACATACATTTCATGTATATATAAATGTGTATATTCAGACATGAATAACAGAATGTCATATTAGGTGACTTATAAATAAACTCATTAGATAAAATTTAGAATAGGAGAGGGTTTTGTACTTATTAGACTATGTTAACTACACAAAAATGCCTAGACAAAAAAAAAAAAAAAAAAAAAGTGCCTAGACAGACAGTGTATTAGTCTGCTCAGGTGATCGTAACAAAGGACCCCAGACTGGATAATGTAAGCAACAGAAATTTATTGTCTCCCAGCTCTGGAGACTGGAAGCTGAGATCAAGGTGTGGCAGGGTTGAATTCTCCTGAGGCCTCTTTTTTTGGCATGTAAATAGTTGTCTCCTCCCTGTGTCCTCACATGGTTATCCCTCTATGTGTCTCTGTCCTGATCTGCAATTATGAGGACACCAATCAGATTGGATTAGGGGCTATCCCAGTGACCCCATTTTAACTTAATGAACAATTTAAAGACCCTATCTCTAAGTCTAGCTACATTTGAGGCCCTTGGGGTTGGGAATTCAACATATGGATTTGAGGGACACAATTCAGCCTACAATAGACAAAAAAAAAAAAAAAAGCACAGTTCTATTCACCTTTAGGGATATTTCCTGAAAATGAAAGCATGCTGTTAGATTGTGCCCTCTTTCCAGATATGTCATTTCTACCTTACTAAGAGCCAGAAAACACGTAAGTTTCACTTTCATCATCATAGTATCTCTAGTGTATAAGCTATAATATCTCTAGGGGATAAGTAATACTTGTAGAATTAGACTAGCATCAGATTTGATTAAATAACATCCAGAAAATTTTTCTTCATTATAATATCATGAGCATTGTCATTTAATAATGTGAAACTATGTGAATTTTATTGTATTTTGGTTTCCTCCTTTCCAGACCCTCTGGAGATCCCGCTTCCACTTAAAGCAGTATAAACTACCATGACTCTAAGAAGGGTTTCCTTCCCACAGTATAAATGGTGTGAAGACCACTTCCACCTCCCACTTACCACTCTTTTCCCAACTGAAATAAAATTAGTCATGTGCTTTTCTTATTGGGAAGCAAAAGGATCCTAGGACAGTATTAACTCAACATCATCTTCATTTTTGGGCAAGGGTAGAGAGACCCGAAGAGATCAGTGACCACTTTGAAGGCTAGACAGTTGTGGTAAGAAAGACCCATTGTCCTGCTGTGGAACTGGAACATAGGTACAGAAATGTTATCATGAGTATGTGGGCCTCTGGAAGGAGGGGACTTTCAAGGTGAGGTCACACAAAGGCAAGAGTAGGAGTTCTCTGGGCAATGTGAAGTTCACTGCCACTGAGGGGCTGCCTATGGAAACATATCAAGAGAATGTTATCAATGTCCCAAAGCTAGGATATGAAGCCAGGATATAGAATGGCTTCCCATTCTCAGAAGATGGAAATAGGGTGGAAGCAGCTCATAATGTCTGAATGAGTATTATGTGTGTGTCTTGTATGTATATGTACGTATATGTGTTTATATGTATGTAAATACATTTTTATACATGTATATATGTGTACATATATATGTATTTTTCATTGTGCTTTTAACTGCTTAATTAGCATCAGTAACACATTTTCTGATTCAAAGGTTAAAAAAAAAAAACTTAGATTATGGAACCAACTCAGACATTCAACATGTTCATTTTACGGATATCTACATAATAATGTATATTGAACTCAAAAGTAAATATTAATTGTTGAACAAGTTAAAATTTTTAAGGACTACTATGAATTAAGATTAGAATTTTCAATTCTATTTCTCAATAAACAAGTAGAAAAAATAGAATGCTGATGTGCTATACAAACACAGCACCTACATGGACAACATCCACAAGTTTATATGAGCTCATGATTTGTTGTGATAGTCAAATTAGTTAATATTTTAAAATGAAAATAAAGTTTATTACTCATTTAGTAAAATCCTGGAACAAAATAACATAACTAAATTTGAATGTTATAAAATGTTTTCTTCAGGTTTAAATTCACTTTACTTTTGGTTGCTGTGTATCTGAATTTAAAATGAATAGATTTGTATGACCTTGTGTGTGTGTTTCTGTGTGTTTGTGTACAGGATATTTCTCATTGACTTTCATGCATAAATGATAAGTTTAATGTTCCAATTTCCTGGATTAAACCAGCTTAGATTCTATGCTGGCGATACAAAGTCAAAATCAAGTTGAATCCACAGGTAAACATGTAGTTCTGTTTTAAATCACTGAGTAAATGCATGAAAAGTGGATTACAGGAACAAATTTGGGTAGAGAAAAGTCAAATAGGACATCTGAACTCACCATATGACGATGATCCTGAAATTGTCAACTTTAAAACAAAACAGTTAAATAATGAGACCCTCTTGAGAAAAAGCCCTGTGCTCCCAAACAGAACAAAGGGGTATTAACATTAGGAGAATATGTGCAACTCATTGCACACAAATTGACTAAAATTGCTCTTCCCATCTGTTCAAAATCTTCTTTATAAAATCATTTTACACAAACACATGCAGATAGGATTTCTGAGTTTTTTAAATTCTTTTGTAAACAAATCACAGATTCTCGATGACATTTTGTTTACGACAGGCTAGTGAATCTCAACCCATTACGCTCAGGGAGGGTCCCTTGTGCCACTGAACTTAGAGAAGAGAGCAGACTGAGCAGATTTCTTTAGACCCCCTCCTGCTCAGTTTTGTAGACTGAAGGCAGCTCCAGACCCAGAGCCAGAACAAGTGAAGTGGATCAAAGTGCAGTCTCCATCCCTCACATCCTGATGGAAAAATGCCTGGGACCCAGAGCCAGGTCTAATGTGGATGCAACATCTCAGCATTACACGTGGGATTCGGGTTACATACGGCAGTGAGGGAGTCTTGCTTAAGTGGGCTTTTGTGAACTTTCCTGCCAATGAAATTTTTTATTTGAGTATCTTCTAACCCACTATTGATTTAGAGTAGAAATTGTTCCTAACCTGAGTGACTTAAAGGGGGCAGGGAGGGCAGTGCAGTTGTGGACCTTTGGGCTCCATGTTACAAGTGTAGAAACAGCAGAACCAGAGCGCTTAGTATAAATATCCTTTCAGATGAAAAAATGCACAGGAAAATTTAGAAAATATTCTAATAATAAGCTTGTGTCTTTAAAGCTTATTTTTAATACTAGATCTTTCTGAATTCTTTTATATCATCATTAACATCTGTTTGGTCTTAAAACACACAGTAAACTTACACATCTTGCAATATTTTGCTTCATTTCCTTTGCTGCCTTATTTTTTTAAAGTAACTTTAATTGTCTACACAAGTTGAGTAATACTGAATCAATTGATATACTGGTCAGTCTTTCTGCTGAGGTCTCTCCAAGCTGAATGAAGAAGGCAAAAATCTTGAGTTGAAATTTAGGTTAGTTTATTATTATTTTTATTATTAATTCCCTCCTTTCTTTCATTTGAGCAAGTACTGATTTCATTTTCAGTATTGATAATTGTGTTCCTTATAAAGTTTTACAGTGGTATTGTATTTTTGGAATCATTTTCATCAAAGCAATGAAAAGATCAAATAGGTAATGTTCAATGCAGTTGCATTTTTTAAAAAGTAATGGATGTCTTAAACCTTTTGATAACTTTGCAGATAGAACCATCCTTATTAATCAAGTGTTGCCAACATAGCCAAGCACATTGCAAGTTTGAAAAACTCACCCTGGCTGGGTGGCTCAGTTGGTTGGAGTATTGTCCCATACACCAAAGGTTGCAGGTTGGATCCCTGGTCAACGCCTCTCTCTCTCTCTCTCTCTCTCTCTCTCAATCTCAATCTCTCTCCCCCCTGCCCACCTTCTTTCCTTCCTCTCTTTCTAAAATCAATAAATATATCCTTGGGTGAGCAAAAATAAAAGAACAATAAACATACTGTTCATTTACTTGTCTGTTGTACTACTTCCTCTTATTTTTCATTTTATATTAGTTTCTGTCCAATTTTTGCTTTAAGTGGACTATCAAGCCTTCACCAATTGTTTCTTTATGAGGGTAATCATGTGCCCAGAGAATGCCAGGGTACACCTGTAGTGTGAGATTATTTAGAAATAATGGCCCATTCCACTCCATATGCATCCTGATTTAGACAGCTAATCGTACCGTCACATACCCTATAACGTATGAAACAAAACTAAATACACATATTATTAGTTCAATAAATATTCAAAACCCCCCTGAAGACATCCTTTCCTCCTTTGTTATGTTTTCCTAAGCTATGTTACATTTGTGGGTTTGATGGTCCCTCTGTATATTTTTCTAATTCTCATTAAAATATAATATGACATTAAAATTTTTAAATATTTTTCACATACCACCTGAAATCAGCTTGAAGATACCTTATTCTGCATATATACTGGGAGAGCCTACAAACCTTTCTAAGGCAGAATCTCACAGTGGGATGTGAGGGGAGAGCCAGTCCAGTGAGCCAGGCCTCTGGACGGCAGAGGAGCTCCCAGCTGGGGAGGAGGCACCACAGACAGAGCTCAGCCAGCCGTCCAGGATCCCAGAGCAGCCTTGTTACCCCTCCCCGCCACACACACAGCCTGGCATAAAAGGCTCCAGTGATTAGACCATCAACCCTACTGTATGTGCATGCGGATACTGTTTCTGCCCCCAAATCACTGAGCAATGAGGCCAATTTGTGCCTTTAAATGAGGCAGACTCAGATTTCCAAATGCGTAACCAAGGCCAAAGGAACACAAAGGATAACCAAACCCAGGCAGAGTCATAGGGAATGTTGCTTTGTGAAACCTGTTCGGTGAGGCTTTGTCTCCAATCCTGCAAGAAATGAGGAAGAATATGACAACACACGTTTATTAGGGTGTTGTAAGAGTATCCTCAATTCATACATCCTGATGTGAATTATGAAGGCATAGGTATATCTTATCACCCTTCAAGGTATGTGTGAATTGTAGGATTATTTTCCAGACTTTATAATTGAAATTAGCATTTTATTGAAATATCCTGTACACTAGATCCTTGGTATCCATAAGAAATATATACTCAGAGACTTGTGAATCCTAAATCTGGTCATTTCTTCTATGGAATGGAAAGCAATGGAGTAAGGAAAAATTCCCAAATGCAGTTGTATGCAACATGCAAAATGCATTTGGTTGTTTTATGTTTGTTTTTAAGTTTGGGTTGTTTTAACAAACTTTTATTACAAAACTTCTTGGAGCCAGTGCATATCAATGACATACAAGACGAGGAGAAGCATACAGAATTTTCCAAACTTATTTCAATCTTAAATAACTTTCTGGGGACAATACATTAATTAATACCTCACTTAACATGAGCCTTCAACAGAATAAGGTTTAGGACATGCCCAAATAATTTAATATCTTCAAACATTTTCACTGGCTTCTTCACAACAGAATTTGCTACTAAGTAATCTATTACAATTTTGAATGTATCCCAAACTTCTATTTTCTAAGAACCATAATGTTTTAAAACCCTTTAACAACCCTTCATTTACTGTCTCCTGCCCTATTGGACAAGTGCTGATCAGATAGAGTTATTTTCTATCTTCTGTTCAGAATCTAAGTCGCCTGTCAGGGGAAGCCAGAGTGGCCATCGGCTTGTCTGTGAAGTCTGGGAAGTGGAACTTGTGTGTGCACTGGAAAAGGACACACTCCAGAGTGACAGGCCCGGAGGGACTTCTGCAAAGCCTACCCCACAGCTCACATTCCTTGGCAGCCACTTCATTGCCCAGGAATGTGACCAAACTTGGCCCAGCGGCTGGGAGAGAGCGGAGGGCAGGGGTGATGGAGGCATGCCGCCTCATTGTCCTGCTATTTCTGGGACCATCCCTAGCACCTGCTCCTTTTCTCAATTGCCCCAGCATCTGTCCAATCCAGGAGCATTCCCTATACTTCTGACAGATGCTCTTTTTGCTTAAAGCTAATGGATTTAATTTCCACTGCTTATCCATTAGAAAAGCCTATTTTTTTAGAACCTATTAAAAATAATGGGATGAAAGGTGCTGGCCTGTGAACCCAAAGGTCGCTGGTTCAATTCCCCAGCCAGGGCATATAACCAGGTTGCAAGATCCATAGCTGGAGGCAGGTGAAAGGCAACCATATATTGAAAATAAATAAATAAATGAATAATGGGATGAGACAAAAATGGAACACAAACTGTTGAGAAGTGGGCATTAAGTCATTGACTGGGTCACCCACCAGCTTAGTTATTTGACTTCAGTCCAGCAATTTTGTATCATGATACTTTCACTTTACTACCTTTTCTAGATCTTTGGGGCCCATTTTCATCTACAATTTTAAAAAGAATTACATTATAATACATGTATTATGAAATAATCTTGAAAGTTTCTCAATCAATTAAGCAAAATCTATTATTGGTATAGTAAAAGAGACTAAAAATGAATTTAGTGTCTTCTGTTTTAGTCTTAAACCCTCCTTACTTTCAAAAATAGTATATAATTAGCACAGAAGACATAGATACAGTGAAACTTTACAAATGAAAATAAACTTCCAAATTGAATTTAAATTTTTAGAGAAATAGTACGACTACTGAGCATTAAAGCACTGAGCTTCCTGGCAGCCAAAACAAAAAGGGAAACATAATGAATTAGAGACTTTTTGTTCTCTAATAAGGGCAGTCAAACCAGGTGTCAAACCACAGGAAAGGAAAAAAATAGGTAATTTGACTCAGGAAAATGTAAGAGCAGATGTAACTAATTGGATATTATGGTCATAAAAGAACCTCATTAGGTTTTAATGAAGCATCTGGTTTTTAAGTAGCTGGTTCTGATGGCCTGTTCCGGCAAAGCCAGCTTGAAAATCTGTACCCAGGTGGCTGAAGAGATTCTGGTCTTCATGGGGTCACTTCGTACAGCTCAGGCTACCATGGTTACGTCAGAACCATGAAGATAGGTATGTGTCTTAACTATGGCAGGAGGGTGTGTATCCAATAAAAAAAAAAAAAAAAAAAAAAAAAAAAAGGCCAGTTAAGGTTATTTAAGTACTAAAATGTAAGGGGTGGGTTAGGATCCAGACCTAGATTTTACCAATTAAGGCTGAATTTGAGGATACTGTTTTGTATTTTGAATGCAGGCACAGATTGTGAAAGGCATTAAATTGGTATTGACAGAGATAAATGTGTACCCAGTAAACTGGCATTAACCAATGAATTAAAGGTTCCACACAGATTAGAAATGCTTATTAGGTGAATTATTTTAGCTTTGGTTTTTAGTAAATGAAACTAAGATTAGAAATTAGCCTTTAAAAAAGTGTGTCTCAATTACATTTTTTTCCTCATGCTGACCAGCTTCTAGACTGAAACGCTCACACCTGGGTTTATTGAAGTGCTTCTAAGTGTCAATCAGAAATTCAGCCTAAAATCCTGTAACTTCTCCTCCTCTATTTCTTATGGAACCAAGTAAATATAAACATTGAGAACTACCTGCAAGTGACAAAGAGCATGACTTTTATTTCTTCCTGCTCCCCATAAGATCTGAAGCATACCTAATCTATAGTAGATACTCAATTGATGAGTACATGGAATTCTGGTCCACACCCTTGTTGAACCTAATGAGGTCTGTACATAAAGTGCTTAGATTTACCTACAATCTCTTTACATGGTACCTCACCTAAAATGCTTAATTTCCTTTATTTAGCCAAACCAAGGTGTATTTTGGCCTTAAAAAATATCTCTAAACCCAACTAAAACCCTGAGACAAATCTTGTAGCACCATCTCACTGTGAATCTGCATTTCTGTGTCTGTGTTTATCATGCCTAAGCTTCCTGTACTTCCACCAGGCTCTGTGCCCTGCTACCTGCTCACCAAATTGGAAAATCCTGAGAGCGACATGTGGGCTGAGTCTCTTCACATAGCCAGGACAATTGCAGAGGCAAGATGAGGGCTAGTCCAATGCATTGAATGTCATTTGGGACTCTGTGCTATTTAGCTTAAAGCTTTTCTGAAACAGTTCAGCCAACCTTGACTCTGCATCTCCCATCTCTACCCCATGTCACCTGCCAGCTTCACCAGGTGCGTTCTCTTCTAAGGTATCTGTTGTCTGCAGTCCGAGTTCTCATGACTCAAGCCTGACTCACCTTTCTTTTCCCATCTTAAAATTTTTTCTCCAACTGGTCACTTCTAACATCTGATATTACCTAGTGGACATTGGAAATGATTTCATAGGCTCACAGGGAAATATAAGTGAATGACAAAAAAAAAAAAAAAAAAAAAAAAACACATTGTAACTAAGGAATTTACTTGTTAATGGGAAAACAGTTTTTAGCCACTGCAGTTACAGCGATGGCAGAGTTAGTCACCAATAGCAAAACTGAGAGAGATCTTTCTGGAAAGAGTGACAGGGAGCCTTTCTAGTGTCTTCAAGTCATATCCCATAAGCAGCTGCCAGCTCTCCATGCAGAAATGACATGTGTTTGTTTAAAGGGCTTTCCCACACCTTTTTCCTCCTGTGCAGTACATGGAAACAGGAAGAAAAGAAAGAATGAATAATATAATACACATGGTAATTTCTCACCTTTGAACAAAACAGAGTCCATCAAACATGTCATTTTTGCCTGCATAAAAGCTGTGTGAATACTTTCCAGAAACATTAATTTTTATAAAATAAAAAAACTGTTGTATTTCTGCATAGTTTGTATAAAGCATCAGTTTTTGAGCATCTGCTATACGTCAGGAGCTGTGCAAAGATTACGTTAGATACAAGAAAATAGTTGTTACTTAAGGGCTCTGTCCCTGGAAGAACTTAGGGGCATGAATTGCAAACAGCTGTTTATATAGAGTTTATAGTATTGTTTTATAAATTTTCTTTTTTAAATTATTGTTGTATTACATTTATTCCATTTTTCCTCCCACTCCTCCCCCTTGCCCCACCCTCCCAGTCAATCCCACATGGTGTCCATGCCCATGGGTCATCCATGCTAGTTCATTGACTAAACTGTACCCCTTCTTTGCCTCTTTCTCCCCCTCCCTTCTCCCCTCTGCACATTGAAAGTCTGTTTCTTGTTTCCATGCCTCTGGTTTTATTTTGCTTGTTTGTTTGTTTTGTTCCTTAGTTGCCTATATTGAGTAGGATCATATGGTATTTCTTAATGGACCTTAGGCATACATAATTTGGAAATTTTCTTATTTTTTAAATGGGTATATTTTGAGCAACAAAAATAATGGGCAATTTGAGAATCCTGGTAATCCAAAACTAAACAACAGTCTATAACATTAAGCAGCTAAAACCAGATAATGAATCTAAACTTTAATTTCTTATCAGAATGCTTTGGAGGCATGAAAGCAGGCCAGAACTATACATTCTGGGCAGCTGTGAGAGATCTACCACCACCTGGAATGACCTGGAAATGTCCTAGCACCGCTCCTTCTATTCCTTACAAAGAAGGAAGCTACATATGTAAATCTACAATAAAATAGACAGAAAACACCTTCATCAGTTATTCTCGTGAGAAAGAGATGTTACTCATCAGAGCCCTAGTAAAAATCATAGCTCCCATTTGCTTCAATCTTTCCTACAAGACAAATCTGAGTTACTGAGAAATTGAGTAATTGGCCCAAGATCACACAGCTTGTAAATAAGCTTTAAATGTCTCCAAATTTCTACAATTGCCCTTCATTCTTCTTTGTCAAGTATAGGTAAGCACCTTATTAAAGAATCCCCTATGGCTATTGTATGTCAAAGAGCAAAGTAACAAAGACCTCACCCATCATCAGTGTTCATAGGTGTGCTCACCAGCTTTCAGGATGTTCCCATCAGCACTGATCATGCCAAGAACATAGATACTCCCAGCTGTTCAGATCTGGGACTTTATACCTGCTCTTTGGGTGTCTCACAGAGGCAGGTCCCTCCAGTGTTGACTTGTCCCCATTCTGAGATAAGAAATTGAGTTTGTCCTTGACTTCTCAAGATAAAAATGGGAAAGCCAACTTTCCTCAGAAAGAACTGGAAGCAGGGACCATGAGAAACAACCCACTGCAGTAAAACAGGAGCCTGTTGGCTTCCAGTGGGGTACTTAGGTTGGGTTAAGGTACCCCAGTCTGTTTCAGGGACCTGGTGAGCACTGAACTGACCACACTTTCCAAAGGCCACCAAGATGAACACTCCCTGAGAGGACAGGCTTTCAAACAGCAACAGAGGCCACAGGGACCACAAATGATATTGCAAACTCGGGTCCCTTAGTTTGGTTGTACTTGATGCTGCAACTTCATCATGTGATCCCCAGAAGAATTTCAGGAGCATGTTGAAATTTTATTCTCCATGCTAATCTGAACAGGTGAGAAATACTGTAAGGAACAAAGCTGGAGTCACAGTGTGGGTTTCATGGCCAATAAAGACAAGGCTGAAGGTAGGAGCATGAAATAAATTCCGGAGTAGCTTGCCAACAGGGTCACAGAGTAGTCGATAGGAGGGGTACACAAGGACAGGTAACCAACCCAGCATCCTCCTCTGGCTTCTACCATGGAAGGGTGCAGACTGAGCCCAGATAGTCACATTAGTCATCCCAAATTGACCAGTTAGGCAAGCGTCTCTACTACCTCAGTGGGTCAAGGAGCCCCTCCAACACCCACATGAAGGTTGTTTCCAAATGTCAACCAGTTCATTCTTACTGATCCAGCTTGTGTGTATGTGCCAATTATAGGTACAATGTTTATGTGATCAGGGTCAAACTCAGAGATTTGTGATTTATTTTTTTTTCTAAGTAGTAACTTTGTAGGAAAAAAGGTGACCATTATTCAAGACTCAGAAAGCCTGTGTTGTCTACTTCAGTACCACGGGATACTATCAAGGACTCAGATACTTAGGATTTATTAAAATTCAGAAATGAGGAGAAATAGAGTATATTAGAAATTAAAGTTGCTCTTCTGACCTGAGTACAATGATACATATTGTTGGCATAGCATTAATTAATAACTCATATAAATCACCAGTGATAAGGATATTTATTGACTGCCCTACAAAATCTGCAGCCTTGCTTCACTTTCTGAGGATGGTAAGCCTTAGACTCAGGATATGGAGGTTCAGGACAAGCTGTCCTCCACCAAACACCTTGGAGGGAAGACGATTAACACTTGGAGGGGACAGCTCTCTCAAGAGAGCTGTGCGTAAAATGACCGGGGAAGGAAAAGGCAGCTCCTTCTCAAATTAGCATAATTAGTAATTATCTCTTAATAGCCCCACTTGGCTTCTGAGACTTGGCACTTGAAATTCTGCTTAAAGTTCAGTGAGGAAAAACAAATTTCACGCTGAAATGTCTCAATAACACAGCTGAGCTGCCGAGGTAATCATCTGGTTGAGGTAAAGGGAAGGATATGAACATATGGACACCTCACGTTCTTCCCCGTAAGAACCAGGTATGTGATCATATGTATTTTGACAGAAAACACCAAAGAGGTTGTAGCATCGTTGGAACACTCCCTAGTCTTTGAAGATCCTTTCAGAATTTTCCTCTCTGGGAAGCCTATGTCACCAGCTAGATATTGAGAGTCATTCCATCTAACGAAACATAATGTGGCTTCCCTTAGATCAAAAGTACATCCAAAATATCATGAAAAAGAAAACAATAAAATAGAAGAAAGAGAAAAACAGCATCAATGTCATAGCAGCTAACAAATCTTACACACACCTTCCTCTTTGCTTATTAGAATTCAGATCCAAATAAGATTTATGAACAGCCAACAGCTAATAACCCCCAAAATTAGTGTCCCTAGCAAGGAAACAGGTGGATTTTTTCCTAGTTTTTATGAAAGTATGTTTGTCAGGATTAGAGAACACATATTTACAATTCTCTACGACTTAAACAGCATCTTTCTTTACTCTGAGCAAGCGCTACTTTACAACTTGTCAAGGCAATCTTTTGACATTAGTTAGATGCACTTGATTTGTATAGTGCAGCAATTCATAGAAGACTTAACAATGGCCTTATGAGACTGATCAACAAACCACTAGAAAGCGGGGTTCAGACAGGAAGGTGAGCAGGTCTCCTGTTTCCAGCTGTGGCTCAGATAATTACTCAGTACAGGATCAAGAAACCCCCTTGGGATGGGCACACTCAGTTTGAAGATCTATGGTATTAGGAGGTTCAGGGTTAAACTGTTCCCCAAGGTCTGAGATGGCTTTTTCCCATTCCTCCATGTTTAAATTGTTCTGCTGATGCCCTCCTCTTTCCCTAACTTCAGTTACTTCCTCCATCTACTGTCATGTACTCCTCATACTTTCTTGCAACCCTCCCAGTTCCATGCCCAGGTTTGCCCACAGAGTTGCATGTCCTTTAATGTGGCTCACGGGTTAATAGGTTCATTGTACAAGTAACTATTGAATTAAAGAAAGAATTTAACATTTGATGTTATTTCCTGAGTAGCCCATGTTTTCATGCATATTATTTCTTTGGGCTCTCAAGGAGTTGACATTATTTCATTTTGCAGGAAAAGAAAATCAGGTCCTAAAATGATAAAGACAGCCCTGGCTCCTGGCTCAGTGGAAAGGTGCCAGCCTGTGAACCCAAAGGTCACTGGTTCAACTCCTCAGCCAGGGCACATAATTAGGTTGCAAGCCAGGTCTCAGCCAGCTCCATAGCTGGAGGCAGGTGAAAGGCAACCATACATTGATGTCTGTCTCTCCCTCTCTGCCTCTCTCCCTTCCCCTCTCTCTGAAAATAATGAATAAAATCTTTAAAAAATAAATTAAATAAATAAAATGATAAAGAATATGGCAAAAAGAGGACTTGAACCTACTCTTTTCCCATGACACCAGACTTCCTCTTAAAGCTTGTAGCTTCTTGAAATATATAAAACATTGGGATTCATTTTAGCAGCTCTAGTTTTTGAGGAATCTCTATTCTGTTTTCCACAGTGGTTGCACCATTTTATATTCCCATCAACAGTACCCAAGTGTTTTCTTTTCTCCATACCCTTGCCAACATTATTATTTTTTTCTTATTCTTTTAATTTCATATTTAAATTTTTTTATTTATTATTTTTAGAGAGAGGGAAAGGGAGGGAGGCAGAGAGGGAGAAAAACATCAATGTATGGTTGCCTTTCACCTGCTATGGACCTGCCTAGAGACCTGGCTTACAACCTGATTATGTGCCCTGACTGGGAATGGAACCAGTGACCTTTGGGTTAGCAGGCCGGTGCCTTATCCACTGCACCACCAGCCAGGGCTCTTATTATTTTTATTTTTTGTTTGAAATAGCCATTCTAACAGGTTGAGGTGATATCTCATTGTAGTTTTAATTTGCTTTTTGTTTGATGATTAGTGATGTTGAGCACCTTTTTACATACATGTCGATCATTTGTACCTTTTCTTTGGAGATATGTCTGTTCAAGACCTTTGCTCATTATTTAATTGGATCATTTCGTTTTTGCCATTGAATTGTAGAAGTTCCTTATATGTTTTGGAAATTAATTCTTTCTCAGATATAAAAAGAATTTGGAAATATTTTTTCACTCTATAGTTTACCTTACCATTTGTTTTGTTTTATTTCGTTTTTTGTTTTTTTGTTTTTTTTTGGGGGGGGGGGGGCGGTTGGCTATGCAAAAGCTTTTTAGTTTGATGTAGCCCCACTTATTTATTTTTACTTATATAGCCTTTGCTTTTGTTGTAAATAAGGATTTTTAACTTTATTCTTTTTTGCATGTGGATATCTAGTTTTCCCAACACTATTTTTCAAAGATTGTCCTTTGCCTAATGTGTACCTTTGTCATCATTGTTAAAGATCAGTTGCCTGTATGTAATTTTAGGGATTTTAAATTTCTATTATTTAAAAATAATATTTAAATTAAATTTCTATTATTTAACTTAAATTTCTATTAAAATTTTTAAAAATATTTTATTTCATTATTTTTAGAAAAAGGGGAAGGGAGAGAGGCAGAGAGGGAGAGAGACATCAATGTATGGTTGTGTTTCACCTGCCTCCAGCCACAGACCTGATTTGGAGACCTGATTTGCAACCTGGTTATATGCCCTGGCTGGGGAATCGAACCTGAGACCTTTGGGTTCGCAGGCCGGCGCCTTAACCACTGTGCTACCAGCCAGGGCTCTATTAAAATTTTAATGGAGATAGAATTGAATCTTTAGATTTCTGTGAGTAATATGGACATTTTAACAATATTAAGTCATCTAGTACATGAGTATGGGGTGTCCTTCCACTTACTTATATCTCCTTTATTTATTCATTAATGTTTTCAATGGAGAACTCTTCCATATACTTGGTTAAGTTTATTTCTAATGTTTTATTATTCTTTCTGTAAATGGGATTATTTTCTTAATTGCCTTTTAAGATGGCTCAGTGTGTATAGAAATGTAACCAATATTTGAAAGCTTATTTTGTATCCTGCAACTTTACTGAATTCTTCTATGATGTGCAACAAATTTTTGTAGAGTCTTTATGAGTTCTAAATATAGGATCATATCATCTGCAAATACAAAATGTAGACTATTTAATCTCTTTCTTTCTGATCTAGAGCTTTTTATCTAATTTATCTAGCTAAGACTTTCAATGTAATATTGAATAGAAGTGGTGAGAGTGGGCATCCTTGTCTTTTTCCTGATCTTAGAGGGAAAGCTTTTAGTTTTTTGCCACTTGAGTGTATGAGCAATCCCACTTCTGGGGATATATATTCAAAAGAAGTAAAATCAGAATTATAAAGAGATATCTGCATTTCCATGTTCATTTCTGCATTGCTTACAATAACCAAATAATGGAAATGATCCATATCTTGAAATGGGTTAGAATATTATTCAGCTTAAAAAAGGAAATGCTAAGCCCTGGCTGGTGGCACAGTGGATAAGGCACCAGCCTGCGAACGCAAAGGTCGCTGGTTTGATTCCCCAGCCAGGGCGCAAAACTAGGTTGCAAACCAAGTCTCCAGCCCGGTTCATAGCTGGAGACAGATGAAAGGCAACCATACATTGATGTTTCTCCCCTCTCTGCCTCTCTCCCTTCCCCTCTCTATAAAAATAATAAATAAAATCTTTAAAAAAGGAAATCCTGCCATTTTTGACAACATGAATGAACCTAGAAGACATTATACTAAGTGAAATAAGCCAGTCACCGAAGGACAAATGCTGTATGATTCCATTTATATGAGATATCAAAAATAGTCAAACTCACAGAAGCAGAGACTATAATAATGGTGGTCAGGAGTTGGGGTGTGGTGAATGGGAGATATTCAGCAGGCACAGGTTTCAGTTATGCTAGGTGAATATGTTCTAGAGAGCTTCCATACAACTTAGAGCCTATAGTTAATATAGTTTTGTGCACTTAAAAATTTGTTAGGCAGATAGTGCTCATGTTGTATACTTTACACACACACACACTCTCACATGTGCATGTGTCCATGCACACACACACACACAAGCAAACAAAACAACCCAAGGGACACAGGAAACTTCTGGATGTGATGAATGTGTCTGTCACCTAATTGTGGTGATGCTATCACAGGATTTGCATATGTCCAAACTCATCACATTATTTGTGTTAAGGATGTTACAGTTCTTCACATATCAAGTATACCTCAATAAAGCATAAAAATCATTTTGGAAGCTTAGAGAGAAGTAGCATCATGCAGTATGTATACATTCTCAGTCGCTGTCGTAAATAAATGTATCTTGATTCTCAATATTTGTCAGTACAGTGTCTTGCTGCAGGGTCTGGGCAGAAAAGATGTAAACACATGCATACTTTTCTTTCTATATAAAATTAATACTCATAAAGTTAGGTTGATTTGTATCACCACCTACTACTTAAATGAACATACCATTTTTTTACCTTACAAGACTGTGCTTTCCAGGTCAAAGCTTGTTTTGGGAGTCTGCTCTGGGTAAATTCCAAATTAGTAGTTTGGCTTGGGCAATCCAGGTGTCCTTCTCTTCCCCTCTTTAATTTTCATATTTCACTGTTAACACACAAAATTTTTCCTGAGTCTCTATAACCTTTTACTTTGTTTCAGGCATGGATGATAGGAAGTTTAATTAAAATTTCTGCCATCAAGAAACAAAAATTGCCAGGGGCCCAAGGAAGCCCACACTGTTCAAAATCCCAGACAAAATGTTATGGATATGCAATCTCCAGACCATGTGCTGCCATCCCTTCCCTGATGGAAGCATGAACCCTTGTCTCACTTCCCCTAAAAGGACCCAAGTCTCAAACTTTAACACACTGTAAGGTGTTGAAGAAATGCAACATGGTATTTTTCATGATTAGTAATAATGTGGGTCACTATCTTTTCAGAGCCCCTGACCCTCCTGTGTGTAGATTGGTCCTTGTTTCCTCCACAGGTGGACAATAAATCCAAGGAAAGCTTTAATTTGGTGCTGTTGCAGAAGCTAGGGCTTTTGTTCTAAGTTTGGACATCACAACATTCTGAGCCAAAAGTTTATTTAGTTCATAACTAAATGAGAGGATGAAACATTTCTGTTGGAAAATTGGATGAACCCAAACCAAGTCCTCTATGCTCTTCTTTCTTTCTTTCTTTCTTTCTTTCTTTCTTTCTTTCTTTCTTTCTTCCTATCTTTCTTTCTTTCTTTCTTTTTAAGAGAGGAAAGGAGGGAGAAAGAGAGGAAGAGAAACAGCAATGCATGGTTGCCTCTCACACACCCCGACATGGGAACCTGGCCCATGACCCAGGCATGTGCCCTGATTGGGAATTGAACCCATGACCCTTTGGTTTGTAGACTGGCGCTCCATCCACTGAGTCACACTAGCCAGGGCTCTATGCTTCTTTAAGTGGTTACTAACCTTCCTCTGTCATTTGAAGGTGGGACACGGCCCTGAGATGCCTGTAATCTCCAATAAATAGACCAAGCCCTGAAACAGTGTTCAAAGAATACTTTAATAAATAATAATGTTCATGCCCCAAATCAAAGAGTATCAGGGCTAAAGAAAAAAGTATTACGAAATTGAGTCAAAACAATGACATAAAATATTATGGATATGAGGAGACCACTACAAGGGCTGAACAAATTTTAAATCAGAGGTTAAAATAAGTAATGCCAATGTTTACAGAAAGAAAATTCTAGAAAATGGAATCAATGAGGATCTGAAAAATCATAGTGCCCATCTATTTCTTCCTCCCCTTCTTAATGTCCCCTCACAGCCTCAGGGGAGGTAGATATGAAAGCAATAAAGGAGTCATACAGAAGGTCACAAGTGGTGAACTGCAAAATTTCATAGACTGTGAGAGTGGACTCCTGTGAGGGGCAGCGTATCTTTAGAAACAATTTTGGTTTTATAAGAAATAATTCTGATATTGATTGAAAGAAATAAGAAAAACTTTTAACATGTGAGTGTAATTCATTTTGACCTGGGTGTGTGGAGAGCGGACATATGAAGTATGACCTCGAGAGGATCTGGGAGAAAGTGGCACTGCTCCCCTGACCCCATGCCCTGTGGGAGCTCTTTCATTGGCCATTTCTGTTTTTGTCTGGTGAATACTTCAGTGCGGTGGGATCTGTGACCTCAGATGCAGAAAGAAGGATATCCGAGGAACTGGGTTCTGCAAATCGTTGTATGAAGCCATATAGTCATGCAGTTAGAAGTGTAGAGACATGGCCCCCTAGTTGGTTGAAAAGTAGGACTGTTTTTCTTTAAAATCAAATTGTTTGGAGAAGCCAAAAGTAACAACAAAAAAAAAAAATACTACTGCTGGAACATCATTTGGGAGGAAGAAAGAAAAACTACAGCACAAAGTTTATTATCCAAATATATGAACACCTGCGAGTTGGTATCTTTTGGCTTCCAGAATAATGCTAGTCCATGAGAGATGCTGGCAAGAAAGATGAGATTGTGGATGGGGATGTTTACCTCCCTCTGTGTTCCTATGTCATCTTTCTCTATCCATCCCAGTTCTATCTGTGTCCATTTCTCACCCCCGTTCATAATACACAGAATTGGAACACATCTGAATGGGAAGCAAGATGACATCAGTGATGCCATAGATGAACCATGGGTGTTAGTCACATGCTCTGTTTAGGAGAGGAAGAAGCAGCTTGACAAAACACTAGCACTTAGCAGACAAAGTCAATAACCTGGCTAAAAAAGACAAAGTAGACAACCTCACTGTTTCTGTTCTTTTATCTAGTAAATGTAGGTCAATGTTTTATACTGCTCATGTTGGCATCACCCATCTTAGCTCTACTAATAAAAGCTAAACCCTAATTATGCATTAACGTAGCCCAAACCTCAGGTGAAGAATTAAAAAGTAAAATAAAGTAGTAAACATACACTGAAAACTCAAGCATTAAACCATTAAAATACTCCCACAAACTGTTTTTATAACTATCTGATCTAATAATATCTAGAGAATAAATGTTTAAAAGAAAGAAAATCAAATCAAAATTCGGTTTCACTATTCAAATAACTTCCAATTAAACCCTGTTGTCTCTGAGTCAGTATCTACAAATGCAGGCATCAGGACTAATTACTCACTGGAACCTTTGGGTTGGAAATTCTGTGAGAGAATTTACTATTCTTTCTAGTTAAAAAAAAAAAAAAGTTCTAGTTGTGACATAGGTGCATAGGTGAAACAATCTACCCAATGGAGAATGTTAAAAAAAAAAAAGAGGCCACTTCAAGAACCCTCCTTCACTGCCACACCTTGCACTCTGGGGCACAGTTATATGTCTGCAGATTTCAGTTTAATAAATTTGTTCTCCACAAATGTCTCTTTAAATAATTTATCTCCCTTGGCTGACCCATCAATCAACCATCTGCCTACCTCCCATGGCCTCATCACCCCTATGCCCCCTGCCCGACTGCCACTTATAACCATACCAGCCCCTCCTACCCCTTCTGACCCTCTCCTCTCCTGGTGGCTGGTGCAACTGATTCCCAGGCTTTACTAAGTTCTCGAGCCAAGTGATCCTGTCCACCCTTCCAATCCCTACCCTCGCCACCCCGGGCCTCCAGTTGTGCCACAACCTTTCACCTCATCCATCCCACCAGCAACTCTTTCAGAAAGATCACAGAATCAGCACAGGATGGCTGTGAGTGAACATAGAACACAGGCCCCAGCCTTCAAAACACATTCACCCTTTGGGTCATCACATCACCTGTAATATTTTATTACACAGAGATGACTGTCACATCAAAGCCATTCTACACTATATGAAAGTTTGGAAAAGGCTATCTAATTAAATAATGGAGAAACCAATCTAATTTTGTCTCAGTTTTCAATGAAATTATGGGATTTTAAATTTAACTTTTTCACACCATTTCAAACAATTCAAAAGGATTTCTATCAGCCCTTTGCCAATGGATCTGTGCTCATAAACTCAGCACCTCTAGAACCAGGGCTTGGCGGTTCTGCACATCCTCATCATCTTCATCAGTTCTCTGCCTACTTAGACAATGAACTGGTGAGTTACATAACAGATAAAAGAGGAGAAAGGTGAGCCAGGACTAGACTTGCTAAGGCTAAAGCATGTGATTGGCTAGTGATCCAGATCACATTAGGGTAAGAAGAACTAGATCCAACTGACTGACGTGTGGGATTGTCATCATCAACCATCCAGCTGTCTACACAAGAAATTAGAGCTTCCACAGAATTCCTCCTTTGTCAGAAGTTTCATATTCAACTTGCTGCTAGGACATGTCCCTCAAACCCCAAATTATCTCTAAATCTATCCTCTTTGTCATGCAAGCTGCCACTGATTTTGTCAAGGATTTATTCAGTTTTATTTTATTATTTATTTATTTTTCCAGGAAGGTGTAGTAGATAAGACTATGGATCACATAAGTATGGGCTGGGACTCTGCTCTTGGACCTGCAAGCTTCTGTTTTCAGCTGGTGAAGGAGCTTGCAGTTGAGATTGAAATTATACCATGCACATAAAGTATATATATAATGTGCTTATTTCAAATCATGCAAAAGGAAGAACAATCATCATTACTACTTCATATGGATCATTGAGATCACTTCCTAAATGGAATTCTCACTCAAGACTTTCCCCACCACAGCTTGTCCTCTACCTGTTCATAACTTAACCTATTAAGGAACATAGCTGATCATGTTAATCCTGATGAAAAATCTTCAGTGTTTTCTTTTGCCATCTGAATCTAATTCGAAACCCTTGCTGTTGGGCTCAAGGGCTGCAAAATCTGGTTTAGCCATTCTCCCCACCTCATCACTTGCTATCCTCACTGGGTCACCCAGCTACAGCGACCTCACCCCGCCTTTATCATACTTAGATTTTTGGTGGCTTTGTGCCCTGGTATATTTGTCAGGTAAATTGTCATCAAATGCTCAAAAGGGTGGCCAGGCTTAGTGGAGGCACCAGAGAATAAAACCAAACTCAGTACCAACAACCTAGGTAGTTTTTATTCTGTTCCTTTTCTTGTAACATTCTCTATTCTAACACACCTATTGCCTCCTCTTGGGGTTTAATTTAATTACTGATTCTTGATTCACATTCAGCTAAGACACTTGCTTTATGGAATTTATCAGTTGTGTTCTAATTATCCTGCTGTGTGTGTCTCCCTCCTGGGCTGGGGCTGGGAGTTCATTTTGATGCTGTGTTTTTCCACTATGGGATCCCCAGTACCCAGCAGGGCACCTGACATAGAGGCGACATCTATGTGAATTGTGCTTCTTTGTTTGCAAACAATGCAAGTCAAATCTAAGTAACTTAAATAAACAATATATTCGATATGGGCTGGGCAGGTAGTGAGACTGAAGCCAGAGTTAAACAATCAGAGCACAATGATAATCACAGGGTCTAAGGCAGTGGAATCAATGGTGGGCAATTGATTTTGGGTGTTTCCAAGGGCTCCAGATGTCTCTAATCTTGTAGAGAAAGAACCAAATTGGTTGATTGGCATGAAGGAGTAGGAGCTTGACAAAGGACAGATGGGATTCTCCACCCAGAAAGGACAGTGCTGAGCACAAGACAGGTGTTCCATGCAGCATTCATCTGGTATTATTGTCTTTACCTTACTGTGGAATAATTTTACATTGTCCCACAAGAAAATATGCTCAGAATAAAAATCAGTATTATAGTGCTTAGGTGATTATGTTTTAATCTGCTTCCTTTATCTATAGCAAATAATACAGGGAAGCAATATCATACAGTACACTAAAAGTTGAATCAGTTATTACATGTGTTTTACTATGGCTCTCTGTTATGTTCCATTGGTTCTTACCTGTCTCTGTACTAGTACCACACTGTTTCAATTACTGTACCTTTGAAATAGTGTTTATTTTTAAACTGCTAAGTTTTGGGATAATTTGTCATTATAGCAACAGACAGTGCAAACCCAAAGATCTATGATAGTTTGCTAGCTCTCACTCCAGGGCTGAATACTGCTTCCATGATTGAATGTCATGTGAGATTGTCAAGGTCACTAACCACCCCTGCTTGGCTACACTTAACAAACTTTGGGTCTGATTGCAAACTGTTATGTAATAATAGTGCTCCAATGATTTTGTTGGACTTAATTGGGCCAAATCCTCTTTTAAATGAAATTCTCATATGCGATTATGACTCTCACATACAAAAAGTACACAAACACTGATTTATATTATAAACTAAGCATTCATCTGAAGATTTGGACAAAATCATCTGTTAATCATTTTTATTATGCTAAATAGCTCATTTCTTTCATCCTATTAATTGTATACAAGCTGTGTCATCAAGTTTACCCACTCAGACACTATGATTTCTCCTGTGTTGACATGAATCCTCCCATATTCCTATCTCCCTTCGATTAAGCCTCTTCATTGATTCTCAGACATTCCTGTCCTCCAGACCTTTGTGGGCTGTTCCCGCCACCTGGAATGTCTTTTCTCTAGACCTTCACATGCTTCTCTCTACTTCCTTTGGGTCTTGAGTTGAATGTCATTTTCTCAGTGAGGCTGTCCCCAGATGTCCCATTTGATACTGTCCTGTCCCTGCTCCCCACCCCTAAACATTTCAAATTCCTCTAGGACTGGAGTGTTTATCTCTATTCCTTTTCAGTGCTGCATCTTTAGAGCATAGAACAGTTCTTGGCATACAGCAAGCGCTTAATAAATATTTATAAGGAATCATGACTGTATCTGTTTCCTCATGCAGCATACTATCTCCCCTTCAAAATCACTCAGTGTTTATGTTGCTTTGTTTCCTCCTGATGATAAAATTACTGAAGCTTCATTGAAGAAAGTTATGAAAATACAGAAAAGAATTAAAAAGAAAATTAAACTCTGCCATCTTCCTGCTATGAGAAGATAGCTGCAGTTAATTTTATAATAGATTCCACCAGTCTTTTTTGTTCAAAGCTTACAACTTTGTAACAAATAGCTCAAAACTTATAGCCTGCATTTAGCCTGCTTTTCAACATCAGCTGTATGCCCATAGTCACATGTCATTAAATGTTCTTTTAGAGGAGGGACAGTCCGAGTGAGATCTCATCTGAAGGCTACAGAAGAACCAGCCAGAGCTCGACAGGTGTCACTGTGTGAAGAGGCTGCAGAGCACAAAGGAGGAGTAGGTCATAGGACTTTAGCAGGAGAGGGTCACAGGGTTCAGAGAGTTTGGGAACAGAGGAACTGTCCTTGTGGAGCCCAGTCATTATTTGGCCAGTCTGGACTTTAATCTAGAAGGTGGACAGAGCCAAGGTGGCAGCTGAGAGCAAGCTTCTTCATCCCTCAGGTCCCACCAACTTCAGCGCCACAGCAAGTTTAAGCAGAGCTGCCTCAGAGAGGAGAAATTTGGGGTCCCAGGACCCCCTGGCCTCAGCCTGTTGCCCCTGCAGCCTTCCCAGGAGACAAGAGTTGGGAAACTTCTTTAGAGTGATGGCCTTATAATAAAACATATTTATCCACTATTGTTACTCATTTAGTTTATTTTTTAAATGTTGCTTTTACAAAGTGAGCTGCAAAAATTACCTTGTGCTCAAGTCTTTGTATATATAAAAAAGCCTTGCTGCTTTTCCAACTCTCAATAGGAGGTATTTTGATTCTATTAGATGTTGGAGTCTCAATTCTGGTTACCTAGAGAACTTTGAACACTCATTTTCAGATACAGTTGATGAGGGCGGTTCACCTACAGGGCATATTTGAGCCTCATTTTTGCTCTTTGTTTTTTTGTGGGTGTATTTTTTTTTTTTTTCATTTCCACGGTCTTTTTCTATCCAGCCCTAAAGCTGTACACATACCCTTTACACAATTGAATGTACCAGAAAGAAACTGGTATTTCCATTGAATGGAAGTATATTTAATTTGATGACATTTCTTGTTTAAAATCCCTCTACATCATCTTTGACCAATGAGAGCAACAGAGAGGCCATTTGCCTTAAACAGTTTTAACCTCACAATCTACTTACAACTGTCTATTTTCCAATCATCTGCTCCACTTCAACTGCCCTTTCCTAGGACACGTAGTTATGCCTTCATCCAACATTAAAATCACTTTCATAAATCCAGTTTCTACTTGCATACATTCCCAGCCCCAGAAGGAACTCTAGCCAAGGGCTGCTCTAGGATGCCGGGGAGGAAATGTTTGGCTCTGTGACTATTGATGAGCTGCAGGTTGTTACTCTGACAAGAAATAGGATCTGAGCATCCCTGGGAGGCAAGAGGAAGAAATTGTCATCGCTCCATTGATGACAAGCCCACAGCTACACCGGAGTGGAGAGGACCCCAAGATTTCCTTTGTGGAGTGAGCTAGTGAGGATGAAAGTGGGCCGCTCTGAGCATCTCTGCATCTCAGCGGGCCACATCCCCTGGCTGCCCCAGCTGCTTGTGCCTGTGCCTTTGGCGAGGGGAAGATCATTCATTAGCAGAAGAGAGAAAGACGAACAGCTACAATTTTAAAAGTAAACGGATTCTAAACTCTAACACACACACACTCACACACACTTGCTCCTATCCCCTCTTCTGCCTCATTTATCTCCACAGCACCATGGCCTTCTAATACACATGATTGGGCAGTGCTCAGCTGTCTCAACACCTGGTGAACAGATGAATAGCTGGAGCAGTGATGGTGAGAACCCCAAGGCCTGGCCTGACTATTGAGAAGAGAGCAGGAAGCCTCACGAGTGGGGTCTCCTGGGCACTCTGCCCCCTCTAGCTTGGTCCTGCTCACTGATGAGAAAGCTGAGGTTCAGGAGAGGGTCAGCCTTCCTGCAGACCCTGCTCTGTCTGGAGAGAGTGGTTCGTGCTCAACATGCAGGGCTGCTAGCATCTCTTGTTTTCCGATGTGGAGACTGAGGCCCAGAGAAGTTAGGTGACATTTCCCAGGTCCCCAGTTGTGTCTGATGTGGCCAACTGACGGATCGTCCGGTGCTCACTCTGCAGCTCGTTCTGCTGCACCAAACCCCACAGGTGCACAAGCTAACATTCAAGGTTCATGACCTAGGAAGGCTGTCCTTTAGCCCTCACTGTTTCTGAGAGTAGACTGGCTGGCTTCCCTCCTGGTGCAAGAGTGAGGCCCTTGTAACCTGAAAGTAGCCTCCTGGAAGCACTCCTCTTCTTTTTGCCCACAAGGAAGCACACTTGAAGACTTCACCCTCAGGACCTTCACCAGAAGCCACTGACCTTCCCCTTCAAGCTGCACTCATCTCTAGGCAGCTTCATCCTGCCCATGGCCCCATTTCTGCTTTCAAAGCGCAGGCTACAACTGTGAATGCACTTGGCCTATTTCTCTGATTGTCCAACACGTACCTTACTTTCAGATCCCTCCAGTTCAAAATATCTTCAATAGGCTTGATCAATAAGAACACTGTTTGAGATTATTTATACTGACCACATGTAAGATAGGCCTGGTTTACCAAACCGCAGGATGGACAGACTCTGTAGCCATCAGTAAATGCCACTGCACCAGTCCCTTGTGCTCAACACATAGGTAAACTCTCAGGGACATCAAAGTGCAATCAACCATTGTGGCTAGTCTGTGTGCAGAGCTCATAAGGCCCAAGTTATGTTCAATTAAAGAACATAAGTAAAAAAAATAGCATCCCGGAGAAAAAATAAGCATACACATTATTTATACTTCATTGACCCTGAGAAAGATTAATTGCATATTCTACCTGATAGTTTGCAAGACAATGAATTAGCTAAATATCACAGTATTCAAATTATTGTATGGAATGGTTTGCTATTCATAGTAAGCATGGATTTCAAGGTTTTGAATTTCACACCAACTTTAATCAGTATTTCCTTGCAGATAATACATGAAGTGAAAGTGTACAAGATATTTTAGAGAAATGCTTACTCTTTGGAATTAAAGATGAACAAAAATGCAACTGTTCTAAAAATAACCAAATAAATATGAGGAAATTTGCATGCTACATACTCTCACAAGATAATCATTAGGATAAAGTAGTAAAAGCTCTGAGAGGTTCTTCAGTGAAGAAAGGCTTAAGTCCTCCTAGGTTCTTTAGCTGAAGACTCATTTCTCCGTGCAGCACATACTGCCATCCTGGGCTAGTGTCCTCTGGCACACACTGTGGGAATCCTCTCAAGGGGGCTGATGCTAGTACATTACCAGGCTACATTTGGGAGCCACCGCTTAATCTCAACTCTTTAAGAATATTTTAGGCCCTAGTTGGTGGCACAGTGAATAAAGTGCCAGCCTGCAAACCCAAAGGTCACTAGTCCGATTTCCAGTCAGGGCACAATAACCAGGTTGCAATCCAGGTCTCCAGCCAGGTCCGTAGCTGGGGGCAGGTGAAAGACAACCATACACTGATGTCTCCTTCCCTCTCTGCCTCTCTCCCTTTCCCTCTGTCTAAAAATAATAAATAAAATCTTTAACAAATTTTTTTAAATATTTTGGGAAGTAAAGAGATACTGCACAATGCCCGAATTCTTTTCAAAAATGTGTTATTTCTAATATTTTATCAATAAAACTAAAATTGGCAGGTGGTTTTCTGTTCGTGTAAGCTTTTATCTATTTTCCCTCCACAGTGATGGTCTCAAGTCAGGATTGCCAAAGGGGGTTATTGTATGAGCATGTTGACTCTGACACATTTATTCCTGGCTACAAATGTCAGACATGTTAGAAAATGAATAGATTTCAGTATAATTTATAAGAATTTTATCACCTGTAATTCTGCTGTTATTGTTTTCATTTGGAGGCAATATTCCAGGTTGTTTCAAGACGAGGTAACTCCAAATGGCACCCAATAAGAAAAATGCCTTAATTTATTTGACTGTGTTGAGTTTACATTTTTATCCTGCTACTATATAGGAAACATGACAAACATGAGAGAAGATAAAATAGGAGGAATTATGGGATGGTTTTGGCTTTTCCCGATTCGGCTGACCCACTGGCACATCACCGTAGCTGAGCAGGTTTTCCCAGGAGATGAGGCCCAGCAGCCCTGACAAGCCACTTATCTCATCGAACCTCGGGCTCTTCATCTGGAAAATGAGGCTCTGGGCATGGATTGTTTCCAAGGCCCCTTGCAGGTCAGAAATCCTAGGCGATTATGCTGCCCATGCTCCCCACAGCCTTCAGCAGCAGACAATCCATTTGCTCCCTAATTAGAGATAAAAGGCTTAGCAAAGCCCTCCAGAGAGCCCACCCGCTGGAGCTGGTGAGGTTCAGCCATGTGGCAGTGGTGATGTCCAATCCCACTCTCTGCTGATCAGAAAAACTTCCTGCAACTGAAAGCAGGGGGACTCAGGAAAACACATAGAAGGAGGAGCAAAATGTACTGAAAACCAACTTCATCAGATCAAGAACACTGTGGATGCATGACTCTAACTTATATATTAACTAAAACAATCTTCAACTAGTTGGGGTGGGCCATATAGAATCTGGAGATTAGAAGACTTTAATACTGTTATTGCTATGTTTGAGAAAGTATCTTGGCTGTACTTAACCTGATGCTCCATTTTACTATGGTCCATTTCATTTGTTTGTTTGTAGTGTTAAGGAGAAAGTGTTTGCAGCCGTTCGGCTGTCAAGCAGAGGAAGCATGTCTTATAGATAGTCCTCAGTGGAAAATCAGTTAATTACAGACATATATCCCATCTGAGAGGTCAATTTTGCTCAAGCTTACCCCTTCCATTGCTCTCAACATGATGAATAACAAAGCAGTCTTGCTCAGGGACTCTCACTGTTTTTACGAAGACATGAACACAAAAGAAAGGGGCACAGAATGGGGATTGGGAGGCAGGTAGGGCAAGCATGCCAGGTTTCATCCAAGGGTGCTGAACACCCAGGATCAGATGTGCATTTAGGAAAGATTCTCTGGCCATTTAGGGGAAGGATTATAAAGGAGTGAGAGTGGAGAGCAGGAGTCAAGGGACGGAGCCTATGCAAGAAGTGTCTGTGGGGACAAGACTGGTGGAAGGTCCAGGACTGTGGAGGCTATCCAGGAAGTACTGTCCACGGGTGGCACCTTGGACAGGAGCATGAGGAAGAGGTGATGGCCTACGTGAGGATGCAAGAGACCAGAGCAGATATTCGTCTTGTCCCTCTCTCTCCCTTCTTCTTTCCTCTAACATTTTTTACTAGCTCTGAGGAATGCCTTGCATGGCAGGGCTGGCAAACTAGCAACCATCTCTGACACTCTGACACATGGAACTAACTGAACACAGGTAGTGGAGCTCTGAAACTCCTGCCTCAGGACTTCCCATTCGCCACCCCTTCTGCAGCCACATCCAGCACTTTCGTTTAACACCGAGGATGCTTAAATCAGTTGTAATCCCCATCACATGACAATTGTGTTTAATATCCTGAAGCAGATATGTTGTAAATTGCTAACATTCAAAACAGCTTGTTGGCATTTAATTAGGTATCAAAACAAGGCTTTCTGTTGCTGTGTCTTTTGCAGGAAACTATCATTAGTTAAACTTCAGCATTGCACATGTTCCTGCAAGCTGGGAAACATGAGCAGCCGCAGAGCCCTGTGGCATTAGCTGTGAATTCTCAATGGAAATTAATCTCTCATTTCATTTGGCTTTTTTGTAGGCTTTTGTGCAAGAGTAACTAGTATGTTAGCAGGCAAAATGTTTTATTTTCCTCTTGCACCCACCAACTCTTTGGCATCAGTTTCATTATTTTTTTTAATTTTTTTAATTTATTATTTCCAGAGAGAGGGAAAGGGAGAGAGGCAGAGAGGGAGAGAGACATCAATGCATGGTTGCCTTTCACCTACCTCCAGCTACAGACCTTGCTGGAGACCTGACTTGCAACCTGGTTATGTGCCCTGGCTGGGAATCAAACCAGTGAACTTTGGGTTCAAAGGCTGGTGCCTTATCCATTGTGCCACCAGCCAGGACCTGGTGTCAGTTTTAGGTAAACAGATTTTGCAAAGGAGTTTTATTTCTTTCAGAGTGGCATTTCCAATGGCATTTAAAAATATACACTTCAGATATGGAAGCTACACACCTACATCATTGTGAATGTCATTCTGTGGTCAATTTAACCCCTCCAGAATTTGGAATTCACTTAGCCTGTGTCTCAGCTCATCCATGTTAACATATTGATATATGAGCATATATTACATACGTATGTGTATACACAACTAATGAGGGCTTGAATGAGGATGTTGATCATGGCATGTCTTGTGAAAGCAAAAACTTGCTGAAGATAGCCTGCATGCCCATCAGGAGGAGACTGCTAAATGAATTATGATGCACTCACACCATGGAATGAATTCCTGGGTCCATGAAAATAATGAGGCCAGTCTGCCTGTGCTGGTAGGGAACATTTTCCCAGATGCCTTCCTGACCCACTGTGAGACCCCTGTTTATACCATAGGTCATGTGAATCTAGATGAGCCTTTGTCATAAAGGACTTCAGAGTGGGGAATGGCACAAGATACTGTCAATATTGTTTCTTGGGTGAGGAGCACTGGGGATGTGAGCCAGCTTACTTTTTAATGTACGTATATACACTTTGATTCCTTTTTAAGTATATTTTCAATTTGCAGTGATTACATTTATGACTTTAAAATATTGTTAAAGAGTTAACTTCAGTAATAAGTGTAGAAATAATACAAAGTCTCATAAAAAACATTTTGTGATGTCAGGAAGGGTTGGGGAGCCAGCACTGCAATGTTAGAGTCAATGTTGATTCATGTTGCAATTTCCCTCTCAAATTGAACCAGTAAGTTAGAAGTTACCTTTTATTTCCAAGTCTATTACTTTAATGAGTAATCACCCTTAGCTTTTTACTCTTTCTTTTTGCAGGAGGAGTAAGCGAGGAAGTGGGGCTGATGTGGATGGAGTATCGGGACTGAGGGGAGGGGTGTGGAAAGTCCCCAGCTGGGTCCCTTGCTTTCATTCCACCTGATCTTTTCCAAGCCCCCAAATATACACTCAGTCCTACAAAACAGGTATCTCTAGGAAAGACACTGCCCTGCCCAGAGCTCAGCACCCAAGTGTTATCTACAAGAAGGCTCAGGACTTATATGGCTTGTGGCTCCACAGTCCTCCCAGTTTGGAAGGTCAGACCCTGATCCCCTTGGACAGAGCAGTGGGAAGGTTACAGGCAGTATGGGAGAGGCCACTAGGACTGCCCAGCCTGCCCTGATGGGGAGGGTCCAGCCAGGTGTGAACAAGGCAGGACCTTCTGTGGCCACCTCCTCAAATTTCAACTCCCTTCCAATTCCTCCACCAGCCACATCTGCCTGAGAGTCAAGAGCTGTCACTTCCTCACATCCTCCTGCCATACAATTAGGTACCTTAAGGGGTTTTGTGGTGGGGAGAGTAGATTACATTGTCTATTAAAAATAATTTTGGTTTTGATACATTCTTCTACCACAAACTTGAAGAGAATCATGATATTATAAGCAATGTGCCATCTGCTCAGAGCCTTTCTAAAAGTAGGCTATGAATCTAAATGACACATGTGACATGCAAACAATTAAACCATTCTATTTAGAACTGTCACTTTATATGCATGAGTAACTTTAATATTTTCTTATTTAAATGTCATTAATCTGGAAAACAGTGGAAGCAAATGGGTGGGGTGAGTGGGGTGAGAGATAGCTTTCACATCACCAGTGTCTAAATGTTCTGCAGCGGCCACGCACCACCAGAGAATGATATTGTTATTTAAATAGTTCAATGCAGGTTATATCTACTATTATAATTTTATTTTATGAAGTACATGTATAGCATTGCTGTCTTATTTAAGACTGATGAAGGAAAAGGATGTGGGTGTTTCCCTAGCACCAAATTTTAAATTAGAATTTTGGCAATGTTATTTTATTATTTATTATAATAATTATTTTATTATTTTTAGCAGTTTTATTATTAAGCAAGCTTTGGGGTCCAACCCATTTCAGGTCACTGGTCTTAGCATTGCTATGAAGAGAATATCCATTTCAGGTCACTGGTCTTAGCATTGCTATGAAGAGAATATCAAGTCCCACAGATAGCCATGACAAGAACACGCAAACAGTGATCATGGTTTCCTAGATAACTCAACATTTCAGGTAACTCATTCTGGAAACAGATATGAGAGAAGCCTCCAACAGAGCCCACCCAGGGAGAACCCACACAGTGCCAAATGACCATGGGGCGGGGGTGGGGCTGAGGGGTTTAGACATGTTTAATGCAGATGAAAAGGCACCAGGATATAAAATACATGTAAAAAAATAATAATTTCTTCACTTTAAGCATTGATCATAATTAATTAGCTGAAACTTTCAAATGTCGGGATTCAATATGTCTCTTGTTTTGAACTATCATTTTGTGGGAAAAGGAGAAACTATAAATGTGTTCATGTTAACATATTTGACATACAATATTATAATATATTTGTTTCAGGTATAGAACATAGGAACAAGACATTTATATATGTTACGAAGTGATTTCCCACTACAAGTCTAGTTCCCATCTAACACCATGCATAGTTAATACAATACTACTATTAACAATATTACTTGTAATCATTATAATTAATATTATAACATTGCCACTGTGCCCGCTATGTAGAATGGCCTAAGACAGAACCTTCAACCTCATCATGGGCTTGACTTTACCAAAATAGTCCATGCATATAAAAACAAACTATAATGCCAAGTGCATGTGCTAATTCTGTACTGGAGCCCACCCTAATGCATGTCCAGTTCCTCTGTTCACTCACGTGACAGACTCTCAGCTATTCCCCGAAGATGGATGGAGGCCTCACCACCCTGTGGCTTTTGTCTCTTATCATCTCAACACCATTAGACCTTTTCCTAGTTTCACACAAATTAACTGCTCATCAATTCCATGATTGCCAAAGCTTGCAGCAGCTGTATCTCTCAAACTGTGATGACTTTAAACCTATTTGGTTCTGCCTTCGCGGCACATGATCCTCCCTTTGTTCGACTCAACTGATTGATTTCAACCAGTTTATAACCAAGCCATTTATTTCACTTAACTATCTGCACAGCCCACAGGAACGTCCCTGTCGCCAAGTCTCCCACACTTGTGGATCGATGATCCAGCCATCAGCTTGAGCCCGCAAATTAAAGCACTTATCCTGACTAACTAGCTTCCCTTGGTTTTCATTTTTGTTTTTGCAAAGACTTATTTTCAGAAGTAGTGAGAAGTCTAACAGCCCTCAAATATTAAGGTTGATTTCACTTAGAAGGGTTTAATTAAAAAGGACAAGAAAAAAGCTTCAGGGAGACGATTCTGCGCAGCTTGGGCAAGGCAGGGGTGGGGAGTGAGGGTGATCAAACCCAAGCAGCATTTAGAGGCACTCCTGATCCTGTCCTGAGGGGAGCTGAGATCCTTCAGCCATCCCTCAGGGTCCCAGGCCCTGACCTGCCACACCCAGCCAGACTGCCAACATTTATATACTTTACATAATAATTCCCTTTGGAACCCATTCTCACTAGCAGAGGCAGAGTTTTTGGATGTTTTCTAAATAGGTGCTGGTATTTATCATTTAAAACATTATAAAATCTTGCTCCCAGTCTTCTCTCTTTCCTCTACCACATTTCTACCACACACACAAAGGGGAAAAGATTAGTCCACACTTGAAAGTTGAAGGCAAAACCTCAGTAGGGCTTTGAGTTATTTATGGGCCTTCAGTTTTATGAATAAAAAGAATTTATTAAAGTTTGCTCCAAAGGAAATTCTAAATTTTCTCAAGGATCAGGCACTTGAAGGCAAATACATTACTTTATTCAAGGATCTCTTCAGTATATGCATGTGGTTTAGAATCCATCTAGTTGGATTCTTGAAACTATATAATTTCCTGTCCATGGGCTGAATGCAGTTCTGCCTTTCATCCCCTCTCCCTCCTTTTCATGCCCTCCACCTGCCTGCATGCATGGAAAAGAAACCTGACCTAAAACCAACTGCTTTCATTGGTTTCTGGGTCAACTCTGGTGTTCAGTCAAAAAGAAGGTCCATCCTTGCTTCTCAGATTTGAAAATCTTTTGGAGAAATTAGCTTTTACAAATTTCCAAAATCTAGCCTGTCCCAACACTATTTAATAGTTAAAAGCAAAACAACATGTTAGATTTTCTAAAATAATCAAGGGTATTTGGCACAAGAGTCATTAAAAAGTGGTAAAAACCTATTCCCATTTGGAAAGATCGATTTTCCCTCAGGGATATCTAGAACGTTCTGTAATACAATTCTGAAGTTCTCATGCTTATGTCTGGTGATGTCTAGAACAAAAATATCAAAAATATAGAGGAAAGTGTCCCATAATCATTATTACATCCCTCTAACTTTTTTCATTGAAGAGAGATTATATATACGTATTATTACACACATGTATAGTCATGCACTGAATAATGACATTTCAGTCATGGGGTTCAATGACAAACCACATATGACATTGTGTAACATCCAACTTAGCTGTGTAGCATGCTATACCATCTAGATATGGATAAGTAAACTCTGATGTTCACGGGTCAAAATCATCTAAGGACACATTTCTCAGAACATATTCACATCCTTAAGTGGCATGACACTATACACAAACAGGCATACATATTATCAGCACAAAATTCTCCTTTGACTCTTATGACAAACACTTTGCATTTACTGATTCGCTGGATCTAAAACATTCTTTTAGGGTTTCTTAAAGGTTCTGAAAGTTTTTTGATTGAAACCTTTTAGAAATTGAGAAAGATGTTCATCACTGTCTTCCTTCTCTTTTTTGAGAACTATTTTTTAATTTGTCTCAGAAGGAAGCCTATTATTCTATATTTATATAGATTTCAGGAGGATATTATTTGGGACCCTTAGAATACAGCACATACATTCCCACACAAACTTCTAGGATTTTTACACAGGGACAGAGGTTTTCATACTTACCTGACTCACTCTTATAGAATCCTTTTCAAATAGCCCAATTTAAAGCAGCACCTTCTTACATCGCAGAACCACTGTCACAGAAAACATTTAATCACCTGCCAGCCTGGTAGCATTTCCCAGTCATGTTCTGATATTACCACTGGCCTTACCTGCATTTCTCTGTTCATCCAAACTGAGGATCGCTTTCTCAATGCATTTTTTTTTTTTTTTTTTTTTTTTTTTGGTGATGGTCATGAAGTCTTTTTCTCTCCTCTTTTATTTTATAATAGGATAGTGTATAAAATGAAACCAGTAAAATGTGTCATTATGATCAGTCTTGGTTCCACGTGAGCAGCTAGGGTTGAAACATTGAGTGTCCCCTCCACCCCCAATCTCTATCCTGGGCCCAAAGACACAAGTGTATCTTAGAACAAACTGACTCTGTTTCCTGCCTCTGACCTATTGGCTCTGTGTGCAGACTGAGCAGCAGGAAATGCATCCCCAGAGCTGGGAGCTTCTTATCGTCCCATAAGTGAAAGTTGTTTCCAGCCACACGATTAGAGGTGGCAAACTGAACCTAGATGATGCTCACTCCTTTTCCTGTTTCGCAGACAAATTCAAAATTGTTCATGGGAGTCAAAGTATAGTTTCCTTCTTCTCATATCTTGGTTTCTCCTTCTACAGCCATGATCTAAAAGTGCCACTAGCCTAGTTGGTTTGAACTCTATACAAGAAACAACTGTAATATCCTCAGAAATAAGGTTAATTTACAACCTAGAGATGTATGAGTCAAAATGAAAAGTATGTTGTATTTGGGGTCAGACAAGCCTTGAAATAAATTCTAGTGCCCCCATTTGCTAGTTATGTACCCTGGAACAATACCTCACCGTCCTCATCTGTGAACTAGGATGATGTATCTATCACCCACAAGAAAATGAAAACATACAAAATTATGCATATAATGTTAATCATCCTTTTCCACTCAAATAAACGTATGATTAATTGCAATATTCAAAAACAATATGCTTCTTAAACCCAATTTCATAGTCTCTTTCTGTCCTAAACAGGCAACATTTTAAAAAGCTGTATTGATTGTTAGCCAGCACACCTTTAAGCAATCTCTTCCTTCCCAGGTCCTTGTTATAATAATTCTAAATGCAAAGAGAACCATTACACATTCGTCTGAATAGTCTTCCATTTCAGTTAAATATGTGCAATTTCAAGAGATACACTTGGTGGACAGGGTTAGAAGATTGCAGTAGTTGTTGGGCTTCTCCTCCTGGCAGAGGGTGTAAATGTCACACAGCATGTTTTGAACCCTAAGAAGCAGTTGGCTGGAATGACCTGGAACTGGAGATCATGCTGGTCCTCAAAAACTAGGCCTGACATCATTTAACTTGAGGTGAAATAGGAGGGACCGATGAAGCTAGGGCAAAAGCAAAGCAACTTCCAAACACTGAATGGCGATTTCTGGCTTTAGGTCATATTTGTTTGTTTGTGGGGTTGGTTGCTTTTTAAGACATTTGCAAGTGATGATGCCCTCTGCACATACTTTTGTCCTTAAGAAACTCACTTTTGCTTGCCAGGCTGTTTCCTTTATTTTTTACTCATTTGACAAATTATCTCATTGTGACTTATGGCTCCCTAGGTAAACTGAAGAGAAACTAGACCTCTCCATGTACCTCAACTGGTCCTCATGCAAGGCTCAGTCTCTGCCAACATCAGTACGCCACCAGCTTTCACCTGAAGGCTCTGTTCACCTTTGATACCTCATACTCTTTTTTAAAATTTTATTTTACTGTGGTAAGAACACTTAGCAAAAGATCTACCCACTTAACAAATTCATAAGTGTATCATACAGTACTGTCAACAATTATCACAGTCTTGCACAGCAGATCTTCAAGCCTTTTCTCTTGATTGACAGAGATTGTCTGCCTGTTGACAGATAACTGTGTTTTCTCCATCGTCCTCAAGTTCCCGTCCACTTATTTTGCACCTGACTGACTGACTCCAGCTCTACCTTTATCATCAGGGGGAAGGACAATAGAGGAGAAATGTTTTGAAATCTTTTTTAAATGTTTCTGTATGCTGAAACCAGGGTGCTGCATGGAGCATTAGAGGAAGAATGTTGTGTTTTGGCTGAGAGCACCAGAACCTCATCATGCCATCACCTGCTTTCCCCAACACAATCCATCCTGGAGTTGTCCCCTGCTCATTAACACTGAAGCTGCTTTCTCCTGTGATATATCCACGTGCCCTTGAATCATGACATCCATTTGCTGCCCTTTCACTTGGGATTCAGTGGCCAGGAGAGTTGTTAGCAGGGAACTAAACCAGACATCTAGGCCCATGGGACATGCATTCCACATGAAATAAATGTGACCCGGAACCATTACAAAGGTGGCAGGTGGCTGTGTGGAGTAACAGAGGCCCCACATGGAACCATGGGGTCATTGGGACCATCACCTCACTGGAGAATTGTAGAACAGTGGGGCTCTTGGAAACCCCTGGATGGTCCAATTTAATCATCTCATTTTATAGCTGCAGATAAGATGACCCTGAGGCCAAACAATTTGCCCAAAGACACAGATAATTTATTGCAGATCCTGGACTAGAATCTATGTGTCCTAATTCCTGGGTTGGGCCTTTCTTAGTATTTTTTTACACTATATTGCTCTGACTCTTTACATTCTGGACTTTCTTGTAGCAGAGAACAAAATAGTCACAGTGGTAGTAATATGTCTCTGGGAATTCTCCTATGCAAGTTGTTGGGTAAAAGGATGTGAAGGGTCGTGTGATGCGTGTGCTGGCTGAAAGTGGGCTGCTCTGAGAAGGCAGACTGAAGCAACATTTATTCTCGTTTTTATGCAGGACTCAGGCATAAAAATTGTTTCATTGCTACTACAAGGTAAACTTCTTCTCCCTGAGCAAATTAAAGCAGTTGATTTATTTACAATCAGGACGATTAGAAGGCTGTGGTTTATTCATGAGATGGAGCTGCTCTAGTTTCAAATTATTTCTGGCCAAGGGCTGTCAGCACACCTGATGTTATTCACTCCTCTCAGAGCCATTTTTAAGTCATGCTCCCAGAGGGGTCCCAAAGCCTAGTAAATTGACACTCGGATATCACCATTTGTCTGGGAGTACTATGTTCTTCTGGCAAAAAGAAAATTAAGATTATTATATGATCATGCAGGTATAGTCCATAGTTTTGGAGTTCATAGCATGGAAGAGTTTTTATTTTTTAAAATATTTGTGTGTCCTGAAAACTCACCCTATTGCCAGGCATAGCCCAGGAGCACTTGCTGCGTTGAGTTACACTTGGCAAAGAACTCATGTGAGTCATTTCATCCTGGCACACCCATAGTGACCTGGGAAAGCAACATGGCCCTGAGCTTTGCAGGAGAAAATAGATGGAAGGGGACTTTTATCTAATGCAGTGATAAATCACTTCTCTTCATTCTCTTCTCTCCTTATTCAGAGCCTCTTCATGGGGAATCTTTGGCATATAATACTGATGGGAAGGTGTAGCAGCCCTAGCTTTTCTTTTGCAAGTTCACCCATACATAAACAACACAACCGTGAAATAGATGGTGTATGCATGATTTCATGAGTCCTGCCAGGTTAATGCAACAGCAGTGTCATTATGAAGGAAGGTGGACTAGTCCTTCTGTGTGCATGGGAGTTTGATGGGCAAAGATGGAAAAGGGAGGTAAAAATTATGGGAGCAGGAAGAAGGCAGAGTCAAGAAGAGAGTATAAAGATGAATGTCCTGGAAAAGACCAGAACACCAACCAGTTTGAATTAGGGTTTTTGCACAGAAGAGAAGGTGTAGTGAGTTTGAAAAAAGCAGAGAGAGAGGTAAGACTTTGGGGAGCCTGGAGTGCCCAGCTCAGCATTGGGACTGCATTTGACATGTTTACTTGATTCCATACATCCTTTTCAGAGCACCTGCCTTTGCTTCACATAGGTGTAAGGGAGGATTCCTACCTTCAGATGTTTGCAAGTAGGAGAGAAGTGAGACTCACAAAAAAAAAAAAAAAAAAAAAAAATACTAAGTAGAAAATAAGATTAATAACATGTGACTAAAGAGAATGGAATTGTCCAGTTGTCCACAAAGCAGCAATCTCTTGAGTCTGATTTCAAGTAATAGACTGGTTTGAACATTTCCTCCTTAAATAATAGATAACTGGACCATGACTTACATGCTGAATGTGAGCTGGAACAACCTGTGGCTCTAAAATATGGAAGTCAGTGACAGGGATGGAGAATAATCCCAATATTAGAACTGAAACTCTCCCTTCCGTGGTTATAATGAGGCATTAACATAAAAACTCCTTAATTAACCTAGTCACACACGATGAGATTTTAAGGGTCTAGGAGCTACCCTGAGTGATACCCTGTCACCTTGACAGTGATCAGCCATTCAGGCAGGACAGGTTTCAAGCCAAAATAATAGCATAGTGTTCAATCTCTCATTATTAATTCCATTTATGCAAAAGTCTAATTAGCTCTGCTTGGAAAGATATGCGTCTGATGACAGGACGGGGCAAGGGAAATGAAGACGTCTTTCCCGTGATGGCACATGGCACAGGTCTCCTCAAAATAGGGCACTCATATAATTTATCATCCAAACCAGGGCACTCCTAAAAGTGAATGAGGATGCTATTAATAATGATGCCAGGACAATTGGCATAAATGGGAACTGTCCCAGGTCACCCTGCCTCTGAGGATAAATGACAAGGACTGCTTCTCTCTGCCCTTCATCTTTTCATGGCCTGAGTCCTCTTTGGAAAGAAGAAACAGCAAGTGTCCCATTTTGTTGTTGAAAGTGACCTCTCTGGAAATATAGCACAGGACATGTGCTTCTTATTATTGTTAGAACTGCCCCAAATCGTGACTAAGAGAGGCTGACAAGGAAATGATGAGAAAACTTAATTGTGTCCAAGCTCAGTGAGTATATAGAAGCCAGAGACGAAAAACACTCTTCTCTTGCTGGTTGGTGCCACTGAGAGGACACATGGCTCCACAGGGCCAGGTCTAGGGGCCAGTCTGGGGTGGGGGGCATTGGCTGAGAACAGGAGGCGAACAGGAGCTGTGAACTGCCAGGAATGTCACACAAGATTCCTGGAGTGAGCATGAGGACAGGAGGTTCAGGGAAAAGACAAGAATGCAGCCTTCAAGTGTTGGAGCAGCCAGGACACAGGAGGGACAGAAACCCAGTGTAGGGACCCACACTGCCCCTAAGATTTTATAGTTGAATTTACCTGCCAGTAAAGATGTTGCTTATAAAGAAGTGAAACCCTCACCGTAAAGTCTGGAACTTTCAAACTGTGCTGTAGCCCATGGAAGGGGTTCCAATAAGGAAGATCACCCCCAAGGTCTGTTTGGTGGTCATTGACTTACACAAGAGTGCGGTTCCACTTGAGAATTTTTTGAAGGTGAAAAGTGAGTCCAAAGGTCAGTAGATAGCAATCTTCATAAGACTTGGCCTCAAGATACGTTGAGTAGGTCAGGGAGAGATCCGTCCTGGGGAGAATGTGGCCTTGGGGTTATCCCCACTTTCCAGCCTGCAGAGCTCCCTTCTGTGGGTACCTTCTCCCAGGATGCTCCCATCTACCTCAGTCCCACCCAGGCTGTGGCTGAACAATTTGCAGCATCTTCATCACTGCTGCTTATTCATACCAATGCAGTCTTCTATCTAGAAAAAATTGTCAGCCTCACTGGGACAAATTTGATTCACCCATTCTAGTATTTTAATACTAAAAAAATTCATGCCACCCAAGTGTAGAATGGTTACATCTACAACTCTAGTTGGGAATTTTCAAAATAATTACCTGAATGTTTCTAAAACCTTTTGTTTTGTTCCTGTTAAACTCCTCAAAGCCTGAAGTAAAAAATGAGAGAAGAGAAAACTACAGGCCATTTAACAGATAATATTGTCATCTGTAATTCTGAGATATGTCATTAAAACAGATGGACTCTTTTTCTTTAAAGTGGTGTTGGAGTATGCTTCATACATATCACCATAAAACTTCTATGAGCTTTTAAAGAAAACACCAAGTCTATGAAAGTCAGAGGGTTGTGCGCTAGGGCTTACCCAAGGAAATCCTGTGTGGATGCAGCAGATCTGGGGAATGATGGCCATTGGGTCTGTGACCAGAGCACAGAGTAGGCTCTGAGCCCTAAGGGCCCCCTGTCTTCTTCTGTCTTCTGTGGTATCACTGGGCTTCAGCGACTCCTTAATAATTTAATTCCCCAATGACTTATGTACTCACCTTTTCTTGAACTGTGAATGTCATGTGTGTGCCGTTGTGCACACGGGATCCTGTAACCCAGATCATTGTATGCCCAATGGTGATTCAGAAGCTAGAAATCCACCCAAGGACTTAACACTTTGCCAAAGTGAATGGTTATGCTCATACATCTAGGTCTTCACCTAATGAATGAGTCATTGGGCTCTCAAGAATGTGCATTTTGTTCCAAGTTGAAGCAAATTCAGAGCAGCCTGATTCATAGGGAAATCAGAAGCCCCTTGGCTCTGGAGCTGCCATTCACAGGGACGGTGTCAGGACTGACCTGTGACAGCTGCCTCCTCTGGAAGGAATGGGGAGCAGGGCTCTCAATTCAGGAACCACTCAGGTTGCTGGAGCCAATGATCCTTTCCCATTTTATGATGCACCTACTAAGTGCAATCTGTTGCATTAGACATTATTCACATCGTCCTTTGAAAATGGTATTATTATTTTCTCTGCTGTTAGAAATGAGGAAATTGGCTAAGGGGGTGTTAGCAACGAGCATGACGTTGCATAGACCTGGAGGTCCTGAGCGAGGATCACCACACACCCCTGAGTCTCACCTGAGACCTTTTGCTTCTAATGTCACCATACTGAGAGCAGAGACACTTTCTGATTTGGAGGACTTCAACTTTCCCTGGTTCGTTGTTTAAATACCAGGCACCCCAGGGTGCATTTTGCCTCTTTTGTACATTTGCAGTGTATCAGTAAGTGGACTTGAACTTGGGGATGAGTCCTGTTAAGGAGATGTACCATGGAATGACTCATAGACTAGAAATCAAAGCCAACATGTTCTTCAGCGTTTCCAACTGACATATGAGCCAAGGCTTGGCACAAATAACTCGTGCCCTTAGGTTAACCATTACTGTGCAGCTTTTCAAACCACAAATGTCACAATTGTATATTAGTTTGTATAAACTTCTCCTTCTGATCTTTTATCACAAACCAGCTCAGTATTGGTCAAACCCATGTTATGACAAATGTCACTTACTGAACAGACTGAGTGCCCAAAACCTTACCAAACGGCCACCGAGGAAATCCACAAAACCAACGCAGCCAGTGCAAGCACCATGAGACCAGCTCCCTGAAACCCAGCTTAAAAGTCACTCTCAGGGTAGAAACATAAGACTCATACATCTGAAGCTGCTGGGCTACCACACTTGCCAGTTTTCTAGCATGAGGGTTTTAAAAAGTGGGTCTTTCAAAGAATCATTTGTTCTGAAGCAGAGAAAGAAACAACGCTGCGAAAAGCAGGCATGCACACATGAGAGCGGATTTCTGGGCAACCGGCCAATGGGATGTCTCCTACATGCTTTCTGTCTTCCTTCTCACCTCACATTTAATTTCACTCGGCTGCAGTGTCTAAAGTATCTGCTATAGAACTTTATTCAGATTGTGAGTATATTCTTTTTGTAATTTTTTAAAGATTTTTTTATTCATCATTTTTTAGAGAGAAGGGCAGGGAGGGAGGAAGAAAGAAGAGAAACGTCAATGTATGGCTGTCCTTCACCTGCCTTCAGCTGGGGAACTGGCTGGGGACCTGGCTGGGGACCTGGCTAGAGACCTGGCTGGAGACCTGGCTGGCAACCTGGTTATGTGCCCTGACTGGGAATCGAATCGAACCAGCAACCTTTGGGTTAGCAGGCCAGTGCCTATCCCCTGAGCCACCAGTCAGGGCTCTCGGTTTCATGATTTTTTTTTATATTGATTATGTATTTATGTTTACTGTTCTAAGTGACAATTCATGCAATAGCCCTAAAATGTTATACTCTTGTTTTTATTTTATAAGGGGTAGAAGATGGAAGCTCAGGGAAGTTAGGACACTTCCTAAGATCACATCCCAAGTGGCTGAGCCAGGACACAGCCTAGTGGACCTCAATGTCCACACGTTGTCCTGTGAACCAGCCACTGATCCAGCCCTGCATACAGTTAGTGCTCAGCAAGTGGCAGCAATGACCAGTGCCCCATAATCAATGGAATCAAGGCCATTACATTTTTGTTCACTGTCTTACAGTGTCAGCACCATGACCTGTGCTGTTTAACCTCAGCCTGTTGTGCTCTCCTCCTGCTGTGTATTTTATTATTATAACCAAGCATCTCAGCTGTGGCCTATGCATTAAGCTACATTGCTTTTTCGTTTCTTTCACTTCTAATGAAAGGTACAGAAACTACTTTGAAATATTCATCATTGCATGCTGCTTTTTGTCTCAATGAATTGGTTTCACAACTACTTCTCTTAAGAAAAAAATTATAAATCCTCTCTTAAGGTAGTCTATGACTCGGATTTTAATAGTGGATTGCTACTTACAAATTCATAGTTAATAATTGAGCAAGTATATATATAATCAATATACATATAACATATATGTGCATATAAAATTCATATAATACATTAAAAATATGTAAGTATATATTTTTTAAAAATCATGAAATCACTTTACTAAGAGGAGATCATTTAAGTACCAATGATTAGAGAAGAGGAACCTTAGCTAGAAACCATGATCACAGTAGGGTCAGAAAGTCCCTAAAAAGTAGCTTAGCAAGAGTCTTGGAAAAAGGTAAAACTGGGCTTGGCAGGACCAAGCACAAGTCAGAAGCAAGCCTGACCAAAGAAAGTGTGGTCAAAAACAGAATCTTTGTCACCAAGGGAAAACGACTGCATGTTTCAGCTGAATAGGTTGCCAATAGAGCCAAAGGTAAGGTCCCAAGTCCATTTTGGGGGTTGGGGTGTGCTCAGTTTTTCTATCTATGGTTTTAGGATTGTTTTTATAAAAGATTATTAATTTGGAAAGATCATTCTTGTGAAGTTCAAGAAGAGGATTGATACAAATGAAAATTGGAATTTTATCACATCCAGAAATCACTGAGCACAATACAGGAATGCCTCAAATTTGTGGACTTTTAAGACAACTGAGCGGCACTTATGCTTGTTTATCTAAAGGGCTGGAACAAATCATTTAGGCCCTATTTTGAAGCCTGCTAAATGTGGGCTACTTAAACTGTCAAGTACCTTCCAATTATGGTGAATAACCTTTTAAATACACAGCTGGGAAAACAGGGCTTGCTCAGTTCCAGTGGAGATCAGAAAATTGCTTAGTTTGCTTCTTTTAGCAATTGTGGTTTATAAATGCATGATTTCTTTTCCTAAGACTATCCCTCGCATTATTTACCAAATGAAAATGTTTTTATTAACAGAGATGTTTACAAAGAACCTTATTTGTAAATGGTGTGCAGTTTTGCTTGTACCCTATGATGTCTGAGTTGAGATGAACATACCAAATTTTAATATCTGTGTAGTGCTAGAAAAAAAATAGGTAAATGAAATGTTCACACATTTTATAGCCTTCATAAAACAAGTGTTTCAGTCCTGATTACCTAAAGAAAGAAGTCAGACAGTTCTTAGCTCTAAGCTCACAGTACCTGACTAATTATCATGTGACATTTAATTTCATGTTTGATTCATCATCCTGAACTTTCCAATGAGACAAGACCATGAAATCTATGGTTTCCAATTAAATTCTATTTGGTACAATCTATGCAAATAATTTCTAATGCAAATGTATGTACTATAAATGCAAAACCATTTCCTGAATTCAACTGCTAATGCAGATATTATTTCTATAATAATAACAAAAAAATCCTCTGTTTCTGTTTGATTACAATAGGAGCTACACAAATTCTGAAAGTTATAAACTCATAAATCTTTGCCAGAAGGACCAATGTGACTCCTGAAGAAATGGGTTTATCAAAATGACGATAGAATTCAGCCAACTGAACAGATAATGTCAAATAGTTACAATAGTATTTGTTCAACTGGGTGTCATTAAATGCTGGCTGTCTTGAAGCCTCAGAGTCCTGAAAATATTAGTTCAGAATGGAGGAAGTTTACTGTTATCCCACATCTACTTGTTGATTTATACATTTCCCAGGCTCAGGGGAAGCACATTTGTGCTTACAAGACAAAACACAACATAAAGAGCAGATTTGGAGTAAACATCATAACCCCTAGTGTTGTAGACAGCATTTGAAGTCCTGGGAGTGAAAGGTGTGTATTTGCCTGTAGAAGAGCATGTGTACCTAGAACAGGGCAAACTGTGATAAGCCTCAGAAGACAGAATAGGCAGATGTTGATGTCACTGGAAATGGGAAACCTCTGACAGTTTCGCAATGGAAATGGGGTTCCAGGAATCCAGTCTTCCATTCGCATCCCAGCAAAAACCTGCCTGGTCCTGGGAGCACCTGTGCCCAGGGTTACAACACAGCTTAAAGACTCTACTTTGGGGCTGAGCCAGAACCCAAAGACCCCCAGATCTACAAGATGCCCCTGGACAGACCTGATGCTGAGGACAGGCAGTGCCATCAGGCTGTACCTGCCCCTATTTCTCTCACTCCTTCCTCCTCCCACAGCAGCCTTCGATCTCTCTTCATTCTGCACTGTCCCAACTCTTGATGTTGTCCCTTCCTTATATTTTAAGGGTGTGTGGCTTCCTCTGAATGTGAATTCTGGACATTTCAGTAACTGTTGTGCTGTTCCAAGGTTTTAGCTGGCTTCCCACCCATCCATCAGGGATCGCGCTCTCACCTGGGACATGGCCAGACTGGTGCAACCCTTGGCCCAAGGTTTGTCACAGCCTGGGGTCACCTGCTCCCTAAGAAACAACTCATTCTGAGCCTCATTTATCTGGAACTTAGTGTCTTCTCACCCTGCATTTGTGGAAGTATAACTGCGGATTCGATGCCTGAAACCCCTCTCTCCACTCTTCATTCTCCCTAAAGTCAGCTCAACTCTAGCAAGGCAGGAGTCTACACAAATGTGCTTGTTCTCAGACCCTATAGGCTCTCCCACCGCCAAGGCTCACCCTGTTTGCTGGCCCCTCTGTAAAGACCAAATGCAGAGTCTGCACACGCCCACACTCCCCATGCTTTTTAAATTAGCTGGAAGTGGTTGTGAAGGTTTTATATAAATTGCCATGTAGATTTTTAAATATTAAGGAAAGATCTAGGGCAATGAGTAAAGGAGCCAGGGGAAATAACCAAAATTAAAGATGCTCAAGTCAGAAGTTAGCAATAGTCTAAGCTTTTTTTTTTTTCTTTAATTATAATTCTACTGCTTCCTGTGGGAAATGAGGAGCTGTTAATATAGAAACTTCTGGCATCCTTAGTGTTTTTAATGACAAAATATAGGGCCCTGTCCACCATGCCATGGTCAAGGCATATCCATGATTAACCTTGAATTTCGTGATCGCTTGTTGTTGGGGTTTTTTTCCATTTGTTTATTACGTCAGCACTATGGCCTCCTAAGTATGATCTATTTTCTTTCTTTTCTGCCTCTCTATTTCTTCTCCCTTCTTATTCTAAACAATTAAGCCCACACAGCCCAGCAGGGCATAGAACTGTCCAGAGGCATTTCCAATCTGAGTAGCGTAGATGACACAGAGTGAACATCCGTGGTAGAAAGCGCATGAGCTCCAGAGTCAGCCAAACCCAATCAAATCCAAATGAAAGATCCAGGAGACATTGGGAAAAAGTAATCATGAGACAAACCAACCCTGTTTCTGAGGCCTTAGTCTGGGCCCTCCGCTACTAGTTTCATTACGTCTTTATTATATGCAGTCATCATTTCTGTCAAATACCATCCAGGGTGTGGTTCTGCTAAACTATAAAGTGTCTAACGATGAGACAGTTCCAATCATCTTTCTTCATCCATCTTAAGATGATTCCTGATAGAGAATTCTCCACAAATGTCTGTTGAATAGAGACAAGGCAATGTCCCAGTGCTGATTGATGCATCTCTCATAGTTTACCTACATCATTTACTCTGAGAAACTTAGTGAATGTTTGGTGTGCATTATTGAAAGGATCAGAGCCAGGTGAAGTGACGGGGAGTATCTCCTGTGCGTATTTCCTCTGCAGGTCATGATGGGACATGGGAAAGAGGGTGGTGGGAGCAGGAGTTCCCCGTCCCTGGATGTTCTCAAAACACCAGAAGGGACAAAGGCTATGTACCTTAATTTTAAGGACTGAAGTGCAATCATATAACCCATAACAGAACAGTGCCACAGGCACCATGAACAATCACAGATCCAGTGTAAGTAGGTAAGTTTACTAAGGACAGGAAAGTGATACTAGAAATATACAGATTTTACAAACTGATGTTGCTGTATTCAAGCCTCCTTGATCCTCTATCCAGGAGGTAGTGATGCTTTGGATGACTAATTCAGACTAACATGAGCAAGTAATGGGCTTTAGGACTCCAGACTTCTTTCAGGAAAGAGAATCCCCCTGCTTTTAACCATCCTGATGTGTATGTATCTCTGTGTTTTAGTTTTAGTTTATTGTTTAATTTTGCATAGCACCAAATGTTGAATGTTATTCTTTAGTCAAGCTGTGCTTTCTGATGCACAGATCCAATATTTTGTCATGGCTCTTGTCTCCTTGAGATCTGTCCTGCGTTCAGGTACCAGCCTTTCTTCAACTCCTGGACAGAAAAGGAATTTGATAAGCAAAGACACCCCAGGGCAAGCCAGTTAAGGTGGTCATTATCATTTGTTAAGCAGGTGTTGGATGAATTGGTTGTTGTATTGCAATGCAGATTTACAGTGCAATAGCTGACTCATTTTTCAATTTGGTGTACCACCGCTGATAAATTAACAGATGTCAATCGATTTTTCCCTCCAGTTCCTTGTTTACATCTGACAGGCCATACTTTATAGCTGAGCAGTTATTTGAAGTTATAAACATTATAATTAGCAATTTTTTAATTAGGTTGACAATTAACAGGAGATTTTCAAAGCTGCTAATTTGACATGTCCTATTCTCCATAGTGTTTATGTTAACCACAACTGGAGTGCATTCAACTGAACAGAATCATGGTGTCTAGAAAAAAATCAATCTCGGAGGAACCTTTTCTCCCCACTTGGCTAGCATCGGTGGCACTTCAGACAGAAAAGTGGGAATTTAGTGCGATTTCACAGGACAACAGTGCTGACAATACTCGCTGAACCTGGAACAATAGATGCCTCTGAGAAGCGATAAAGCCCAAAGTACCAGCACAAAAGCAAGTCGAATTAATTGCATTGAGATGGGAACTTCAGAGTCATGCAAGGCTCAGCATGTTTGTGGCTGAGTCCCTTACAGTACTGCCCAGGGCCACAGCCGATCCAACACCCTCATAGCCAAGGCAGATGTCCTGATGCATATGTCCAGCAAGTTTTGTGTGTGACAGCTTGTCTCTTACATCAGGGTTGTCTTAGTACCATTCTGTGTTCCATTGAACTGATAGAAAAAAGGGAGAGAAAGGGAAAGAGAGAGAGATGAGATGAAGAAAGAGGTAGAGAGAGAAAGATAGAGGTAGAATCTGACAAGGAGGAGAGAAAAACAGAGAAAGACATAAAGGGAGAGACAGAGATAGAGGGAAAGAATATCAAAGAAAGGAGGAGAGAAATGGAGACAGAGAGACAGAGGAGAGAGAATCAAACACAATGAGAGAAAGAAAAAGAGAGAGACTATATCTCTGGATTTCCAGGCTAACTCCCAGCTTTTTCTGTCTACCACTCAGTGTGTAGGATGCCACTAAATATTATACTTAAACCTTCAAAAATCTTCTGAGACCTGTTACTTGGTAACTGCTTCCAGCAAAGATGTCACTTTTCACTGGGCACATCAAGCAACATTAGAAACAGATGTCCTAGAAGTTCTAGTGTGGGAGGCAAGATGAGGGGCATGGCAGGGTTTCCATAATCCGTCAAAGGCCAAGAGAGAAGAGAAGAAATTACTTGAAATTTTTCAATAAGACAAAGAGACAGTGTTACCTCCATTTTAAAAAGAGGAAAGAAATTTTAAGGATAAGAATATAAATTTTTAAATTTCATGAGTTATTTCTTGCTTTCTTTTCCCAGGGCTAAATCACACTGCCTAATTGCAAGAACTAGCCATTAATTAAAGTCTGCAGCACTAGCAGAAACAACTTACTGAAGCTGAGATATGCCGTTGAGCTTTGATTAATAACATCCCAATGCTTTCATATTCCTTTTTTTGAAAATTCAGATCTGAAGAAATTTGCCACCTGGAGATGCTGAATCTGAACTGAATCTTTTGAATTGTTCACTCATTGACACCTTCTATGGTGTCATCTCTAAAGAATATAACTCTGTGGAAAGTGGCATCACTGAATTAGAAATCTTAAGCTTCGTGAGCACCTTTGCTAGAAAGAAATAAATAAAGAGAGAGAGAGAGAGCGAAAAGAAGGAAAGAAGGAAGGAAGGAAGGAAGGAAAGAAAGAAGGAAGGAAGGGAGAGAGGGAGGGAGGAAGGAAGGAAGGAAAGAAGGAAGGAAGGAAGGAAGGAAGGAAAGAGAGAGAAAGAAAGAAAGAATTGCTTTAGGAAGAGAGGATGTTTAAATGTGTTATCTTCAAGCATCTTGTTTTTTAACAAGTTTGTTTTTGTTTTGTTGCTCTCCTATTTGTCCTGATGCCTTCGCTTCTTGGGCTGCAGATGAACTCTGTCTTGAAAACAGAGTTTTAAAAGTTTCAAAAGTTTTAAAACACCCTCTTATGGCCAAGACATTACTTTACAATTATTAGTTATAATTAGTACAGTTAGTTTGATACCAGTGAGCACATTCGCCTAAAGAAATTTGACTTTAGTACACAGAGCTGAATTCTACACTGATCCCACATGCAGTGCACTGAAATTTCCAAAATTTAAGAACTCAGTAGTAAATATAAAAGCCTTTTATGAAATCAAAAATATATTATTCACTAAGCTGTGTGCTTTATACTATAGGGAAACATAGAGTTTTGGGCAATTGAGTTCCCTGTCCCTCTCTGTCTCTCTCCATATCTGTCTCTGTCTCTCTGTCTTTCTCTTTGTGTGTCCACATGAAGGGCAGCAGGTGATAAGGAGACAGTGGTGTCAGCAAAATCCCTGGGTGTGATGACATCTGGGACCTTCAGATAAGCATAAATTGTTCTAAACACTCTATTAACCCAGGATATTAATTGATATCCATATGGATGATCACGTGCCTCACAAACAGTGAAATCATGATGTGTATTCTCTTGGAAAAGGCAAGGAAGTAAGCCAAGTGTCCCAGAGATATATTAATAAAAATTCTTCACATTTTTATACAGACTTTACTCTTAAATGGGTCCATCTCAGTTATCTGAATGGTTCAACTCATGCATTACCTCACTGAGATGGAGTAGATAATGGGGCACAGTCGTGCATCTGTGTAGTTCTCACTGGACTCACAGCTCCTGAACAAGTATTACCCACTAACTTACAAGCTCGTATGTATTGCAAATGTGGAAAGTAGATATCTTCCTCCCTCCAAGAGGTAATTGGAGATTCCCAGGACCAGTCAGGAGCAGAGACACCACCTAAAGGATTTAAAAACATGCATATCCCAGTGCTGACGGGTGATGAGTTTCCTGTGAAAGTCAGCAGAGCTGGGAGGGAGTTCTAATAAAAAGAACTTCTCCAGTTCCCAAAATTTTAATTCCACTTTTTCTAGTGTGTTTTTTCACATCCTCTCTAGGATCACTTAAAACACTGGTCTTGAGCCAGAAAATAGTGTTGGAAAAGTGCCCCTTTATTTCAATGGCTGAGTGTCAGCCCATCTTTGCAGTGGTCCTGTTAGAATAAATGGTTAATCAATAGCAAATTAGTTATAATTAAGTGCATGTTGCAGAGGTGTTTGCCATTTACTGATTAAATGTTCACTTCTAATGGGCCCAGTGAGCCTGTCAGAGAGCCCATCCCAGAGGGACAGCAACAGCTTGAAAGCTTGCTTTTTGTCTGTTCCTGTCCATTCCGTGAATGGAGTGTATGAGGCTCCTATAGACCCTGGAATCTCTAACAGGCACCCATTTTCCATAGCATGTGCTTTGCTTTCGTTTGAAAATCAACCCCCAGTTGTTATAATGGTTTATTTCTCAAGGCAATCTATAGTCAAATTAAGCACACAGGTGACAGTTGCCCAGCACCCCACAGAGGAAACCCAAGAACACTAATCCAGCCATGCCTGCTGCCTGCCCCCATCCCATCCCTTCCCACTGTTCATCTCTGCATCTTTCCCCCTGGAACCAGGGCAGACCTTCTGAATCCACCATCTTTCCTGCCAGTCTCTACCCTGCTTTGGGATTCACACTGGAATAGAGCAATGAACTATGGGTAAGGACGTCACTGTCACGCCAGGTCTTAGGATGTGTGAGAACCATGACACAACCCAGAGCTCTGCTATGAGTGACCACAGCAGGCCAGTGAATGTCACTTAAAAGCTGTGGAGTTGGGGCCTGATTCGGCCCTGGAGAGGTAGCACTTGTGGAGCTGGGGAAAAAGAGGTGAAACAGTAGAAACCCAGAAGAAGGGTTTTCCACAGTCAAAGCAACAGTTCATCCTCAATGGCCAAATACATTTCCTTGGGCCATTTTCATCACCAACAGCCCGCCTACTAAAAGCAGGCTTCAAGCACCAGGGCTATCCTTTGTGGAATGTGTCATGGACAAAGTGTGAGCCCTTGCCCCCAGGTTATTCATGCCTTAAAGAGAGCAGGCAGAGAATAAGCAATATATAATAAGTGATGGGCCACATGAACTGTGGGGAGTGAGGGACATCATAGATGGGAAAGGACAGAGTTTGGAGCAGCCAGGTAGGGCCAGTTGACCTTGGGGAATGGTGAGGTCTCAGCAGGGATAGAAGAAAAAACAGTTGTCTGAGAGCCTGCATGCTAAGAAGCCCCAGAGGAAGAAGGAGGCCACCATAGTGCAGCTGTAGAAATAGGGTCTGGAAGGTGATGGCAGGGACATTCTGTTCTGAGCATAGTCTGACTTAAATTTCAAAAGATGAAATGTTGGGATTATGCTAAAACAGAGGCGCAGAGCAGGTGGCGGGAATAAGGGGTAGGGGTGAGGAGAGGCAATGTGGAGAGGGGCTCCAGGTGGAGCCTGAAGCTGGGCCCACTCATTTTCCTGATGGGTCCTGTGGGGTACAAAGGGAAGATGTCATCAGAGAGAATCCAAGAGAGGGGGGGACTATCTTCGAGATGGAAGGCTAATGAGGTGGAGCAGATTGGGTTGAGTTAGTTAGTTCTCGAAGAAGCAGACAGCAGGCTGGGCTTTACCACACAAGGAATTTGGGAGAGAACATGGAAAGTCCTGGGAGATTCTGGGGTCAGGAGGCATGATGTTGATCCAGAACTTATTCATCTTATAACTGGAAGTTTGTACCCTTTGATCAACCTCTCCTCTGCCCACACCCAGCTCTGGAAGCCACCATCCCCCTCTCTGCTTCTATGAGGTTGACTATTTTAGATTCCCCATTTAATAGAGATCAAACACCCCTTTTCTCATTAGATTAATGTGTACCTGTGCCTAGTGGACTCTGGATGAGATGCCCCACTTTCCTTATCAGCATCTCATTCATTATGCAGAACATGTGTGTCTACTGTGGCCTAATTATAAATGGCAAACCATGTCTACATATTTCTATATATTGAATGCATTCCGTTCATCATGAGATGATTCTGGAAAGGAGTGTCAGCAAGTGAGGAGACGCCACTTTATTGATGAGTATCAACATGTGGGGCAGAGCTAATAATGACAGCCTTGGCAGCGGCACAATGGAACTTAACCACATAGGCAGGGGGCCTCCCCCTCCTCCGTGGGATTTGAGACTGTGGGACAGCGCCCTCCCTGTAGGAACTTAGGGTCCCATAGGCCTCTAATAAGGGACCTATGGTGAATGCACACCCAGGGTGTGCCCAGCGCTGCTGCAGCAAAGATATTCATCCTGAGTTGTTTATTTGCACACAGGAGGCTCCTAATGGAGCCATCAGACTCCCTCATTGGCTAATAGTGTAATTAGGCCCATCTGGAGGGGCTGTGGAGAGGACTGTCGCAGCTCTGATACTGGCAGAGAGGTAATTTGTCATCCTGTGGCCGGTGACTGCACACTGGCACCCCCAGTGTGAGCACGCCAAGCAGCCAGGTCCACAAGGGAATAGCCAGGCATCTGGAGCATGCGTGTGATTCACCTTGGCCCCAAGGAGAGATGCACGGCTCTCCAATGTCCTTGAGAGGCCCACAACCAGGGGGAGAGGATTACTGAAGGTCAGGCATTGCCCTGTCAGCCAACTCCAATGTAGCGAAAAGCTGCCTTCATCACACATGGAACATGGAATTCAAGTGGTTGTAGTATGTCAGCATTTGCTAGCAGCCTTCTCCTAAAGGCCGACATTCCTTGGCAATTAAGCCTGGAAGCATGTGCATCTTTTTCCAGAATGTAATTTATTTCCCTCTGACATTTGCCCAATGTTAGTCCTTCTTGTACTGTCTAGTAATCCTGCAGTGGGAAAACAGAATTTAAACTCCACATCATGAAGGATCGTTGTGGGTGCTTGGGAAAGTTGCCCAGGTTAATTTAAAAGACAAGGGGACAGAATAAACGTTAGACCCTTTATGGGCTGATAACCAGGACTTCTGATACACTTACACCTGCACCTGACACATTTCTGTCCAAAGAGTCTGTGAAGCCACAAAGACAAGGCTTGGGGAAAAGTTCTAATTTTCATGTTATCATTTTCCCCCCCTGTGTTTTGAGTCTGCTTCCCAGCTTTATTTATGAGGCTGCATCTCCTCTTCTCCTCCCTTCTGTGTTCTTCCCATTCATCACAACCCCTAACACACTCAGCTTCTCAAGCATCTCATCCAAGTGTCTTCACCTTCTCATAAAGCACATGCTGACTTCAGTAATGGCAGCTCCCATTGCACACCAAGCAGTTTCTTTCTCTTTAATTGGCAAAGGCTGAGGATTACTAGTTCCTGGAGACTGTGAGGGCTTGGGCTTCTTTTCCCCTAGAAAATTGTAATAAATAATAATAATAATAATATAGATACAGAAGCCAGCCTGTGATTCTTGTGTGGAATTGCCATTTAACCCTATGCTTCAAAATGGCAATGATAGAAAAGTGGTGACTATGTAGAACCCCAAAGAAACTATCACAATATCTGAGGGGTGCACCTCTGTATTGAAACAGCAGCACCAGCAAATGGAACCCATTTTCATTGTTGGCCAACTTGAATAGTTTAAAAGCCCTCAGAGAGAGCCTATAATTGTGTTTGTGTCCAGTCCAAGAGTGCACAGGACATTGCAAATGGGACCTTCACACCTGAAGGATTGATAAGAAGCTCCTCTGCACAGCACCATCACTGTCCGTGTGATTACTGCCCTCAGGGTGTCAGCAGCCACACGGGCTCAGAAATGGTATTAGGTGATGTTGGGAACAATACAAGCAGGTCACAGATCTAAGAATTTCGATAGAACTAAATGAGACTACCTTGTCTGTCAGAAAATACGCATTTTACTTACACTGATACAACTGAAACCAACAACTCCATGGCTCAGTGAGTTGGAAGGTGAAAGAGAATCTAGTATCAGTGTCAGCCACAGTCCTAGGAACCACCAGCTTCATCAAGCCCAGCAGCACATCAGTCAAACCAGAATGAGCTTCCCACTCCATCTGGCAGGCTGACCCCAGTCATAGGCGTCTTTCTTGCAAAGTAATCAACAAATTAGAATTCCTCCTATGGGCCTTAACTTCTGAAACACCCACGTCTGTGTGAAGAAGCTGCCAGCTGTGAAAATGCACATAAATGGTATATGTGGGCACATATTAACTTTCAAACAAGCGATGGGGACAATAGAGTGAAGAAATTACTGCAGATTAGAATGGTCAGAAAAGGGTGGGTGGGTGGGGGGACAGAGGGGAGCAAAAAGGGGATGGATGTAATACAACAACAATAAAATTAAAAAAAAAAAAAAAAGAATGGTCAGAAAAGATGTAAATGTGGTCAATGATAAGGGGAAATACATTCGGTGAAATAGTAAGAGCCATTCCCCATTAAAAATTGAACATGCAATGATAGAGCTAGTACATTCAGAACCGTAATGAGTTTTTAAAAATATATGTAAGTGGCATCAACTTATGATATGATTTCTAAACAAATACATTACTGGGGACATTTCAAAGGCCATAAGAAAAAAATCTCCTTTCTCTCTGAGTACATCAGAAAATTAGATTATTCCAACCACACACAAATGAGGGTTCCAGTCAGGGTTGTTCAGTTTACATCTGAAACATGTGTCTACAAATTCATAGCTGTGTATCCAGGTACCTTTTTAGAGTCTGAACTTCATCTGAGCCTTAACTTTATCAAGATTTGCTAAGTATCAAATACAGTAATATCTGCAACGTGCTGCAGGAATGCAGACTGTTGAGAGGTAACCCAGCCTGTGGTAAGTAACTAGGTCAGATGGAAGCACTTTCTATCTGTGATAGGACACAAGTGTGAAAGCCCCTTGAGCCTCCATTTCTTCTGTAAATAGGATCATGATGGTGCCCAGATAGTGCCCTCCATACAGCAGTGGTGCCAACTCTGGCCTAATGCATCCAAGATGCTTTTAACATAGATGGCATATAAAATGCACTCAATACATGGTCATTGTATTTGCTACTAAGATATTGCTGTCGCTATTATTAGATTCTGTTAGTCATGATCGCTATAGATTTAGCTTCTGCATATGTGTTTAATACAGAAAAACAACTCACATAGCATCAGAGGTTGATTGCGTGAACAGATATTCCTGTAGAGGCCACAATCTCTACACTCTGCAATATAGAACCATTCTTGGGCACACTGTATTTTCTAAATTAATAGATCTCAAGGGAACACAGCAATCGTTCTATGTGTTATGTGCTTATTTTGTAAAACTAAAAAAGTAGCATGAGAAAAAGCCAAAGAAATGTTTCCTAGAAAAAAATATTCACTTAAAATATAATGTGCACCAATTCCTGGAGTGTCTCTAGGCCAGTCTGAATTAATTCAGTTCATGCAGAGTCCTGGAGTTGCTGGAGAAACAGGTTGACAATGTGTGTTGTGCTCCCCTACACACATACCTGGGAGACTTAGGTTGAAGAAGGTAACTCTGTGTCTGGTTTTCTGGGACAGGGTTAGAGGTAAACCCTTCTTTGAAGAGAGTACTGCTGAGGAAAAGGAATTATTTCAGGAAACAAAGAAGAGAGTGCAGCACAGATACAGCATAAACCTCGTATAATAATCTTCAGAAGCTCAAAAGGCCAGAAAAATGTTACCCTTTTTTAAGGAAGCAAAAGTTTTTTTTAACTGTAAAAATATATATCTTTCAGTTTTCTAGGCTCTCTGCTAGCATATCTCATGTCTTCAAACCCCAATCATCTATTGAATTTCCTGAGGTTATTCCTCTCAAAAAGACATGTGTGTCTGCATTTAGAATTTCCGGCATCAGCTTACCTGCATTTCAGGGTCATAATTTAGAACTTCCATTTTTGATGCAGCTGAAATAGATAAAATGAGACAACTTTTTGTTGTTTCCACATGGGGCCAATGGAAGAAGGAATGGCAGTTAAAGAAGACAGCGGCTTGTGTAATCTTGCAATCTGTCTATAAAGTTTCTACTCTGTCTATAAAGTTTCTACAAAAAAAAAAAAAAAAAAACTCAAAAATACTCTATTATCCCTAAAAAAGACTTCAAAATGAAAAATCTTCAAATGACTTGGTGAGGGTCTCTACAGTTACTTATCATTTTTAGTTATGTCTTAAAGGAACGTGGAGCTATAATAAGCAGACAACGCTTCCTACATCAGCACTTGTGGTCACATCACAGGCAGTTCTCTCCTCTGGATTCTCTCCTTGCCAAGTCTTTGGACCTTGCTGTTTTTACACAGACCCATCACTGAGAGCTACAGAGCTGCTGTATGTGGAGAGTCAAGGGGAACCGGTTACTGGTGTGCATGCAGTGGCAGAACATGGAGTCACACCTCCAAATATTGCTAGTGTCTATGCTGAGCTATCAGCATGTCCCCTTCTCAAATGTTACAACAAATTCAAAAGAAGACTGAGTTGCCTGGAAGATATCAAGCCAGTATAGAATGGAGAAATTAACATGGAAAGAACTGATATAAGTTAGAAATCTATCCAGGAATCAAGGGCTATCTAGTGCCTTCCATTTCAGAATGCTCCTGTCATTGTGACTAGAAGATTCAAGTTTCTCTGCCAATGGGTTCAAAAGCAGTTTTTCATGCAAGCCCACTATCAGCAATGTGAGTTCCAGGGCATCAACCAGGCACCTCTGCCACCAGCCTCAAAGGCAGCGCCTTCCCTCAGTACTGATTAATATCCAGAGTCATTAGGGTTTTTCTTAAAATGTCTGTTTTCTCTAGTTTTATGCAATAAGACTAATGTTCACTGTTTGAGGACACACATGATGCAGAAACAAGCCAAACAAAGGCACTCCGGATATACATGGTGTCGGTGCATGCAAAGGGTTGGCGACTGGGTCCTCCTGGCATTGTGTGAGGAAACCCCAAATGGCTTCAGGGGCCACCGTAATGTAAAGCTGACTCCGGTTAGGCTGGTGCATGGAAATTTGCAGAGAATTTAGGCCATGTCAGTAGAGTTGGATCTATTTTAATGAAAATTCCTTGTGAGTTTAAAGCTCACCTTAACAAAGCCTTACTCATCTTTATCAAGTTATCATAAATATCACCTCTAGGACTTTCCCAGACCTCCCTGCATAAGGCTAGGTGCCTCAGCTGAATGTCCCCATGACATCCATTTGATGCTTCTCAAGGTGGTAACCATTTGTCTTATGTTTGTCTATCATTCCAGCTAGATGGTGAGCTTGCCAGAGTCAGAGATAAGCCTGCCTCACACTTAACAGTACATGGTTTTGAGTGACTGCATGTGTGCATGAATAAATCGGGATGGATGGAGTAAGGAGTGGGGGGTGGGGAATGTGTTTCAAGTAAAAGAAGAGATTGTGAGCATTGACCTGTAGATGTTAGATGTAATGATGAAGCAGAGGGGGAGCCAGCAGTATCATGTTACTGAGTTTTTAAATGAAGGTGAAGAGGGGGCAACAATGAGGCTGGAGGCAGGCAAGAGTCAGGTTATGGACCCAGGAAGAGCTGTATTAGAAGTGGCGCAACAGCATTTTCAATGCGTCTTTGGACATGCACACAAATCACTGGTTTCCATTTTAATTTGGTTCATGAACATCCTTACTCTGGGGTCGGAAATTGTCATAATCTGATTTGCTCTTCTGATATATGCTATCTGCTTGCTAACTTCAAGTGATCGTGTTGGTGTATTCTCCCATCTGCTTCTACCTGACATCGACTGGGAGCGGTGAATTTGTCACTAGCTGTGCATTTCTCTTGTTCCATAGGTTCGTGTGTATCTCATACCCTGGGTCCATCCAAATATGGACTCACCGAAGCACCATCTGTTGGTTCAGGGTACCCCACCCACCCACCCCACAAAAACTTTAGAACCAGCCAGGGTAGCTGTTCCCTAAGACAGCTTAACACATAGTGCATCAATGTAGCATTGAATCAGTCTTACCAGTCACTTTCTTTGGCCCCCTGCAAGCATCCTGCTGGCTCTCTTTTCTGAAACAAATTTCCCATGTGTTGAGCTTTTTACCAAATACCTGTTCCTTTTCCATCCAGTAACCACATGAAGATCCTGCTTGACCAGAAACTGGAATCCTATAACTTGCTTTCATAGTTTGAATGAAATACAAAAATGTGTGAAATACACACATTTTTTAAAGTGCCTGTGAAAATTAGCATGACAAAGTCACATTTGAAGGATCACTAGGCTGGATCTTTTCAAGAGGGAAATTTCATGTCAAAAACTTAAACATTCACAAAATAAAATGAAAATCCCAAACTTCAAAAACAAAAAAAAAGGAGTTTGATGCCAATACAATCTATCACCTTTTTCAAAAAGTCATTTAAAAGGCTCCCTGCCCTTCTTAACAGTGAGAGGCCTATCAGTGTCAAAGAACTCGGTGGGGCTCCTCTTGTGCAGACAAGAGAAATTGCATGCACACCGGCGTTATCATTGACTGTCCACTCCGGGCTGCTGCCAAGCAGGATAAGACAAAGCTCTTCTGACAACAATTGGAACAGCCTGCACATTTCTCTGTCACTGCTTATGATAACCTGTGTCACTGCCAGTGTATGCTTCTTTTCCGGTCTCAAGGAAAAGCTCGAGAATCCCTTTGTCCTTCTCTCTGCTCCCCCAACCAAGTCTTGATAGCCAAGTGAGGTGATAGATGGAGGCAGCTAAAAATAGTTTGTTTTGCATATAACATACAAGCAAGTGAATAATTTTCTTCTGTAAGCAAAGTGCCCGGGGACAGGGAGAGCTCGCTGGCAATGGCAGCTAAGGGACATAGATGGAGTGCTGCTCCTAGCACAGTAAATCAGTCGTGATGTAGCTTGGCACACTTGCAAATGCTACTGCAGCCTGGGGGAGAAAACATTAGAGCCCTGGAGAAATACTTCTTGCATTTAAAAATTATTCTTGAGATCTTTGTGGTTGACACAGGGAATTTGGTCATTTATTCCCGGCCCATGTCAATGGCACAGTGAGTGCCAAGTCTCCTGCACAGTGTGTACCCTGCCTTTGAGGTAGCTTGGAGCAAGAGACAATCATGTGGCTCATGTGGTTTCATGATGAAGCCTTTCATGGTCAGGCATGGAGAACCAACCATGCCACCTTTGCTTTCACATCACTGATCTAATGTAACATCCAGTTTTTGAAAGTTTTCAGGTGACCAGTCAAGTCCATGAGGTGCCTTGTCACTGTCACTTCTAAGTTCCTAATCATTCTCAGAGTTGGGCTTAGAGCCAAGAGGCTAGATATCTGCAGACACAGCAAGTTAGCCAGAATGCCTTTTTCCAGCAAAATTGAGTTAAGACAGGAGGAATAGAAGGGAGAGGGGCCAATGAGCTGTCTGTGGTCTTGACTCCATTGGCATTGGTTCCTGCAGATGACCTGTCTTTCCTGTTCTCTAAGGTCACTGGGCCTCCCTCCTTTACCTAATTCACCCAGCCTCTGACTTTTGTGAAGTGGAAGTCACTGGGTGGGTTTTTGTTTTGTTTTGTTTTATGTTTTTTGTTCTTTTTGTAAGGGGGATAAAATCATGATAGAATCCAAGGTCCTACTATGAGCAGTCCTCCTGATGGCTTGATTCCCAGAATGACCCACTGTTTCCTGGTCTGGGAGAATTTAACATCTGAAGTATAAGACAACAGTTGCATGACACAACAATGACTAAGTGTGCATGTGAGGATGTGGCGAGGATAGTTATTAATCTTTGACCTCCAGTGGCTAAGTTTATAGGTGCAAAGACTTCACATTAAAATTCTTTGCAAAGAGAGAGTTCAGAGCTTCTACTTTAAAAAAAATTACTATTCTGCATACATATTTTTGTTTTTCTCTAATTTTTTTTCTTTTGCTGTATTTCAGGTCATGGTTTACTTAAAATGTTGCACTTTCAATAAAGGTGACATGTCAGAGTTTGTTAGAGCTGAGTTTTACATTCCAGCTCTGTAGCCTTAGTAGATGGACACCTCAGTTCCCTGTCTGGGAAATGGAGAAGAGTTTTTTATCCTCATTAACTTGGAGGGTAATGTAAGATAATGCCTACAAGCCTTTTAGCACTGGACTTATACTCAATGGTGATCAGTTAAGGCTAATTTTATTGATAATTAAATCAGTGAGAGGCCAAGCAGGGTGGCATTTTCCTAGATTTAGAGGAGTTAATGCTGTAGCTGGTCTGCCTCTCACATTTCTTACAAAGTATACCTGTGGGTCTCCTCATCTCATCAAGGGACTGAGGAGATGTGTTTGTGTGATTGTGTGATGTGAGAGTGTGTGTAAGCATGTGTATGACTGTATGAGTGTATAAGTGTAGTGACTATGAATATCTGAGAGTGTGTGTGTTTATGGGAATACCCCTTGGTTAATCTGTTATTTTGAAAACTCCAAGGTGAATTGTAGATCAACTCTAAGTTTTCTCTTACTTTATTTTATATATTATATCCATGTGATTTTTAAAACCTAATCAAATAATTAGATTGGCAGGAATAAATGATTTGAAAAATGAGAACTGGGACATGCTTAATTATAATAAATAAATACTTAAGTAAATGTGCCAAAATGTGAAGGTAGTTGCCTTTAGCTGTTGAAGATTTTTGCCAATGTTTCACTCACTCACACAGAGGTGGAGCCTGAAAGGAGGCTAAATTCAGTGGTTTCAAGATTCACACTTAAGAGCAATCGGTTGATTATTCATTCAACATATAATTATTGAGTACCTGCCATGTGCCAAGCATTGCTTTGAGTGTTTTTGAAATAATACAGACCAAATGCATGGCCTTTGAGAGTTTGCGGTCTCATACAAGTTTTGATTTTTACCTCTAAGCATGAAGATGAAATTTTCAAATAGACGTCATTAATGACACAAATGGAGACTAAGACTTTGCTGTCTAAAAATTTTTTTTTAAAAACCATAATAAATGCCAAATTTATCTCTGCAGAGGTGAAGTGTATAGCCATCTGAAGCAAATATTTTAAAAGATTTATAGAGAAATCACCTTAGCATGCTGGTTAGAGAGCAGAACGAGATAGGGTCCTTGGCTGATTAATTAGCAAGAAGCTCAGGTGCACTCAGGGTCTCCTGAGCAGTGCTTTGAAAACAAAGATGTGGAAATCTTGAGAAACTGCTCTGTTCTAAGACACACACTTCCCAAGAAGTGATAAAATACAGGTCATGCTGCTCTATTCCCTGTAGGGAACAGTTCAAAACCCAATAGCTCTTATGTTCTAGAAAGAATCGCAGACTTCCTATTTCCTTTTAAAACATGCATACCTTGTGGCTTAGGAACATTATGTGGTTTTAAGATTTAATGTTGGGTTCTGCTCATTATTAGTTTCTATGAACTTACAATAAGCAACTGAACTCAGTTATTCCAGGTTCACAAAGGGCAGGTCAAAATGTGAACAAACCCCGTCCTTAGTGCTGATCTGACTGTAACGTATTGGCTTTGGTAACTCTTTTGGAGATGTTTCATTTTCTGCCACTGCTGATTTAGATTTAAGTGACTTATGGTTTTCTTTATTGTTATTTCATATTAGGTGTTAAATAATATATAACAAGTACTAACATTGGTAACTCGTGGATTGCATCTTAACAACAGATTTTTTCTTTAAATATGTATTTGTAATTTATTGAAATTTTTCTAGAATTGAGCTGATTTTGCCCTTCAGCAAGAGCAGCTAAGCATGAGAATAGAAATAAATAATTATTTTTTTTCCCTAGAAGCTAAGCCTTTTCTGGGTTCGTGGTGTACATTAACTTTAACTGGGAGTAAATGTTAAGACCTTGCTGTGTTTGCCTGGTAAAAATTAAAGGCAGCTTGTGTCCTGTCAGTAGGAGCTGTGCTTACCTGCTGTCTCATTTGGAAATACCCTCCTATAGTCTTTACTTTCTATTGTTAAAATTCATTATATACCGTTAGTCTCCTTTTTAGAAGTAATTTTCTCACTAATATGTTTTTGAACTGACACTCAAAAGGAGAAGATATTTCTTTTTGTAATTTGTGCATCAGAGGACCTCCCATAAAATAATTATTAATAGTATACATATAAGTGTGTGCATAACACACACATGATATATCACAGAGCTCTATACATCCCTCGGGCAACAACAGGATTCACTTCAGGTTGGCTCTTTCTCTGTAAAATGTTTGGCTCATTTATAAATTTAGTTTAGAGCATCTAGTCTTTTTAGTTTCTCTCAGTTGTGTTTTCCGCACAACTCAAGTCAAAATTGTTAATGGTCCACTTGAGCCCTTTAGCTGTGACTAGCTGCAAGGTCTGACATTTGCGTTTAACCTTTAATAAAAAAGCAAAATGGTGCTTTGCTTGTCACTTTTCACCCACTTTCTTTTTCATACCATGAGTGATTATCAAACTGAAAGAGAACAGTAATATTCCCCCACTTCCCTTCCAGCTTGTCCCATTTAAAAAATGAGTATACAGGGGAGGGCTTCAAAGGAAATCCTGGATGGGAAGAAGGGCTTGTTCACAGAGCCTCCCATTCTTCTAGAACTTTCTGACACTCTAGGATGCATGCTTTATATCGTTGCCACCTCAGCTGCAAAAACCCTTTGAACATAATAAAGACTAATGGCCCTGATATTTCAAAACAGAGAAGCTCCCTGGGACCATCCCCTCCCAACTGGTACTGTGACCATGGGCAAGTCAGTTAGGTTCTCTTTGTCTTAGTTTAAAAAGAAGAAGAAGAAAAGACTCGATATTACCTGCAAAGGGGACACAGGAATGAAACATATTGGAGCACCCCGAGACGGTGTTAAGCAAAAAGAAGATGCTGCGAAAATAGCAGCTTATCCCATCTCCAGGCTGAGTGCAGGACTGACAGCTTCATTCCGTGGACAGTGGGTCAGCTGGCCAGCCACTGTTTATGAGATGTGTGGCCTCAGAAAAGGTACTGAATCCCATGTCTCAATTCCTCACCTGGAAAAGGCTGAAAATGAAATGATCTACTTCATGGGGCACTTGTAAGAAACTATACAGTGCACCTAAGTCGCAAAGAGCAATGTCTGTCACATAGTCCACGCTCAGTAAATGTTAACTTGAAATATGTATGTCCTTTACTGTAATTGCCTTGAGAAAAAATACCAGGGAAAATAGAACAATGAACTGAAAACTTATAAGGTCTCAATTGAGTAGAACTGTTTAAGAAAGTATGCCTTGAGCTACATTCATTACAGCTTTTATAAATGCCATTTTTATATTAATGCTAACAGATTTATTTGACATCATGTTACTCAAATATATGTACTTCTTGCATTTAAATTAACTTCTTGTCCCAAACTCTAAATGGAGAAATACGTTACCTTTTCTCAAACAATCAAGGCTCATTGTTAATTCAAAAGATAATGACTTTTTGAGGCCATTTTCATATATTGAAGTGTAATATCTACATCTGTCCCCCAGTGTCCCCAGAATGATTAAAAGCTGCTTCATTTATACTGGGTGTTGAATTTCACAGGGTAATTCAAGAAATGCAATAGCAACTGGTGGGAGCTGGAAAGGGAATTTCTCATTATTGTAAACTTTCCACCAGTGTCATCAAACAGCCATTCTCTCCCCACACCTCAAAGGCTTCACCTGCTGGGGGAAGAAACTCCAAATGTCCCTACTCACTGAAAAATATTTGCTGGTTTTCTTTCCTAATCAGATACCTAGCTTTGCCATTTTAATTTCTATGTTTCCACTTGGCACCTGTAATACAAAGATCTTAAGAGAAATAGCAACAGGGTGTCAGAGAGCATCCTGGAGCACCAGTGGTTCTCTGATATACAACTGGAGTTCCACTTTATGTCAACAACTGAAGAAGGAGGTCAATTACTGAGTGATTATGAACACATTGTCATTCAAGAATGACCTCAAATTTCAATGCTAGGGATAGAATAGCAATCTTATTGAAATAGTGTCCTGATAGGAGACACAAAGTTATCTTACCATAATATTATCCCCTACGTTCTATCATGAGTTCTGTTTTACTTCTTAGTATTGAGGAACAAATGAATCCATTTGAAAACTAAAACTCCATGTTATGCCCTGGCCAGGTGGCTCAGTTAGTTGGAGTATTATCCTGTGCACCAAAAGGTTGCAGGTTCAATCCCCATTCAGGGTGAGTATGGGAGGCAACCGATCACTGTTCCTCACATCTCTCTCTCTCTCTCTCTCTCTCTCTCTCTCTCTCTCTCTCTCTTTCTGCTTTTCCCCCTTTCGCCCTCTCTCTCTACTCTAAAATCAATAAAAACATATCCTTTGATGAGGATTTTAAAAACTCCACATTGACAGTAATTATTTAATAAAAACTCTTCACCATCTACTAGAGAAAGCATATTTGCTTTTCGAGGGTGTATTAGGTTTCATTAGCCTAGTATTTTTCACCAGTAATCAAGATTTAGGAGTTTCTGTACAATTATAGCTCTAATCAAGGGAGAATTCTCTTTAAAGAATGACACTTCAGAGTATCAATGCAAGTAGAAATACAGTTTGTGGAAGCACTGCTCATTCATTCCTGCTCCCAAATTGGCAAGACACAGGATTTAAAGAATTCCATGGAGACAGGATTTCCATCATCATTGGAAGTATCTGATTTTATCTGTAGGAAAGCCATTTGTAAAAGGATCTCAACATTTTGAAATAAAAACAGCTTGCTCAGCAATGCCCCTGTCCTGCTCAGTCATGTTGGGAGCAACTTTCTGGGAGATTTAAAACAGAAGCTTCCCAGTAGCAAAAAGGCAAGAAATCATAATGACTTTTTTAAGGGAGGGAAAAAAAGACCTATCTTGTAAGATATTTAAAGTTAAACCAAAGTGACAAAAAATTGTTGGTTGGAAATTACTTTAGAATAATAGGTGTTCAAATTTAATAAGTTTAAGTATTGTATCTTCAACATTTTCCTATCAGCATTAAATTTACATTTATCCTGGTACTGATTGTGACCTCTCTAGCAGTTGTTGATGTAAATAGAAAAAGTTACACAGGCACTGTTTCCCTTTGTGATTTTTAAGCAACCAAGTCAGGTTTCACCCATTTCTTTTTCAGTGTTCCCCTTAGCCTCACTGTTGCTCTACCCCCTGGGTCAACCTCCTCCCATGCTACTGGTGGTCCACCTCTCATCTGATTTATGCTGGCAACCCATTACCTGACATAAAATTACATTTGAGGCAGGAACAACGATGCTCCTGATACACACACATCTTCAAGTCCCCTGAGGAAAGCACCTGAATTCCCATGTGTGAACTTTGTAACAGCTATTCCTGCGCTGTTCAGCAGCCTGTGTTCATTTATTTCACTCACTTCAGGTTTCTTCATGACATTCTGCGTAGCTCTGTTTGCTGGAAAAGAGGCCTCCAGGCACACAGAGGGGCACCTGAACAATACCGCCAAGGTCCAGATGGTCCAGATATGAGAACACTCCAGGGTTCAGGGCAAAGCCAAAGCCAGTTTTGAAGGAAATTTTAGGGAAGATAAAAGGGACTGTAATCACCCCACATGCAGGCAGTGAAAGAGTTTTGAATCAATGTGATTTCCTGAGATAGAGCCTTGCCCTGTGTAGGAGTGCGTTAGAGTGGACATGTATGGAGAATTTTTATTGGAAAATTGTACGGAACAAAATTAGCAACATCTGAGCTGGATCTTTTAGGTTCAGTCTTCTCCAAGGGTAAATTTGACATGAGGGCTTATGGTTCCCTTGAGGTGATGTGAACAAAAGGCTCACCTCTATTTTAGATGAAGGTCCTTCAGATGTTTTTATGAGTAACCCAGGATATACATACACTTGCCACATAATAAATAGGTCCTATTCCCAGGCAATGCCGAGGTTTCCCTAGTTGACTTCTCCACACAGATAGATTTCAAAATCTTCTAGTGAATGAATTCACATATGAGCATTTCACCCTGAGAAGTAGTTTAAGTAATGAATCGAAATGAACCTTCTCAAGATAACCTATTAAGATTATGTATATTTTTAAACCTTAACAACCAGGGGTGGTACAAGCCCCAAGGCATCAGCCAAAGATAAATGTGAAATGCTATAAACTCTTGCAGTGTACATTATGATCCTTTCAGTTTCACAAATACACTTATTTTAGTTAATTTGTATTGGATCTTAGAGAATTGTTTAAGTTTATACCCGCCTTAAAGGGTTTAAATGAAAATTGGCTTCTATAAATACAGATTGGTTTGCTTAGCTGCATCCAGCTGTGACAGCGAATTGACTAGAATGAAAATAGACCAGAAAAATTAAGAAGTGTTTGTTTGGAAAGTAACTACCGGTTTTCATGCAAAGCTTATTAGAGCTAGTTAAATCTGGATTATTAATGAATATTTGCACATTTATATTGCTTTCAGTTAACTAGTATTTGTTGTTTCTGGTAATAAAAATGAATTTAACTGAAGTCTTTTTATTATGCACACATATACCTCTTTAAAATGTATCGATTGGAAAAATTGTACAAATATTGTGTTGCTTTGAAAGCTCTTAAAGTAATTTGAATATTGTAATAAATCATAAATGCATAAAGTAAGTACAGACATAGAGACAGTGCTTGGCAGAGTCACTTCCAACCAACTTTTACACCTGGAGTAATTATAACCTGCAAACATGAGAAGAAAGAAAATCCTTCCTGAATAGGAGGAATCAACCAAAAAGAAGACCCTTTCTGGTTTGTTTGTGTCTGATCTTGGTACTGGAGGGTCCATTCTGTTAAAGGAACAGGTTGCAAATAACCTGGTGTATGAGGCCACTTTAAATTAGCTGCCTAAATTTAATTGGGAACATGGAGAATTTCATGAGAAATGTGGTATGTCTGTGTGCTGATTTCAAAATAAAACATGCTGAAGTTGGATTTTACCACAATTGGGTTAAAATTTAAAGTTGCATGTTGAGAGCATGTCCTGCTAAAGTAATTGGTCATTTGGAATCTGATTCTGGGGCAGGCCTGGCCACACGTATACCATCATGACTGGAGTGAAGAAGGAGACACATCTTTAAGAGAATGTGCTTGGTGGTGACAGCAGATCAGGGATCGTGGGAAGAGCAGGAGGAAGCCAGTTATGACATGCACCACGGTGGTATGAGGAAGCCACAGCATCTGTTTGCAAACATGCTCAGAGCCTGCTGGAGCCTCAGAGTGGTCAGGGAATGTGTGGCTCAAGGAAAGAGTGAAAGAGCATACGGAGGTCTTGTGTTACTTTACACTAATAAGAATCCCCATCAGAACAGCCCCAAAACAACACCCAGGGCCTCTTAACAGGTGGTGTAACCCTGAAAAGGGACACTGTTGGGCTTCAGGTCACAACTGTGCCAAAGGAGCGATGGACATACAGGAGCACTGGCCAGATTACAAATCCTTCAGTCCCAGGCCTAGGAGAGCCACACAGCCTATCCCAGCCTTCCTGATGGTCAATTTATCTCATGTGCTGATTAGAGGGGTCAACTGGCAACACTTTCTGTGAAAATATTTTGGAAATCACTCCACACTGTGCAGTGCAAGATGGCATATTAAGCTAACCAGAGTAAGTATCCAAGTGGAACCAGTTTTTGGCAACTACTAGCCTGTGAGGTGTCTATTCATTAAAATGCCATTCATGGTCCTGAGGGTGAATAAGAAAGGGTCTTTCTGCAATAAGGGTACATTAGAAAGATTACAGAACATTTGTGGTCCATCCTTGAATTCCCAGGTCTCAAGGTCAATTATTTGTCACTGACTCCCAACAGACTTGGTGACCAATGACCCTTGTCTTCAGGGACAAGGTCTACATATCAGCCCTACAGCCCACCATAGGACTAATATGTGTGCATGTGTGTAATCCAAACTCTAGGGCTCTGAGCTAGCCCTTACGTGTGGGGGGGAGCATGTGTACATGTGTAAGTGTGCACACACTTGCATGTGTATACTTGGGCTGTTGTGTGTGTGTTTACATGATTGGAAAGCTCTGTGTTGCCTTTTCTTCATGTTTAATATAAAGAAGAGTTATTATCCAATTTAGATTCCTTTATGACCCTAGGAGCAGCTTAGATATTAGCTAACAACAATTAAGTTTCTAAGATTTATAACTTTGAAAATCAATTGCATTTTATTAAAATGTTTTTCACTCCTACCATTGCCAAAATAGACATTTTTCTCTAAAATAACGCATGCCAGAGCTCCTGTCTAAGATCTTGACACCTTTTGGTAGAAGAAGATGATCATTTTAAAGGAGAGAATAATTGTTATTTAGAATTTCTGTGACCCAATATACTTCCAAAATAACTGTAAAAATCTGGTTACATTCTCACAACTGCTTTTATGAAATCACTGTTTAAAATTACACAGTCCTCTTATAAAGGCACACAAGTTGAATTGAATTTTTTGGCAATGGTAGCCAGAGGAGAGTGAAAAATATTTGGTTCTCTACATTCTCATGTAGTACCCTACTTTATTCAAAATCTACATGAAAGAGACATCACATAACCAGACCTATCTTTATCTGTCTTACTTCTCTACCAATCTATCCATTCATCCATCCCTCCAACCTAGCTTTGTCCCATTGTTTATTATAGCTTTGTGGTAAGCATATCCCACTGCATTCTAATATGGTGCAGTAGAAAGATTATGTGACTTAGATAAGACCAGTTGGCTGAGTCCAGGCTTTATTGGTCACTGGAAATGTGACCTGTCAGTAGTAGTAAGAGCAGCTTACTAGTAAGTGAATTTGAGGCACAAACCTGCCTTTCTGTGCCTGGAGATTGTGGGTTCTCAATCAGCATCAGGGGACATAGAAAAGAAGAAAGAAAAGAATGGAGTGAGGGAAGAAAATGTGGACATTTCATAGCCTGGTGTGAAACTCCCATGTGAAAACACTTGGTAAATTAAGTGCTACACAAATCTTAGTTTCTTCTTGTTCTTACAAATCCCTGGGTGGTGAATTGGTGCACAGACCATTCTCTTACCATGTTTTACAATGGGCAGCTACCTCTACTAAGATGTAGCATTTCTTTTATGTTTATGTAAGTCAGAAATCTAAAACACACATGAATTTTACCATAGCAACCTGGGGAAATATGGACTGACAGGTGCTTTATGAGGTTGACATTCCTCTGCCTAAAACCTCAGAGTTCCTGTCAACAAATAAGACCCAGTTAGTTGAACCTACTTGGGGTAAAAACTAAGGTCATTTCTTATTATTAAAAATGTATATGATCCAATTCTTCAGACTGAGAGTTGAGTTTTTAATAAATGCAAAATGTAAAATGCTATTCTATACTCTCTTTCCCAAAACACACATGGGTACAACAGAGAATGATATTCTAGTAAAGTCATGGGCCCCCTTTTCTGCCCCCATATGTTCAGTTTACATTTTTAGAGTCCTTATCACAATGTAAAATAATTTTATTCATGTGTTCTCTGCACCTACTATCACTGGAATGTGGCTTTCATGAAGGCACAACCCTTGTCTGTCTCATTCACAGACTAGAATGGCCCTTCATGAATATCTGCTACATGTGGGAAGAAATAAGTCTCTCCTATTTCTGGATCGAAACACTTAAAGCTAAACGACCTAGTGATTGCTCAATGTCTTGTAAATAGACTGGAGCCCCAGCTAGTCTGTGGCTGGGTGATCCTAAGCAGCAAAGTGCCATACTAATGAGCATGGAGAGCTACAGAGTTTTGACACACGGGATGGATGCTAAACAAATGAATGAATTAATTAATGAATTAGGTCAATTCTTCTCTCCTTAGCAGCCTTTTCTCTCATTTTCTATGTCTTACCTCAAGTTCTCTCTAATACTCTACCTTTTCCTCTTTGTAAGCTTTATTTTAGTTCATTTCCTTTGTCATATAGTCACTAAGGGCCATGGGCAAGGCTGCTGTGCTCACTGCACAGCAACTGGAAAACAGCCAAGTCACATCCCATGGACAACAGCTCCTTTGTGTGTGTTCTTGGGGTTCCCAGCAAGTGGAAGAACACACAGCCTGGCAGTGTTTCCGATCTCTTCTCTCATGAAGTCACTGAAAAGAACAGAACTGTGTGTGTGTGTTTTTCTCAATTGTGTATCTTTTCTGAAAAGAGAGACAGAAATTTGGGACAGAAGAGTTTTGGAGAAACTTTTTTAAAAAGTGGGGTTGAATGGGGCCTCATGAAGGATCCAGGAATGGGTGGGTGGTAGGAGGGAAACAGAAAAAGATGGCAATACCCAGACCTCTGCAGCTACTGAGGCTTGATGGGATTGGGCTGAGTGGGAGGAGAAGACTATGTTAGGGAAAATAAACTGGACTCCATTTGTGGGTACTTGAACGTCAGGATGAAGAGGTTACTATCAATTCTAAAGGAATAGACCCACAGTTGTTATTTTCTCTTTTTTTAAGAAAATGTTAAACTTCATGGGAAGAGTTCCAAAGTGGGGATAGAAACCCTGTGTTCTAGGGCCCTGGGTGTTGCTGATGGGAAATCTGTGGAGTTGAGGTCAGGAATTTAGTTTCCTTATGTAAATAAAGGGGAAAACGTGAATCAATCAAGTGACTGCAAAGATCAAAAATATTAAAAACAAAACTTGCAGCTCTGGCTGGTGTGGCTCAGTGGATTGAGCACCTGGCCTGTGAACCAAAGGGTCTCAGGGTCAATTCCCAGTCAGGGCACATGCCTGGGTTGCAGGCCTAGTCCCCAGCTGGAAGTGTGAGAGGCAACCACACATTGATGTTTCTCTCCCTCTTTCTCCCTTCCTTCCCCTTTCTCTAAAAATAAGTAAATAAAGTATTGTTTAAATTTGCTGAACATAAAAACACGTTACCTATAGACTCCTCACATCATTTAACGATATTTGAAAGAAAACATGGTGAATAGCTCAAACCAATTCTGATCGTGTTTCCTCATGAAGAAAGGTCCCTATTTCAATGATCAGCCTCTGCCTGGTTCATTGTAAAGCCTCCAGAACACACGGACTCTGCCTTTTCCTCTTGCACTTTGTACTAGTTCCAAGTCCCTCAGAAAACAAAATAAAACTCCAGCCACATGCCCAGTGCTTAAGTGGGGAAAAAGAAAAAGCATAGACTGGCCTTAGGTTAAAGCCCAATCTCCAGAATACAGCATGGCACCCGAAACGTGGACACCAACCAGGCAGCGATGACTTGGAAGTGGGCTACAGTGTCAGGCCGGAATGAGGACAAAGAGGAAGTGAGTAGACGGGTTTCACTTTCTCCATCGTGCGCAAGAGAGAGCGGATTTATCACAAAAGTCTTTCTGAACCCATCACAACTCACAGAAGGCTAGCGATAAGTGTTTGGTTTAACATGTGAAGATCCACACTGAGGCGTCCCAGAATTAAAATCCACTCCTTTCCATCTGACTCGCTTCCACAACCCCAGAAGGAATCCGTTCTGCTGCGCGTGGAATAATCTTAGAGTCAAGGGGAGCTAAAGTCACCCCTGACAGCTGAAGGAATGTTAAAAATACACTTTTGTCAACAACAGCTTGGGAAGAAGAGCCATTATTAAATTATTTCCATGCGTTAAAATATCAGTAGGTCTTTCTTATGTAGAATGGTGGCTTATTAAACCCCTCCCTGTGCCAACACCGTGGCAGAATTTTTTAATGTTTTGAAAACACTCCTGAGAGCCACACAACAATAATTAACAGCCTAGCAAGTGCTGAGCAGCAAGCCGCTGATCATAACGCAGCCTAATGTCAGCAGAACGCAATTAATCACAGAACTACCCATCGCGTGAGGATTTACCCTCAGTTATCACCGTGCACTGATGAGGCCCCGCTGGTCCTTCATGATATATGTGTGAAGCTCATCTTTCCCCCAAGGATATGAGGAAAAGCAGAAGGAAGACTCTGAGAACAGAATTTCCTAATATGTTTACTTTCACTCCATTACAACACTACTCACAGGGGCTCTCCAATGACAGCCATAAGGGGGAGTCAGCAGCACCTCCAAACCTCCCCCAAAAGGTGACAGCAAGCCCCACCCAGTCACAGAGGGACAAACAAGGGCCCACACTTGATCGCTGCCCCACCTAGGCCTGGAGGCCAGCAGAAACAAATGGTTCATGCTGATGTAGGAAGGTGTTCTATCTGCTGGCATTGTTCATGAGCGCTGAGAGGGCATCAGGTAGCAGGGTTTTTCTCCTCATAGCCACTCCTCACCAGCTCTACCTGTGTTATACTCCATGACACCTTACAGAGATGTCAGGTTTACTGCCCAGTGAATTCCTAACAAGTGAAATGATAGATGCTGACCACTCTACAGGGTACTGTGAGAGAAGGTAAGTATACTCGCCACACAGTTGATCAGAATTCCAACCCCTGGCCAAGAAGTGTCTGGAAACAGAAATGATTAGTGCCGTGCGATGTCCAGCCCTGCACAATCACTTTGTTTTTTTACAACAAGCTGCCTATTGTCAATTGATGGAAACAATATGATTAAATGAGTCATATTAAATGTAGTCAGGACTTGTCAGTTCCATACATGGGCTTCTCCCTCACAGAAAGGACAGGGTAAACCTGAAAATTGATCCCCAGCTAAAGGCCTTTGCAGTAAGCATGCGTGGGGGCTAGAGAGGTGAGGGTGGAAGTTACTGATGGAGGATTCCAATTTTTAGATGACCACACATTAGTGCAAGGAAATTTATTTATATGATAATTATATGTTAATATGTTATATGTAATATGACATATGTAATCTTAAAAGCACAATATGATAAAGGCCAAATGGAAGGAAAAGATATACTGGGATGATGGAGAATGAGAGTGTCAGAGAAACCTGGACAAATGGGGTACTTGGGCCCCAATAAAATATGTCTCAGTGCATTTCCAAGTCCTCTAGTGTGTCATGTTGGGGAGAAACATGGACAAAGAGATGATAAATTTTTAGAAAGCTGTATTTCAGATAGTCCTATTTTATTTAGTGTCATACAGGACAGGTGATTGATGGAAAGGATAGAAAACACAAGTAGAGACCAGAGGACAAGGAAGGCAGCTACAGAGTGAGAAAAGCAGGGACAATCCCTTGATTTCTACTCCTACACCTGATGCATATCTCATAAATTCACCAGTGTCTTTGAGTCTTTGTTTTCTATCACAAATGAACCAAACACATTAATTCCATGAGAAACCTAGGAATTTTAGATTGCACAGTCACAGCATTGTATGCATGGATTAACTTCTACTTAAAGTCTGCACATCTTACACTTTTATAAGTATTAAAAACCTGTCAAGACTGAGATTTAAGTTTAAAGTCGAAGTTGGTTTGTTATATGCTGATTGGTTCCCTTAATCTCTAGCAGATTTGAGAAGGTGGTGAGAGAGAAAGTAACTAGGACAGAAAGGCAATCGAGAAAAAGAAGGGGCAGGAATTCTTCTCCTCTACACAAAGCAATCTTGAATGCGCAGATTGGCCCTGCACTCAAAATGGAATTGAGTGCATCATGATCACCCAAGTCCTTTTCATGTCTCTAGTTCTGTGACACAATCTTCCAGGATTCTAATCTTCAAAAACTTTGTCTAGAAAAGCCACCTCCGAATCAATAAATCAATCCAAAGCTTATCAACCCCTTCTTGGGCATGTCGAGTTATTAAAATGTATAAGCTCAGCCCAAGTCCTTGAGAAGCTAGCAATTTACTTGAAAAGTTGATTGCAGGACAAGTGGTATGTCCCAGTGGCACATGGCTGCTGACAAGGCACCGTGAGCAACTCACAGGAGGAGAGGACATGTGGACCAGGAGATCAGATGAGCTGAGCCTCATGTGAAGGGAGCCCTGGAGTTTGTAGGGAAGGAAGTAGAAGTAAGGCAGTTGAAAGAGGACTCATTAGGAGGGAGCACAAGGTGGATTTTGATAAATGAGAATGTAGACAAATAACTAAGGCAGACATTTGAATCTGGTTACACAAAATATAAAATTGGGCCAGATCAGAATAGGCAGGTTATTACGGGTATAATTTTAATGGGTCACAGGAATGACAGGCATCTAGAAAGCCTCTGGCCACCCCACACCACCTTCTCTATTGCCCTGAAAAATCAATGAAGTCATTCTTCCTTATCAAGCCCAGATGTGGTTTCAAAATACCATGAAAGACAGGCAGTTACTGTAAGTTTTGAGTTGAAATCAGTCTTGCATATGGGATGGCCAAAAACTCTTCTCTCTGGAGCCAGCCCTAGTACAGAGAAGGACTGGCAAGAGGAAGGGAAGGATCAGGCAGGAGAATACCATGGGTGTTCCATGGAGGTCACATCTGAAGGTCAACACACACCAAAGGCAAGGTGCAGAAACGTGTTGGAGTCCAGTTGAGCCCCAATATCCACATAGAAAGAGTAGGAAATGAGCTGTCAAGATAAAAAAAAAAAGGGGGGGTCAGCATAAGTGAAGAGAGAAATTAGACCACGTAGGGGTGGCCGGGAATTGCCAGCTAGCTTTTCTGGGAGAGGAGTAGGCAGCGAGTGACAAAGAAGTGGGATGGAGAGGTAGTAGGTTGAGACAGGAAACCCTTAAGATGTTTAAGAAATTAGAACTGGGTCATGTGGACCCAATCCACTGAAGGCCATCATCCTAGATCATGTCTATTGTCTGATTGTTGATGGACATTTTTCAATCCAGTGTCTTGCCACAAGCTTAGCTTGCTGAGTGCCAATTTGATTATGTTCCAGAACTCTTCTTGGCTCCTTAATTCTTAGAGAAGTTAAGTGCAGACTGCCAGTGGGCAATTTCATGACCCCACAGTGTTATTGTAGTTTTCAAATACAAACAGCTCTCCTGAATCCTACTCACTTCCTTTGCAAGCAAGGAGCAGGGCCCCTGCTGCCCATGGCCCTGCCAGCCCTGCCAGCCCTGCCAGCCCAGCCACTGCCTGCAGTCCAGACCAAGGTCCCTATGAGCAGGCCCCCCTGGCCCAGCCATTTACCTCACACATTTGTGATGAGCCGTTTGGTCTGGATTTCATATGTACTCCCTATCTCCTAGTTACCCATAGAAAAGATATTTTCCCCCACATGAGGGCACAGAGGTGACTTAGGCCTCTGTAACCACTCAGCCCAGAGCTGAGACCCAATGCCTGAGTTAAGTCAGTAAACCCTACTATCATGTGCCATGCTCATTTTTGTGTAACAGAAAACAAGCTAGGAAAATGTCTCTTGGGACTTGTATTTCTGAACTCATTAATTCTGAATAATTTAGGGAGGCATTTTGCCAATTCTGAATAGATATAAATCACATTTTTCCTGAAAGATTAAAAAACAATCTTTCGCTAAAATAATTGCCAAAGGAGAGTGCTAGAAACCCCTCTACATGTATATTTTTAAATTTATTTTTATCACCTGGCTGGTGGCTCAGTGGTTGCTGTTTCGATTCCCAACCAGGTTGCAGGCCAGATCTCCAGCCAGGTGCATAGCTGGAGGCAGGTGAAAGGCAACCATACATTGATGTTTCTCTCCTTCCCTGCCTCCCTCCCATCCTGTCTCTCTGAAAATAATAAATAAATAAATATTTTTAAAAATTAAATTTACTTTTCTCAAAATATACATGTGTTTTTATTAGTCACTTACCTCTCCTTAAATAAATATAGGATGATATCCTATGTGGTTAGATGTTTTCATTCCTAGCCAAGAAAAATGTCAAACACTTGCAAAAGCTATCTTCTCCCCATAGTTTACTTTGTTTTAAGGTACATTTTACCTTTAAAGACTGAGATGAAATTAAAAGTCACTTTGTTCCTACATGTTGGTAATGAATCATTATGCTGTCATGCAGTATATAACTATTAATTACATGACTGCCTTTTTATTTCAAGGAGTTATTTAATAATTTTTTAATAAAGAGTTACATATGTCGCTCTCTTGAAAACATATCAATCAATGTTATTTTCTGAGGTGGAGAACTGACATAACTTTGTAAAGGTTCTCTTGGTCTGTGATTATAGGCTTCACCGGTGTGTGCACTTTGCTGCCTGGAGAACTGTCAGCAGTGTCTGGAAAAACATCAGCTCCCAGGCTGTCCTGGACCTGCATTTGGTGATGGTAGGACAGGACAACATGATAATTTAGATGACTGTGTGATTCAAATCACCTGTTGAAAAGTCACACTACAGAAAAATAAGAGTTCCACCAGAAATTATGGAGAGCTTCTGAAATGGTCTTCCATGATTTAAAAGGCAGACTTGTCTGGGTTCTCATCATGAATCCTTTTTTTTTTTTTTTAATATTTTATTTATTTATTTACTTATTTTTAGAGTAATGAAGAGGGAGGGAGAAAAAGAAGGAGAGAATCATCAATTTGTTGCCTCTCATTCTTGCCTTGACTAGGTACAGGACTCGCAATCCAGGCATGTGCCCTGACCAGAATCAAGCCTGCAACCTTTCACTTTGTGCAGCAATGTCCAACCAGCTGAGCCATGCTGGCCAGGGTGAATCTAGTTTTCACTAGTTGAGTTACCTTGGGCTAATGATTATACCTCACTGTCCCTCACTTATATCATGCATAAGAAGAGGAGAATAACCGTGTAAACCTCCTGCGGTTGTGTGATGAGTAGGTGCCATCTAGTCTACTATATAAATAATAGTGCTAGGATGAGGCTTCGCTTTCATGCTGGATGTCACCCCTGGTCTGCACTCAGGGGTATGTTTCAATCTATTTAAGGAGACATGGGGTCCATGAATAGAGCAAGAAACACTGGAAGAGATTAGATAAAGAACATATATGCATATATTCATAGTACATGGACACAGACAACAATGTGGTCAAGGTGGGGGAGGAGGGGATTCTGGTGGGGGGAGGGGCATGGGGACATCTGCAGTAGTGTCAACAATAAAAATAAAATTAAATTGCATATTATTTAGTGACATAAAAGGCAATGATGGCTAAATGGTTCAGATGCAAGTTCCAGGGAGAGATCACCCACTAAGAACCAGCACTACAGGTGAAGAAGCCTGTGGGAGGCAGCTCAGTACCAATAGTGGACTTCTATGGTTAGTGACAAAAATATAGGCTCCAGGGGGCTATGTTAATCTGGGTTTGTAACAAAAATATTTCCAAAATAACACTGTTTATATTCTTGCTCAAGTGAAATGGAATAAATTGTATTCAAGTAATACACACCATGATAGAATGTAATTTATTTATTTGTTAAAGGGTTAATGAGGTATAATTTACATACCACAGAAATTCACTTACATTAAGTGTATAATTTAATGACTTTAGGAAATTTATATAGTGCTGAGCAGCCACCATCATCCAGTCATAGGACATTTCCTCCACCCTGTGTCCATGTGCAGTAAATCCCATTGTGCAGTAAATCCCATTCCCACCTCAGCCCTAAGCAGCCACCAATCCACTTTCTGTCCTTGTATATGCTGCGTCTGGAGAGTTTATATAAATAGCATCCAGCAATACATGGTGTACTACTTCTAACTTCTTTCACTCAACACATCTTTGAGACTTATTCATGTTGTAGCACAAATTAGTAGCTCACTCCTTTTACTACCTGAATAGTGTTTTTCAGTATGGATATGCCACCTTTGGTGTATCCCTCAGTTTTAATGGGGATTTGCACTGACTCCAGCTCTGTCTGTCTATAGCCAGATGTTCCATTCCTTTTAGGAATTACCAAACTGCTGACTCACCAAACTGTATTCCAAAGTAGCGGTACCATTTCAGGTTCCCAACATTGATGTATAAGGATTCCAGGTTCTTCATATCTTATCAGGCACTCAGTATTTTCTGTCTTTAATTAAAGTTGTTCTAGTGGGAGTATATTATATTTTAGTGTGGTTTTATTTTGCATTTCCCTAATGACTAATGATGTTAAACATCTTTTTGTGTTTTTTATTTGCATTTGTCATATCATCTTTGATAGAATCACCTTAAAATTTTACTCATTTTTAATTGGATTTTTGTCTTATTATTGAGTTGTAATATTCTTCATATATCTGAATAAAAGTCTTTTGTCAGGAATATAATTTGAAATTATTTTCTCCTAGTTGGAGACTTATCTTTTCATTTCCTTATTGATGTTATTGAAATATTCCCCTTTTTTGAGTTTTAATTTTCATTGTTTTTTTTTTCCATTACCCCTTAGTCCCCTTATATTCCCCTTCTCCACCCCCGTAATCACCATACTATTGTCCTTGTCCATGAGTCCTTTTCCTTTTTCCTCAATCCCTCCACCCCCTAACCCTCCCCCACCTTAAGTGTCATCATGCTCTACTCTACCTATGAGTCTGTGTCTGTTTTGCTTGTTAGTTTAGTTTGTTTCTTAGATTCCATACACGACTGAAATCAGATGGTATTTGTCTTTATCTGACTGGCTTATTTCAGTTAGCATAATGTTCTCCAGGTTCATCCATACTGTCACAAAGGGTAAAAAAAATTTTTTTTAATTTTACTTTAGAGAGGCAGAAAGAGAGAGAGACATCAATGTATGGTTGCCTTTCATCTGCCTCCAACTACAGAGCAGGCTGGAGACCTAACTTGCAACCTGGTTATGTTGCCCTGGCTGGGAATTGAACCAGTGACCCTTGGGTTCACAGACTGGTGCCTTATCCACTGTGTCACCAGTCAGGGCTAAAATTTTCTTCTTTTTTACAGTTGAATAGTATTCCACTATGTAAATATCCCATTGTTGTTTTATCCACCCATCTACTTATGGACAATTGGAATGCTTCCATATCTTGGTAATATCACTGCAATGAACATATGTTTATGTTCTTTCAAATTAGTGTTTTGGGTTCCTTTGGACGTTTCTCAGAAGTGAGATCACTGAGCCAAAGGAAGATTCATGTTTAATATTTTGAGGTATCTCCATACTGCTTTCCACAGTGGCTGCACCAATTTGCATTCTAACCAACAGTGCAATAGGGTTTCCCTTTCTCCCCATCCTTATCAGCACTTGTTTTTTATTGATTCATTGATGACAGCCATTCTGACAGGTGTGTAATGATATCTCATTGTGGTTTTAATTTGCATTGTCTGATAATTAATGACATTGAGCACCTTTTCATATGTTACTGGCCATCTGTGTATGCTCTTTAAAGAATTGTCTATTCAGGTCCTTTGCCAATTTTTTAATTGGGTTGTTCATTTGTTTGGTGTTGAGTTTTGGGAATTCTTGATAAATTTTGGATATTAACCCCTTATCAGATGTATGGCAAATGTATTCGCTCATTCTGTGGGTTGTCTTTATATTTTGTTGATGTTTTCCTTTGTTGTACAAAAACTTTTTAGTTTGATGTAGTCCCATTTGTTTATTTTGTTTTTCTTTGTTTCCCTTGCCTGTGAGACAGATCTGATAAAATAGTGCTACAAGCTATGCCTGAGATTTGCTGCCTATGTTTTCTTCTAGTATTTTTTTTTTTTATATTTTGAGATCTAACATTTAAGCCTTTAATCCATTTTGAATTTATTCTTGTATGCGGTATAAGAAGGTGGTCTAGTTTCATTTTCCTGCATGTATCTGCCCAATTTCCCCCATACCATTTATTAAATAAACTATCTATAGCTCTTTGTATGTGTTTGTTTCTTCTGTTAAATATTAATTGATTATAAAGGTGTGGGCTTATTTCTGGGCACTCTATCCCATACCATTGATCTATGTGTCTGTTTTTATTTCAGTACCATGCTGTTCTGATTACTATGGCCTTATAGTATAGTTTAATAACAGGTTGCATGATTCCTTCTACTTTGTTCTCTTTTCCCAAGATTTCTGTGGCTATTCAGGTCTTTTGTGGTGTCATATAAATGTTTGGAATATTTGTTCTAGTTATCTGAAATATGTCATTGGTATCTTGATAGAATTGCACTGAATCTATAGATTGCTTTGAGTAGTATGGATATTTTAATGATGCTAATTCTTCCTATCCATGAACATGGTATGCTCTTCCACTTATTTGTACCTTTTTCCGTTTTGATCTTCAGTGTCATAATTTTCTGAGTACAGGATTTTTACATCCTTGGTTAGGTTTATTCCTAAGTACTTTATTCTTTTTGAGGCAATTATAAATAGGATTGTTTTCTTAATTTCCATTTCTGTTAATTAGTTATTGACATATAAAAATGTAATTGATTTATGGATATTAACTTTATGCTTGCTACGTTACTAAATTCATTTATCAGTCCTAGTAGTTTCTTGGTGGAATCTTTGGGGTTCTCTAAGTAAAGTATCATGTCTTGTGAAAATAAAGAAAGTTTTTCTTCCTTTACAATTTGGATTCATTTTATTTGCCCTTTTTGTCTGATTGCTGTGGCTAGAATTTCCAGTACTATATTGAATATGAGAGGTGAAGGTGGATATCTCTGTCTTGTTTCTAATCTTAAGAGGAACTTGTAGTTTATGCGCATTGAGTATGATGCTGGCAGTAGGTTTGTCATATATGGCCTTTATTATGTTTAGGTATGTTCCCCCCATTTCCACTTTGCTGAGTTTTTTCATCATAAATGGGTACTGGATTTTATTAAATGCTTTTTCTGCATCTATTGATATCCTGTGGCTTTTATCCTTCATTTTGTTTATGTGGTGAATCACATTTATTGATTTGTTAATGTTGTACCAATATTGCATTCCTCTAATAAGCCCCACTTGATCATGTGTATGATCTTTTTGATGCATTGCTGTATTTGGTTTGCTAATATTTTGTTAAGGACGTTAGCATCTATGGTTTTGTTTTGTTTGTTTGTTTTCGGCAGAGGGATTTATAGTGTCTTTATCTGGTTTTGGAATTAGAATAATGCCAGCCTCATAAAATAAGCTTGGAAGCCTTCCTTACTCTTGAATTTAATGAAATGATTTGAGAATGAGAGGTATTAGATCTTCTCAACTGTTTGGTAAAATTCACCTATGAGGACATCCTATCCAGGGTTTTTGTTTGTTGGAAGATTTTTTTTATTGCTGCCATCAATTTCACTAGGTGTAATCTAGAGTCTATTCAGACTCTTTGATTTTTCCTGATTTGGTTTTGGGAGATGGTATGTTTCTAGGAATTTATTCATTTCATCCAGATTGTCTAATTTATTGGCATATAGTTGTTCATAATATTTTCTTGACAATCCTTTGTGTTTCTTTGGTGTCAGTTATTATTTTTTCTCTTTCTTTTCTGACTTAAATTATTTGGGCCCTCTCCCTTTTTTCTTCATGAGCCTAGTTAATGGTTTGCCAATCTTGTTTATCTTTTCAAAAAGCCAACTCTTGGGTTTATTGATTTATTGATTAATTTTTTAGACTTTATTTTATTTATTTCCACTCTTATCTTTATTATTTCCTTCCTTCTACTCACTTGCAACTTTGTTGTTCTTTTTCAAGTTCCTTTATGTGCAAAATTAGATTGCTTATTTGAGCATTTTCTCATTTCTTGAGGTGGGCCTGTAATGCTATGAATTTCCCCCTTTTAGGGTTGCTTCCCTTGTGTCCCACATATTTTGGATTGCAGTGTTCTCATTTTTACTGTTTTAAGGTAACTTTTGATTTCTTCCTTGATCTACTTGTTGACCCATTCATTGTTTAATAGTTTGTTATTTAGCTTCCATGATTTTGTATTTTTCAGTGTTCTTCTTGTGATTGATTTCTAGTTTCATAGCATTGTGGTCTGAAAAGATGTTTGGTATGATTTCAATCATCTTAAATGCATTAAGGCTTGTTTTGTGTCCTAACATGTGGTCTATCCTAGAAAATGTTCCATGTTCATTTGAGAAGTATGTATATGCTGCTATTTTGGGGTGAAATGCTCTGAAGATATCAATTAAATCCATTTGATCTAGTATGCCATTTAAGACCACTATCTCCTTGTTGATTTTCGGTTTGGAAGATCTATCCATTGAAGTCAAAGGTGTGTAAAGATCCCTGACTATGATGTTATTTCTGTTGATACCTCCCTTCATGTCCATCAAGATTTACTTTACATACTTAGGTGCTCCTATGTTGGATGTATAAATAATTTATTAAGGTTATGTTTTCTTGTTGGATCCCCTTTATCATTATGTAGTGTCCTTCTTAGTCCCTTACTATAGCCCTGGGTCTAACTTGTGAGGGACTCTCTGAGCTTTCTGGACCTGTATGTCTTTTTTCTTTATCAGATTAGGGAAGTTTTCAGTCATATTTCTTCAAGTAGGTTCTCAACTCCTTGCTCACTCTCTTTACCTTCTGGTACTTCTTGGATGCAGATGTTACACTTCATGTTGTCCCAAAGGTTTCTTAGGCATTCCTCATTTTTTTAATTATTTTTTCCTTTTTGCTGCTCTACTTGAGTGTTTCTTTTTCCTACCTTGTCTTCCAAATCACTGATTCGATCCCCTGCTTCATCCAAACCTACTGTTTATTCCTTCTAGTATATTACTTATTTCAGATATTGCATTCTTTTTTTCTGACTGGTCCTCCATTTCATCTCTCTTCTTCTGGAGACTTCTCTTATTCTTTCATTTGGGGCTTATTTCTTTGTCTTCCCATTTTTGACTGCCTCCTTATTTCTATATAATGGGTGGATCTGCAAGGCTCTTGTGCAGCCCTAAGTCAAACCCTGTCTGTGACTGGCCCTGGGCAAGCTGATTGGAGTTATCAGCAATCCAAAGCATATGCCCCCCTCTGCTGGCCCTCAATGTGTGCAGAAAGAACAAGGATATGCACCAAGGCTGGCTTTTACTAATACCAGGCCTGGGGGAAGGTCAGCTGAAGCCTCAGACCTCCAAGTGATCCACTCCTGCCTGCAGGCTGTCTGTAGGGTTAATCAGTGAATGTCTTCCAGCTGTACTTCTCAGCAGCCGACCTCAAGCTCCAAAGGGTTGGGAAGAGTAATTCTTGTAGGTGGCACTATTGCTTCCCCTTAGGCTGATGCTTCTTGGAGAGGAATGTTCTGCCTGAGAAAGATGGTTCGTGCAGTATGGGGAATGATTCAACATAGGGACCCTGATGGCTGTTTCTTCAGCTCTCTCCTCAGAGTCACCACCCCCAGACTCTCTTCACACATCTCTAATCTACTCCACCCTTCCTCTGTCAGAGCCCAGAGTAAGTGGCTGCAAATGGAATTTTGTGTGCTGGTCCCTTAAGAGGCTCTCTGTGTCTTCAGGCAGCTCTTCCTGGCAGACATAAACCCTCCTGCTTTTCAGAGCTGGGTGTTATTTATCTAGGATCCTCTCCAGCTCTGCTGTTGTAGGCTAGGGAGCCCAGCTTGGGGTTTAGACTCCACACTTTTCAGGGGAAACCCCATGGCTGCTGAAACATCCCTTCAGCACTTCAGGTGCCACCCATGGAAGTGTAGCTAGCCCTCTTGTGTCTCCTCTGCACTCCCTACCAGTCCCAGTGCACTGAAGTGGCCTCTTCCTTCTGTCCATGGTTATAAAGCTTCACTTCAGCTAGTGTACAATTGGTTATTCAGGGTGGTTTTTCTATAATTTAGTTGCATTCCAGTTTGGTCCTCAGAGTAGGTTAGTGTAGTAGCTTCCACTTACTGCTTCACCATCTTTGGTTGGTGAAGCACACTCCAATATTTCAATACTTGATGGAATCTAATATTTTATATTTTTCCTTTTACAGATAGTGCTCCTTGTGTTATAGAGAATTCTTTGCCAAATTCAAAGTAATGACAATTCTCTTATGTTTTACTTTAGAAATTTAAAAATTTAGATCTATAATCCATTTTTAATTGATATATATGTATGTATGGTATGAGGTAAAAGTCTCAGAACATTTTTTTGAATGTGATTATACAATTGTCCCAGAACCATTTGTTGAAAAACACCCTTTGCATATTGAATTGTGTTGGCACTTTTGTAGAAATTAGTTTCCATAAATATAAGCATTTGTTTTTGAACTCTCAATTCAGTTCAATTAATTTAGATCACTGTACCTTTAGAGTAAGTTTCAAAATCAGATAGAGAAAGTTTTCCAAATTTGTTCTTATTTTACAAAATTGTTTTACTCCTAGATCCTTTGTATTTCCATATACATTTCAGGATTGCTTATTATTTTCTACAAAAATAAAAGTGTTCTTGGATTTGATAGGGGTTGCATTGATGCATTGATGCATAGATCAATTTGGGAAGAACTGCCATCTTTACATTACTGACTCTTAATTTGCTAACATGGAATATCTCTTTATTTGTTTAGATATTTAAAAGCAACAAGGGAAAAATTGAAACAACTATAATAAAATAACAACTAAAAATGAAATAAAAAAGAATAAATAAGGAACAATAAAAATAAATAAATAAAATCTCACCACATGTTTCATAGATTCCAGGTCTTTCACTTCTTTTAGCTTTATTTCTAATTTGTATGTGCTTATGAATAAAACTATTTTCTTATTTTCCTTTTTAGATTGCTTATTACCTGTAGTATATGGTCAGTTTGTATATATTAATTTTGTATCCTACAGTCTTGTAAAAGCCACTTATTAATTCTAGCATCTTTTCTATAAATTCTATCAGGTTTTCCACATAGACAATAATGTTATCTGAAAATAACACAGTTGTATTTCTTTCTTCCATGTTAGATGCCTTTATTTGTTCATTTGATTGGGTTTTATTTATTGTATTATCACACTAGGTAGAACCAGAACTATAATGTTAAATTGATGTGTGAAAGTAGACATTTTGCCTTGTTCCTGAGCTTAGGGAAAAGCATTCCTTTATTCATGATTAAGTATGGCATTAGTTGTGGGTGTTCCAAATATGCCCTTTTTGAAATTAAAAAAAATTTCCCTTCTACTCATAGTTGCTGAGAGATTTTGGTCATGAATGGAAATTGGATTTTTGTCAAATAATTTTTTTATGTACTTCCTATGAGGATCAGCTATTGACTTTTATTTGATAAATTAGTGTGGTCAATTAATTAATTTTTATATTTAAACCAACAATACATTTCAGGTATAAATCTTACAAGGCCTTGACATACACTGTCTTTTAATACCATGCTGGAATTTGTTTGCTAATGTTTTATTTTTATATTTATACTCATAAGGGATATTGGTCTATATTTTTCTTTGTAGTCACATCTTTGCGTTTGGTATCAGTGTAACATTATTTCCTGAGTTTGTGGAAGATTGTCATTATTTCTTCTTTCAATACTTAATAACTTTACCAGTGACACCATCTGGACATGAGCTTTTCTTTGTGAAAAAAATTTTAATTATTATTTTAAATGTGTTATTTATTATAGATGTATTCAGATTTTCTATTTCTCATGTATTCACTTTTGGAAATATGCACATTTCCACATCCTTCCCCAGTTCATCTAAGTTTTCTCAATTTAAGGCATAAAAATGTTCATAATATCCCTTTATATTCCTTCTAATTTCTATAGGTTGGTGGTAATGTTCCTTCTTTCATTTCTTGATTTTGGTAATTTGTGCCTTTTGTCTTTTTTTTTTTTTTTTTTTTGTCAGTCTATCTAAAGATTTGTCCATTTTATTTGGATTTTTGCCCATTTTCTATTTTATTGATTTCTGCTCTAATATTTACTATGCCTTTCTTTAATTAATTTTGTTCTGCTCTTTCTACTCTTTTCAGATGGAAGCTTAGGTTACTGATCTGGGAACTTTTTTTCTGGTAGCAGTGTTTAAAACTATGAATTGCCCACTAAGTTATATCTTAGTTGCACCCCGTGAATTTTGCCATATGATCATTTTTGCTTTCATTCAATTCAATGCAATTTCTAATGTTCCTTGTGTTGTGACCTCCTCATTGATCCATGAGTGATTTAGAAGTGCATTGTTTAATTTCTAAATATTTAAGGATTTTTCAGATTTCTTTCTCACTGATTTTCTGTTTTATTCTATGTGATCAGAGAATATATGCCATATGATTTTAATTCTTCTTAATCTATTAAAATTTGTTTTATAGCCTAATATATTATTTACATTATAAATGTTTTATTTGTACTTGTATACAGCATATACTCTGCAGTTATTACATTAAATGTTTATATTTGTCAATTAGGTTGAGTTGGTTTATGCTATTGTTTAAGTCTTCTATATACCTTGATAATTTTACATCAAATTGCTCAATCAATAAATATAACAAATGTAGTTTTCTCAGGGTTACTGTTTGTATGGTATGTATTTTTTAATTTTAATTGATTTGAATTGATGCTGTGTGAATGTTGTAAGCAGCATATAGTTCAATTCTTTCTATTCATCTAACTTAAAATCTCTGCCATTTTAAATTTGGGTATTTAGGCCATTTATTTTTTGCTCCCCAATTTGGCAACCTCCCTATGTTTGTTTAAATGTAGTAGGTGGAGCTGCTTTGATTCTCTGTCCTACCGGACCAGTTAAGTTGTACAGTGCAGGCTGTTAAGTATTAACCAGGGCAGAGCAACCTGTTTCATCACCTTGTGGCTCTTTGTGGGAGGAGGGGCCAGAGAAGGGACAATGTTGCAGCCTGACTTCTCTAGAGGTTTACCTGGCACCCACCTTGTTTCCAGTCACTTCCCCCACTTCCTGCATGTAACTAGAGCCCTTCTAGCTGTTGCCTGGGTGGTAGTTCCCAGAGTGAGTGGGTTTGCGTACATTCTAAGTCCATGAAGGCCCTTTACACAAACTTTCCTGAGGAATCAGCAGTTTCTTCCACCACCCCAAACCTCTGCTGGTTTTTTACAGCCAGAAGTTATCAGGCTTTTTCTTCCTGGCACTGGAACCCTGGGCTGTGTAGTCTGGCCTGGGGCTAGGATCACGCACTCCCAAGGTATCCCTCCTGATTTTTATCTACCACACATGAACGTTGGACTACCCATCCCACCACTGCCACCACCTCTTTAAGCCATACCAGTCTTCACCCCAACTCCAGGTCTCCACCCCTCCTTCCCATCAGGATAAGAGTGTCTTTGTTACATCCTCAGCTGTCAGACTTCCATATAGTTTGATTCTCTGGCAGTTCTGAGTATATGTTTTGTTTTGAGGTTAGTTGTAATTCTTGTGGTTGCATGAGGAGGCAAAGCATATCTACCTATGCCTCCATCATGGCCAGAATCTCTAAACCATTTATATTTCATGAAATTCTTGATATGATAGGTTCACTTTATTTTTCATCAGTCCCTTGCCTTTTTTTCCTTAGATCTTTCTTTAAATGACTGAGTGTGTTACTTAATTTCTTTGTTGACTATTTCACATCACTCATTACTACAAATCAAGTAAGACACTGAGTACCAGCCAAGAGGCCACAATCCTCACAGCTTGTTCTAAGCTGACAGAACCTCCACCAGCTGCTTTTTCAGGGCAGGAGTTGATTATATCTTCAACTGACCATTGCCAGATCTTGCCTGAAATTCATTTTTAATGGTTTTAATATTGTTGTTGTTGTTCAGCCCCCTGCAATGTCACTTCTACTAAAGCAAAGCTCTTATCCTATTTATTTAATTAATTGAACAACTGATAATCACTAAGTCACAGATTTTAGCTTTCTCAACCATGGAAAATGACCTTACTCAGAAGCTAATTTTAAAATTAGTGACATTGATACCTGGAAAAATAACTTGTTAGAGGTGAAAATGACTTTGATAAATGATGGCAAAATTTACTGATGGAGTATATCAACATTTCCTATGGATATATGAGTTTTCACAATTGCTAGAATCTTCTTATTTTCTCTTAATTTGTTACTATTAGAGGACTTATTTTAAAAGCTGGTAAATATAAATATTATAATATCCAACAAACATGTATAATTTTTACTTGTTGAATAGAAGTAAAAGGATGACAGTAATAGTGGTGGCTATTTTTTTAAATAAATATAGAATCATAAGATTTTAAATGAGGGAAGACCATTTTTTTCAATCTATGAACAATTACATGATTGGCCTATAGGCATGTGTTAGAACAAAGACTAGAAGAACTTAGGGGTACCAGTTTAGGTGGAAAATAGATATAATATTCAAAGGGATAAATATGAAAATGTAATAAAGAGACTGCTCTTAAAGATGTTAATAACATTAAGAAGCCCTGGCTGGTGGTACAGTGGATAAGGTGCTAGCCTGCAAACCCAAAGGTCGCTGGTTTGATTCCCCAGCCAGGGCACATAATCAGGTTGCAAGCCAGGTATCCAGCCAGGTCTGTAACTGGAGGCAGGTGAAAGGCAACCATACATTGATGTCTCTCTCCCTCTCTGCCTCTCTCCATTCCCCTTCTCTAAAAATAATAAATAAAATATTTTAAATAAATAAATAATGTTAAGGGAAGTAAAGGGACAGTGAAACACCTAGAACATGTGATAGACTAGATAGAAGTCATTGCTTCAGAGAAAGAGAGGGAACTGTTATCTGAGCTCAGGGAGATCTGTCACGGAGGGAGAAGAGCCATTCAAGAGCTGCTATGATCTTAGAGAAAGGAACATAGTAACTGCCCAATAGAGGCTGTCTGAAAAGTCCCCAGTGCTCTACTCCCACCCTCTGAAATAGGCCTGCCAGTGCCAATTGGCTGAAACCAACAGAATTCAGAAGTGGCATAATCCTTAGAGGTCAGGATGTGTAGTAGGGCAAGGTAGAGAAGGCATATGAACATGCAGGTGGTTAGCACGCAGCAGTGGTCATCCCTTCTGACCCTTATTCATTTTTGTTTTTGTTTTGTTTCAACTTTTTGGGGAGAGGGTGGGGAGTTCTGAATGAAACATTCAAGTCCCCAACAAAAGAGAAACACAGAGTTCCACCAGCAGAGGTATTTTTGAATGATGATTTCATACTCCCTCTAGATCCTCTATTGAAATGTAAGCTGTCATCAGTGTCTTTCCTATATGGTGGCAACAAAAATGGTGGTAAAGGTGTAATTAATCAGCATAAAATATAGCTGCCACAGTTTTCACTTCTGAAGCAAATTACAGAGCCTAAATGTATAATTGTCACTTCCTTCTTCCACCAACTTTGTAAAATTTATCTTATGCTTTTAGATTTTTATTTTATTTTAACTGCTCAGACTTGTATGTTAACTGATGAGTTCACCCAAACCTTCATTCCAACAGGATCTCATCCTCAGTGATCTGCCCTAATTAGGTGGTCATTTTCCCAGTGACAAAACTCAATGGACATCTGAGTGGTAGTGAACTTATGTTTCCAGCATCTGTGTCCTCACCCCATTGGATGGAAGCACTCAGAAAAATGACTTCTCTGCCTAGTGATTCAGGGACTGAAGAGGTAGAAATATCCATGATGCTATCTTAGTTTTCCATTTAAAAGGAACCTTGGCTATCATCTCTGGTGAAAGTACACTTCCTTCGATCAGTATCACCTTCAATGCACCTCCCTCAAGGCTATAGAAATGGGGAAAAGTAACTTTTTTACATGAGGTGTAATAGAAAGAGGGGCCATGCTGACCTCTCCACCCTGCCCCAGTTCCTAGACCTATGCATTCCTATGCTGAGAACTCTGGTCCTGAGGGGTCCACCCCATCATGATTCCAGGTCAAGGGCTACTAGCTGATGAGCAGTGAGTCCCTTGAGATGGCACTTCCTTCCCAGAAAAGTGATTTCCCAGGTTATAATGAGGCACAGGCTGCTCTGGTAATGAACAATCTCAAAGTCCATGCATGCTGTTGCTAGCAGGGCATCACAGGAAAGGAAGGCAGATCGGTAAGTGTCCACTGCAAGGGGGGAGTGCAATGTGGAGAGCAGTACTGGACAGCAAAGGAGAGTGGTCAGCACAGGGCACCTCCTGATTCCTGTAAGAACTCTCCTTTATGCTTCATTCCTCATTTTCATTTTGTATCATTTTCTAATAACAAAAAAATATAAAATAAATGAAGTATTAGGCCTTAGGGAGAAAAGCCTTCTTTTCGTTGTTTTTAACTATTCTAGCACACAGTCATCTCAATGGAGACATAAACGGGGCTCACATCATGGCTCAGTTACAAGGCTACCATGAAAGAACTCATCTACCCTAAAAGCCTGGTTATTTGTCTATACCAGGAAGAAAATGGATATTTCTATAAAATTCTTCCATGAAATGCTGAAATAGAACACATTTTCTCCCTATGAACACACATTGTGGGAACCTATTTTCTATCCTACACATGGGAACTAGGCAACAAAATCCCAACATTTTCTCTCACTTATAAACCCAAATAGCAATACTTTCAGTTTTTATTAACTTTCAAAAATTAATCCACCATTTATGAAAATGAAATCATTGCTTTTTTAAAATTTATAATGTTTACATTAAAACCTAGGATGGTGTATCCATTACATGTTCTCTTTGCCTGGTTTAAAAGTCCTAAGGAGAAAACAACCACTTAAGAAAAAAATATTATTTATTTTACTTTTAAAGATGCCATCAGACCTCATTTTAAAATTCTGATAATATAGTGTAGTCAGCTTTTATACTTTACTTGTCCTAAAACAGGACTTTTACCTTTTACCATTTAAAGTTGATGACACATGTACAAAAATATACATTTCCCTCCAGAAGATGGAAACCCTGTACTTCTCTCCTTAACAGCTCTGGCTGCTTTCAGGCCTGAATTAACGTGTCTGTCTCTGTGTTATATTGATGATGGACATTTAGACTTCAAGGTATAATTTCCAGTAAAGAAAAGTCATTTTATTTCCATCTGAATAAGCACTCTATCATACTAACCAAGTCAAACAAAGTTATTATCTGGCTTTTTTCCAAGGTATGAAAAATAGAAAGGTCATATTTTTAATAGCTTTGTACTCTATAGTAATCAAATTTGTAAGCCTGGAGAAATAAACTCCTTGAGTCTATCTGTGCTGCTGAGCCTGGTTAACCCCTGGCATGCTGTTCTCAGTGTAATACCGCTCACTGCTGCGCTTATCTAGCTATTAGCTTTGTACACAAAAGCATTATGTTCTAATCATAAAAAACAGAAACCAGCTAATACAAAACATGTCTACTCAACTCTGTCTTTGAAAACTGTATTGAAAGATAACTACTCATCGAATTCAGGTCATGGACAAGCAAGATTACAGCATGGGTATCTGGGTACACTTACATGTTAATGGATGACTCACACCAACATTAATTAAGAGAAGCACCTGCTTTAAAAGTCTCTTTTGTTTGGGGTGGCTGTGCTATGTTCCTTGAAATTCTAAGCAAATTACTCCAGACTGTTGCAGCAGCCAAATTTCAAGTTCCACTTTGAAATTGCAGGCAATCTTTAGGTTTGAAGAATGTCTTAATGGATATCAGCATTCAAAATAGTAATGATAAAAAGAACAGAAAAAAATATATAAAGGCATCCTGTTAGAGAATTATAAAATTCATATTTTTGCCTAAAATTTTTATGGAATGGTTTTAATTAACTGATGAACACACAAGACGTATATTTAGTTATGATCAATGCTTATTTTGCCCAAAGATTTCCAAATAAGTATGTTTCTACTTTATTGTAATTGTCTTTCCTTGCACATTTCTCCTTCACATTTCTATTCTCACAGTATTAGAATTATTGCAAAGTTATTCTTATCTCTGCCTTACACATCCTGTTGAGCTGACATTAGACCCTTCATAATTCTGAAAATCTATACATTTGCTAAAAGTCATTTAATCAGTATAGGCCATAATTGATTAACTCCAGTATTCTAAAGTAGAATGTGCATTAACCTGCTTGTGCCTCATTATCAATGACTTCCACCCAAATTTCAGATACTCATTAATTTAGACAAAATTTCAATACCAACCACCATTACAACCCAATAGTTTAAAAGATGGTTCAGCAAAGTCTTTCTCAAGGTCAGATAGTACAATAAATGTTTTAGGCCTTAACAGGATAATCAGAATATTGTGTAAGCACTTAGATAATCATTTTAAATGCGAAACAACAAATGTAAAACCCATTGTTAATTGGTTATAAAAATAAAATGCATACATACATAAATAAAATATATAAATAAAAAACAGGTGACTGGTTGTTCTGACCTCTGGTTTGAGTTCAGAGCCTCAGGCAGGACTATTTAGCCTTTGGTCACATAGTCTCTAAGTTTATACCAACCAGGGCTGCAATCCTGGATCATGATTTGGACAAGTGATTTAGTGTCTTTCAGCTTTGATTTTCTATAAATGAAGACAATGATAGTGGCTACTTTGGCATTGTAAAAGTGAATAATATTAATAGTAGATGATATCTACTGAACAATTCCTAGCACTCTTCTAAAGTCTTTGTCAACAAAATTTAATGAACAACTTCTATCTTATTATGGGTTTCAGCTGATGGTTATTTTGGTGGCTGCCCCAGTTGCCCCCAGCTTCCAAAAGAATGAACAACCAATACCTCCCATCTGCCTTGCCCAAAGGTAGAGAAAAGGCTGGTGCAGAAGTAGGAAGACCTGGTCACTCACTCTGATTCAGGACATCCCAGTTCCCTCATTCCCTATCAGCTGCACTACAGCAAGCTCCCTGCTCCTGCTTCCTTTGTCCTTCCAGCAACTGACCCTCTGACCCTTCCTAAGACCCACCAGCATGCAAATCTCTACCTCAGCCAGCCTCTGGAACTAGCCTACAGTAGGTGCTATAATTAATACATTCTAGACCCTAATGAACAGATGGAAATCCCATAAGGGAAAGGCCCCCTACTAGCCTCTAAGGAGGGATGGAGTAATCAAGCACTAAAAACACCTACTGAAATTTCCATAGGTTGAGTTGAAGAATCTTAACACACCCTGTAGCCCTTTGATATGTGGTTCTTCTTAATTTCTTATGCTGTTTGAAACAGGCATTGCTCAGTGCAGTGTGAAAACAGAAAAAGATGGAGAGTATGTTCTTCTGGCCTGTGTGCCTGATAGAACCCACTTCCAGGGCAGGTAGAAAAACAAGCATTGCCAGAGCTCAATTTTTATTTATTTATTTACTCACTCACTCACCACTGCTAGAGTTTCTCCCAGAAGGGGAAGAGTGGATGAAAGACACACATACATTTTTTTTTAAATCTCATTGCTGTGAAAATATATCAAGTCACCTTGAGCTAAGGTCATCTAGAATGACTCCTATACTTCTGAGCTAAAATTACACCAAAGGCAAATTTTTTTTTCTCCCTCCCTTCAGCCTAATGTACATGTCATTCCTGTCTTAAGAATGTCACAGGAGGGCAAAGTCTTGTTTCTAAGGAGGGAGAAAGAGGACATAAGGTATGTTTAAGACAAGGGTGGGGAAGATAGGGAAGGAGGCAAAGTCCTTACCTTGTAGGACCCTATATTTAATTGACATTTGGGGAAATGAGAAGTTCAAGGAATGTACATCTTGATTAGTGAAGCTGAAAAGGGGAGAAAATCAATTACTAGAGAGAGAATACCATCTTGACAAATGATTTCCAAAGGAATAGGAGTAAATTTCCTCCTTGGATCAAATATACAGCTACTGTCTGGTGTCCTAAATTATTTGTTCTAGGAGTAAGTTCAATGAGGAACCAAAGAGTGCAGATTTTAGCAGCGACTGGGAGCACATGCTGATTTATGGGCTTCGAGCATGCTGAAGGTCCAAAGAGAAAAGGAAAGATCAGCTGCTTTTAACATGCAGTTGTTTTATCTGGGCTTGCCAAATGGACTCTGAGAATCACTGATGTGTGACTTTTCTCAGCCTTTTAGGAGAAAAGCCAGCCCAAGAGAAAGAGCCTTCCTATTTCTCTTGCTTCAGCTGTTTTTCTGGTAGGGTTTAGAATTTTACAGCTTTACAAATAAACAAAAGGTACAACTTAGTTTTTTGACACATAAAAAGCTGTTGATTTACTATATATAACTCATGAGTTTGAGGATGTGTATAGACATATGAAGTGGTATAATTCTACCTCGGATGTCTATCAATGGAATTTAAATCAGAACCTCAAAGAGATACCTCCAGCCCCACATTCATTGCAGCATTATTCACAATAACTAAGACATGGAAAGAACCTAAGTATCCATGGATGCATAAATAGATGATAAAGGTGTGATGTAGAAGACATACAATAGAATATTATTCAGCTATAAAGGAGACAGAAATCCTGACATTGTGACAACATGGATGGACCTTGAGAGCATTATGCTAAGTGAAATAAGTCAGACAGAAAAAAATAAGTACTTTGTGATCTTACATGCAGAATCTAAAATAGAATCATGGGAGGTGATGGATGCATCTATGGCCTTGATGTTGGTGATGAAGGATTCTTGCATGGCTTTTGTTATAGTTGGTGTTTTATTGTTTTTATCTGTGAATCTTTGTTATAAGATTAGAAGTAATATCCACAACCCACAAATTCATGAACACGCAGTATGTCCAAGGACCTAATTAATCCTAGGAGTTAGACAGGAAAAGCTCTTGACCTTGAAGTGCTTAGTAGACCAAGGGAGTCAGGCAGACCTCCAGAAGGTGGCGGGTGACCATGACAGTGAAGCACTGACTTCGCCTGGGCTCACCTTGCCTAGCAGCAGCAAGCGCAGATGTCAAGAGCCAAGAGCAACTTTGTCTCAACCCCAAAGAAACATTTCCAGGTTTACAGGCCCCTTGGGTTCCTTCACTGGGTTCTTCCTGTCAGCTTGTTTTACCCAGAAAGGTAGCACTGAAAACAATCTTCCTTCCCTTCTTTGCAAAGACATGAGACATCCAGCACCATGTGGGGAGTGAAGTATAGAGGTGCTTGAAGCATCTCTCTGGCCCCCATCTCAGAACCATGTCTTGTACTGGAAAAGGGGAAATAAATAAAAGTATTGTTGAGATAGACACCTGGTTTTCCATGAATGATATGTGTATATAGAGAATTATGCTGGAGATAGTGGCAACAGTGTTCCAAGTCCAGAGGGGCCACAGGGAGACAATGAGTGAAAGCTAGAGAGGAATCTTGAAAGACTGGGGAGAATTGGCCAGCCTGAGGAAGGATGAAGGGGCAGTGCATTTCATCCCACCAATTTTTTTTTTATTCAAAACTACCCCCACATCCCAAACTCTCAGGCTTGTTCCAGAAGATGCCTTTGAACGCATGCAGAAATGTAACCCTTCTAACAAAAATCATGTAAGATGTTTGAAAAGGCAGAAAATAATGGTTAATTCATTTATTGATAAGTCTGTTCCATGTTGGGTAGCAGAAAGAATTTTGCTAAATTTAAGGGGGACCTTATTTTAGGGTTTTATTTGTGAAACCTACATGAAGCAGCACCTGGCTCCACCAAAACCTTTGTTCAGCTCTGACTCAGAGGGACTTGTGTGAAATCAGTATAACTCAAGGTACTGGCCCTGAAACTGCCTTCCCACCACCCCACCCCACACACATGCACCAGCCACTAGGCTACCTGAGTGACCCACAGCCACAGATAGCTGAGAATAAGCCTTCATCATTAGTAGCTGCATATTACAGTTTACCACTATGCACTTTAGCATCCATGACCTATTGGACCCTTCCTAATAAAACAATCTTAAAAAGTAAAACAGGCAGTAATCATAATAATAATAAAATCAGCAATCCAATTCAGCTGGTGGCTACCCAAGCTTGAAGGTCTCTGGGCACCTTTGCTTAAATAGCTAAAAATAAAATTATAATAAGCTGATGCATTAGGGGCCATCTGAAGGCACCCTGCTAAACTCATAATGAAAAGGGCAGACTGAGGATGCCAGCAGCCCTGCTATTAATTACTTGCCTTTAAACACTAAAGAAGTGTACTTAAGCCAGACACCTGGAGAGGCTATTCACTAACTGCACATATTATAATGACTATGGACACACAAGGAACAAACTCATTTCAGCCCCATAACAGCCCATAGTCCATACAAACCTAATGTATTGATTTTAGTGATACCCATGTACTTAATGTAGCATGTCAATAAAGATGGATATATCCAAATAAAGTTTTGTGTTCAGGCCCTGCTTGATGATCACAGGCAAATCCCATAGATGCATTTTTTTTTTCAACACACTGTCCGGAATGCATGCAATCCCAGCATATTAAATGTGAACATTAAGTTATCGTTTTTGCAACCACAGTAAGCTAATACTCTGGCTCAAGCATCAAGATTTCTAATAAGTAATAAAATAATTTAGCAATTTTGTGAGTGCAAGAGAGGTGAGACAGTGCAGCACAGGACATGCAAGCTGCCCAGCCACAGGAAGGTAAGATGCAGAGACAAACAGAGCAGGTGGGCTGCCAGGCCCACTCCCCACTATACTGTACATATAGATACAGAACTGGGCAGGAAATGGTTAACCCTGAGACAAAACCCCTTGTGACCAGGAGGTCTCTTGCAATCACCAGTAGAACTAGCTATTATAGCCAATTTAATAGCTTGAAAATGAACTCATTAGTGGTCTTTTATCAGTGGAAAAAAAGTCTATTAAATCCGGATGTGTGAAGCAGCAGCAAAGAGGCTCATTTCCATCCCACTTGTGACCTGAACAAATCTGAGACACACGGTTCTGGGAGCCAGGGTCAGATTTCACTGCCAAGTGACGGTGAGATCTCAGATGCCTTCCCCCAGCCTGCATTTCGCCCCCAGGTTTCCGAGGTTCCTCAGACTAACTTATAGGTTGGTGGAGTGTTTTTGTCCTTCTTTCACTTTCCCTGTATTACCTATGTGCACACTAACAATATACAGGGGCGGCGAAAAGAAAATACCATCACTCCACCGCAATTTGTAAATTACACATACCCTAGGCGTATCAGGCTCTGTCCGTGGTACTGAACAGGCTTAAGACAAAGCTGTTGGAAATTTGGCACAATGAAGGGTTTTCTGTATTCTTTTCTTCCTTCCTATCTTTCTTCTTTCTTTCCTCCATGCTTAGTCTTTACTGCCTCCACTTTATTTTTGCTTCCTCCTCTCACCCTCTTCTCCCTCACCCTTTCCTCCTTCCTCCTGCCTTCCTTCTGCTCAAGGTAACTGCAGAGACTGAGAGCAACCACTTCTATACATTGCACATTCAATTTTTCCTGCTGGTGATTACAACTTAGATTCTCTTGGGTGAATGGTGAAACCTGGGCACAGCCAAGTTTGCTCTTCATTAGCTGTGGGAAAGGGACCCAACTAGTACACATCTGTGAAATAAACCATGGGGCAAATAGAAAAGTCTCTCTCAAAATACTCTTTCTCCTATCATATCCCACAGACATTTAGGACTACACTGCATACTTTAGCTCTTGCTTTTAAACTGTATCCTAGATTTAAGCACTTTTAATTTGCATAGGTATTGTCTCAGAGTGTGATGATAAATGATGTGATGGCAGAGATTCTAATCTATCCTTTTAGAAGTCCCACAACACTGAGATCCATTTGCAGTAAATACATGTGGACTGAACCCCAGTAGTGACAGGATCAGCACCTCAGGAGCTAATTAGATTATATTGCACAGTTATTAAGCTGTGTTGGGTGTGATTGGTAGATGATAATAGATAGCAGTCTTTAGAATTATCAAGGGAGCTTATGATTATTGCTTACTTATTAAAGCCACTTTTCTACTTAAATATTATTAATCTCTGGATGTATATGTCATTAACCCTGCACAGAAGTCAGAGGTCAACTAGTAGAGGCTCAGAGAAGTCAAAACATTACCACATTATAGGGCCAGAGGCCATGTTATTACAGTATCCTTTTTTTTTTTTTTTTTTTTACAGAATTCTTTATCAAAGCTTAAAATACCTGATTTATGCAATACAAATTACCTACTTGGAGCATATAAATTAAAATTAATACATGCTGGTAGTTATATGTCTCATATAGACTTTTTGTTGTTGCTTTTTGTTGTGTTGTATTGTGTTTTTAACTTAACAATCCTCTCTTCTACTTACAAGGTACTTAATTAAGTAGACTGTGAAATACTTCATTCTTTGTCAACAACCACTGGCCCCTTGTCCCACATTTTGTCAGGTAGACAAAATTATATAAAACAGTACAAATGTATATATCCTTCAACAGAGATCATTTTAACCTCAGATCTAATTTATCCAACGAACATTTGTTTGTGGCTAAACATGCCCACTCGTTTCAGCCCTAGTGGGGGTTGGAAGGCAGGATGTTTCTGCCTACATCTTCTTCTTCCCAATACCACAAAGTCCAGCTCCAAGCATCCTGACACACTCTCTATGGAGCCCCTCTTGCTACCTCTCAGCCATAGATTTAGAGAAAAAAAAATATCCCAGCCATGAAGGAAGTATGCCTTTTGGGCCACTCTGCTCACTCTTGGCAATGGCAGGACTCCCAGCTCACCCACTCATGATCTTTCTAACTGAGCTTCAGCTCTAGCAGAGGACCTGGAGAATTCATCTCTTTGCCAGTTTAGCCAATCAGCCTCCTGGCTAAAAATGACATTTTCTCAACAGACTCCAAACCTCCTCCTTCTCCCTTCCTAAGCCTCTAATCCCCTGGGGTAGGAAACCCCTTACATTTCTGGTGCCCCCCATTGCCTGGAAGCTTGGCCAGGCCAGGGTTGCTGGCCAAGGGGGATGGCTGAGTTTTGCATTTCTAACTCACTCCCAGGAGACCCTTGAGAACCACCTTCTGAAGGTGAAGACCTCTTTGCCAAACAGTGCTAACACACAGGATAAACTTGGTAACTAGCATGCAACCATTTCTCTAAATTGTTCTCTAATTTGTCCATAACTTCATATCTTAATCATTACATATTGAAGCCCTTAACCTTTCCTGTTATTGAGATATCTTCTAGAGCAGAAATTTCAATCTTTTCAAAAACAAGGGCCCTCTTTTATTTTTTTTTTTAATTTTATTGTTGTTGTATTACATCCATCCTCTTTTTGCTCCCCTCTGTCCCCCTCCCCACCCACCCATTCCCCCCAATAAATGTTATAAATCTCTTGGATTTTTATTTGATCATAACTGCACAATGGGTGTTCATTGTTATTTTTTCCAGTGTTACTAAGGTGAATTTGACAAATAAAAATTGTATACATTTAAGATGTATAAGATGGTGGCTTGATATACATGTATGCTAAAGTGATCACAATCAAGCTAATTAACACATCCATCACCTCCCATAGTTAGTTTCCTTTTTTTATTTTTTGGTGCAGTGAAAATACTTAAGATTAGCTCTCTTAGCAAATTTCAAGGATACAATACAGTATTATTAACTATAGCTACAATATTGTATATTAAATCCTATTGTTTAAGAAAATATGTATAAAAACCAAATGTTATTAATGGCTTTAATAAATGAAGAATTTTCTCTATCATAATAGAACCTACGTATATTAAAAATAAATTACATATAAATGCAAGATTTGTCACTAATTCCAGCTGCAACTAATTCTCTCTTGGCCAACAAGAGTCACTGCTGCCCCTTGAAAGCCTGGCTACCCCTGGAAAATGATTGCTCTGGAGAGTTTATTGAACCCACTTCTTCAGGGAAGGTGGCTTACTTTGTCAACCCAGAATCAAAGACTTACATGAAAGAAGGACAACCAAGTGACATCTGCACCACTTTCCTCCCACACCCTCAGTGTCTCTAGTATAAGGGACAAGGACATAATTAAAGTAGGAACTGCATGTAATCAGAAAAACCTGATTAAATTAGTGACCAGCAAACCTCTAAAGATTCCCTCTAAATCACTGTCTGATGGGATGAGGTGCACAGGGACTTGGAGGTCATAGAGGCAAAGCTGGGTTTGCCAGTGAAAAAGACAAAAGAGAGAAGAATCTGAGAACTCATATCTGAAAATCTGTTTGGAAACTGCTTATTCAGCCTGGTTTTATATAGATGAGATTTCCACCATCTCTAAGTTATTTTCCTAATAGGAAAATTTAATATGCTCTTTATTAGTATAAAACTCCATTATATGAATGAGTTTATTCTGCTATTACAGAAGTACTGTTTTGCCCTTTTTCTTATCTCAGCCCTCTGAGTTGTAGCTATGATATTGGAGGCATGGCAGCATGAACAGATAAAAGGTACCATGCTTCTTTCTCATAGCAGAAATGATAAAATTCAAAGGAAATTGTAATTTTATTTAGAGCTTAATGCACACAAATTTTCTCACCAAATTTAGTACTAGAAGTAGTTGGGCCATCTTTGAATTTAGAACTAAATAAAATACACCAGATATTATAATATAATTGGCACCTTAATTTATATTATATTCTTTTCATTAAGGAAGAATAGGCTCAAAATAACAATAAACTGATAAGAAGTAAGAATAAATTTATAGGTAACAGTCATTTGGCTTATCTTTGCTTGATGTGAACAAAAGAGAGACTCTATTGTGATTTTTGTGTGAAAAAAGACAGTTTCAGCAATCAAATCTTAAAATTAATATTTCTTGCCAGTTTTCACATGTCATCCCCAAGCTGTTTCATAAAAGATAATAGGTATAAATTTCTTTTTAAAATAATAATAATAAGATGCAGGCTTAACCATGGATGTACCCTTGGTTTTACCCCTTTTTTTCACATGTCTCCTGTAGGTGATTGGTAATATTATTTTAGTTGCCACTATAAAATTAACTTAAGACATTTAATGTTAAAGAAGTGTAAGTGGGGGGTGGGGGGTTAAGGAAACAAAAAACTATTTATTACCATTATATATTCCCTATAATGAACATAAGCATGAATTATATTATCAACTACAGAAATATAAATTGAAGTATAAGTAACACACCTACATGGCACTTGGAAGCTGATGGTGTGATACTCAGTGAATCACTTAGAAGCCAAGGAAGTCATCCTAATTAGAATAATTTCAGATGCTATGAATAGGATGTTAGGGGGCTTATATTTCATAAACAAAAACTTTCCATCCTATAACCCACATCTAAGGAGAAGCCCACACATCTGGCCCAGCACAGGGTGTAAGAGCCATAGACTACATGCTGTATCCCCAAATTCACATGTGACACCAAGCCCCCAATATGATGATATTAAAAGGAGGTTGGATCTGGAGAGTATTATGCTTAGTGAAATAAGCCAGTCAGTGAAGGACAAATATCATATGATCTCACCCATTACGGGACAATAATGAACAAAACTAACAACAAGCAAAACAGAACCAAGTATATGAATACAAGGAATAGGCCTTCAGTGGTCAGGGGAACGGGGTAGGGGGGAGGGGGAGGTAGAGGCAAAGAAGGGGAGCAGCTTAGATAAGAACCTAGTATAAAGGAACCATGGACATGGACAACAGGTGGGATTGACTTTGGGGGGAATGGGTGGATGGGGAGGGGGACAGAGGGGAGCAAAAAGGGGATGGATGTAATACAACAACAATAAAATTAAAAAAAAAAAAAAAAAAGGAGGGGCCTTTGGGAACTGATTAGGTCATGATGGGATTAGCATCCTTACAAGGATGCTTGTCTTGTAGACAAGGCTCTTGTCTACAAGAACATTCACAGAGTTCCCTCACCACTTCCACCCTGTGAGGTCACAATGAGAGGACAGTGTCTATGAACCAAGAATAGCGCTCTCACTGGACACTGAATCTTGACCTTGGACTTCCAGTCTCCAGGCTGTGAGACATGAATGCTCATTGTTTTTAAGCCACCCAGTGTATAGTGGATTTGTTATAGCAGCCCAAACAGACCAGGACAAACTCAGGAGAAGCCATGTCAGACTCAGTGCTGCCCCTCAGCCCCTGACTGAGCATGGCACCCAAGCGCTTGGCCCAATGAACCAGAACAGCTTTCATTTTGTCCCTGATTCTGCTCTGCTTCACACCAAGGTGGTCACCACAATATATTTTCTAAGGATCCATCTTGCTCATGCTGGACTCCACCTGGGTTGTTTTTATTGTGCCGATGGTGACACTCAGGTGAATTCTTGAAACTACATCAGGGCAACCACACGCATCATGGTGGAGCCAGTCCCCTCAGCCAGCTCGTGGTGATGGATCCTAGCATTCAGTGACAAAAGAGACTGGGCAGCTCCTCATTTATCACTGGAGGAAGAATTGGCACAAGAGATGAGGCTAAGAGAAGAAGAAAAATCACAGCTTCTCCTCCTGAATTCTTCCAAAATTCTCTCTGGGAGTGACCTTGCCTCTGAAGGGTATTGTGAAGAAATAGCTAATTTCAGAAAGAAGCACTGAGAAGATCAAAGTGGAGCTGAAGTAAGGTGGAAAGAGAGTGGACCTGCTTTTGAGTGACACCCAGGCACAATACTAACACTGGGAATGAATCTTTCATGGAGTGAAATGCTTGCCCATGGTGGGAAAAAAAAAAAAAAAAGTTAGTCATTAACTCTGGGTCTCTGGAGGGTGAGCCCACCATGCACAGAAGGGTTGGCTCCACTAAGGACCAGCATCCTCTTGCCTCCAAACAGCAGAAGGAAGCAAGTGGATCATTCATGTCCTTACAGTCTTCTGCTGCATTTTCCCCTGAGATTTTTTCCATCCCTCAGTTTGTTCATGGTATCAACACATGCTGCTTCCTATGAGCAATCCTGCCTGTAGCTTCCATGAGAGCCCATCTCAGAGGGGGGGTTTGTCTGAGAACTGTGGACTCAGTGAAGGACATCCATGTTTTCTTCTAAGGCCTGGATTTCTAGGAAGGAATGAGACTTCCCTGGTCATTGGTTTTTTTTTTCTTATCCATGGTTCCATTTTGCTTACTGTGATTTATGAGGATTGCATTAACAACCATCCCTAAAGATGTCTTTGATAGATATGTGGATGCTCCCCAAAACACAGGCAGCACTCACTGACGCTTGTGTTCAGGCTGGGATTCTTATAAGCTTCCAAAGTTCCCTCGTACCCACCAGCCTTTGGCCCTGTGAGTCACTCAGTAACTCAGCACATTTGCAGGGTATACCTCAGCCCAGCTTTGTGCAAAAGGGCACAGGCTTTGGTCTCATCTTCGAGAGGCTAACAGTCTGTGGGAGACAAAAGCTGATCACACCCCCGGATTGAGCAAGGGGCTGCAGGAAAAACATGCTAGTCTTCTTGACAATCCTGTGTGATGGAAAACTCAGCCCTCCCTAGGTTATGAGGAAACTATGACCTGAAATATCAGGAAAATCCAAAGTTACTTAGTGAGTAGGGAGGCCAGGGAGAGGGGGGCAGCATGGGAGAACCATGGTACGTACATGATCAGGAAATTTAATTCCAAGTCCATGGCTTTAAACTATGATACAAAGTAAAGTGTGTAATATATGACATGAAATAAAATTAGATGTAACATAAATATAAATAAATAATATAAGTGCTTATGTGTATGTAATATCATTAATGTAAAATATATACTATATAGTTTAGACATATATAATATAAACAATATAAAGCATGTATAAGTATTTATATTTATAAATACTAGTGAGAGAAAAGTTAAATTGCTGTGAGATTTTCAGAAGCAGTGACTATCGCTTCCATACTGGAGAAGGACAGATTAAGAGAAGTGTCTATAGAGGAAATAGTCTTTAAATATGTTGTTTCAAAAAGTTGATAGCAACTGGCAAGGCTGAGTGGAGAATTTATTCAGGGCTTAGGGGACAGTGTGAAGGAGATCATAACACAGATGATGGTCACGCTGGCAAAAGAATTAGATAGAAAGAAGGCCTGGAATCAGGTTGCAAAGGAGACAGGCTGCTGACTTTAGATTGTTCAAATGGTCACACATTTACAGCCATCTACTACCCACTTGTTATCCATCTGATACCCACCTGCCAGGCTCCTGATACCCACCTGATATTTACCTGATAGTCACCTGTTACCACCTAATACCCACTTGTTAACACCTGATACCCACCATATCATAAGCACCTGGATATCAACTTAACATCTACCAGGCACCCACCTAGTAATACCTACCTGATAGTTACCTGATGCCCACCTAATATCTACCTGATACCTCTCTGATACTCCCTATCACCTACCTGATACCCACCTTACACAGGCAGCCATTTACATGGGGTGCCCTGTCTCTTGTTCAGAAACCACGTTTGGAAGTCTCTGCAAAGTCTGGAACCACACAAGGAGTTTCAAGGAGGAACTAAACAGACAAAAATAGCTTCCTGCTCTCAGCAGTCACTCGTCAGGCTATGGAAACCTGCCTCATTTTGTTTCTAAGTATTTCAAGTGCCTCGCACCCAGAGATTACTTTTCCAATAAATTGTATTTAGTATCAACACTCTGTGACGGAATAAGACCCTGTTGTTGCTGCTCACATTAATGCATTATTGCTGCTCTTACTGTGGTTATCACCAGGACTACAAACCAGTCTGCTATGAAGTTGAGTGCTTCAAATTTATTGTTGCAGAGTCCTCACAGCTACCTGTGTTAATATCATGGTATTATAGATAAGGAACCCAAGGTGCAGAGAAATTATAAATTTGTCCCAAGATGCACCATCATTAGGTAAAAGTGAAAAATAAACCTCAGTTAAGCCATGACACCTGTCAGCTTGCAGTTACATATTTGCTCCCTTCTTGAATCATGATGTCTATCATATGCTAGGTGTTTGCAATAATATTGAATTATAGAAAAGGAGTCCATCAGTCCTGAGATGTTATTGGGCCAATTCCTGTAAGTGTTGCTATGGGTGAGCAACCAATCCCAAGTTAGCTGCTAATAGGCATGTCCACAAATTTGGCTCCTCTCTGTAGACAGGTACATTTCCTGTGACTCCTAATCTCAGCTGCTTCATCACATGTGACTTGCCAGAAGGTGAACAATGACTTTGACGTTCTTTCCTGATGTGACTTCACTAGATCATCAGCCCCACAATGGTCAGGCTGTAGAGTCCACACAACCTTGTCTATAGGCTTGTGCATGTCTACTAATACACACAATGTGGATACAACTAGTGATAGAATAAAAAAACATTCTACCATATGAATTTCATAAAACAGCATCTGTTCAAAAACTTAAAATATTAACAAGAGATATGGGTGGACCATAGCTACTTTTCCTGCCACCAACAGTTACCCACCAGTGGGAGAAAGTGTGGTGTGTTGGCTTTGCATTACATTAACTCATTATTAGTGTTGTTGTTGTTATTATTGTTGTCAAGTCCATATAATCCAACAAGTCAGTCTGTGAGTCAGCCATCTTTCTGCTGTGGTTTTAGGGAGGACCACACCTTTCAAGAACTGAGTATCTGTATGGCATCATGATAGTGTATTAAAATATTAAGTAAAATTCACCTTTACAAGCACACCTGCCCCAATCACGTCATTGAATATCTTCTACATTGATGATAATGTGTAGAGCACATGCAAGCATTATATGTAAGATTGTGAGTAAGGTCATAGTGGTAGTAATAATAACAGTAACAATGTGAATACCTAGAACTAGTTATTGTATGCTCATAGGTCAGATACTAAGCATTTTAACACACACTAAGCATTTTATATTTTTCATATTTAATCTTTACAATAATTATGTGAATTTAGGCTTACTATTGTCTCAATTCTTCAGATCAGGAAACTAAGACATATAAGTGAAACCTTAATAATAGCATAGTGAGTTTAGCAATGGCTCTTTGATAGCTGAATCCCATATACATCTAGGACCTGAGATGCTTACTCAAGCAAGTCAAGGTTGGTCAGGACAAAACTAAAAACCAAGAACTAACATTTTATGTTTAAGATGTATTGTTAGCTCACAAAACACATTTTCTAAATCAATCAAAAAATTTATTTTCAGTCTTTCTGTTAACCCCCATAAATTATATTCTTCAACTGCATAGAATTCTCAAGGCCACACCCCCTGTTCTAGGGATACCTGCACAGTCTCTCTCTCTTTTTTTTTTTCTATTTTATTGTTGTTCTGGTAAAGTTGTCCCAACATACCCCTCATTGCTCTCCCCTGCCCTGCTCAACCTCCACTCCCACAGACAAACCCCACCTATTATCCAGGTCCATGGGTCATTTATACCTGTTCCTTGACTAGACCCTTCCCCTTCTTTCCCCACTTATTTTCCTCACCCCTCTTTTCTTGTCACTCTCATTCTGTTGCTTGGTTCTGTGCCTCAGGTTCTATTTTGCTCATTAGTTTGTTTTATTCATTAGAGTCCTGTTATAGTTGAAATCATATGGTATTTGTCTTTCACCACCTAGCTTATTTCACTTAGCATAATACTTTCCAGTTCCGACAATGATGTCATCAAAGGTAAAGAGTTCCCTCTTTCTTTCTGCTGCATAGTATTCCATCATGTAAATATATCCCAGCTTTTGATCCACTCGTTTACTGATGGACATTTAGGCTGTTTCCAGCACTTGGCTATTGTAAATAATGCTGCTATGAACATAGGGGTGCAGAGGTTCTTTTGAATTGGTATTTCAAGATTATTAATGTATAATTCCAGCAGTGGAATCACTGGGTCAAAAGGCGGTTCCATTTTAGTATTTTGAGGAAAATCTATACTGTTTTGACAGCAGCTGCATCAGTCCACCAGTAGGGAACTAGGGTTCCCTTTCTCCACATCCTCACAAGCACTTGTTTGTTGATTTGTTAATGATGGCCATTTTGACAGGTGTGAGGTGGTATCTCATTGTGGTTTTAATTTGCATCTCTCTGATAAGTAGTAATATTGAGCATCCTTTCATATATCTATGGGCCATCTGTATGTCCTCCTTAGAGAAGTGTCTGTTCAGGTCCTTTGCCCATTTTATAATTGGATTATTTGTCTTCCTGGTGTTGAGTCATGAGTTCCTTATATATATGGAGATCAAGCCCTAGTCTGAGGTATCATTGGCAAAACATTTTCCCATCAGTTGGTTCCCTTTTCATTTTGATGATGCTTTCTTTAGCTGAGCAGAAACTTTTTAGTTTGCTGAACTCCTATTCGTTTATCCTTTCCTTTATTTCCCTTGCCCTATGAGATATATTGGTGAACATATTGCTGTGTGGAATATCTGAAATTTTACTGCCCATGGTTTCCTCTAGGACTTTTATGGTGTTACAGATTATGTTTAAGTCTTTTATCCATCTTGAGTTTATTATGGTGTATGGTGTAAGGTAGTGGTCCAGTTTATTTTTTGCATGCACCATTCCATTTCTCCCAACACATTTGTTGAAGTAGCTATTTTCACTCCATTTCTTTCCTTTGTGTCAAATATTAATTGACCATAGAAGCAAGGTTTTATCTCTGGGCTCTCTATTCTGTTACATTGATCTATGTATCTGTTCTTATACCAGTACCAGACTGGTTTCATTACAGTGGTCTTGTCATATAGTTTGCCATCTGGTATTGTGATTCCTCCTACTTTGTTCTTTCTGAAGGTTGCTGAGGCTATTCAGGGTCATTTTTGGTTCCATATAAATTTTTGTTATATTCTTATATATATTCTTAATCTGTGAAACATGTCATTGATATTTTAATAGGGATTACATTGAATCTGTAGATTGCTTTGGGTAGTATGGACATTTTAATAATGTTAATTCTTCCAATCTATGAATAAATGATATATGCTTCCATTTATTTGCATCTTCCTTAATTTCCATCTTCAATGTTCTGTAGTTTTCTAAGTACAAATCTTTTACCTCCTTGATTAAGTTTATTCCTAGGTACTTTATTTTTCTTGTTGCTATAGTAAATAAAATTTTTCCTAGTTTTGTTTCTAATATTTCATTCTTGGTGCACAAAAATGCATTCTATTTCTGAATCTTGACCTTGTATCCTGATCTTTTGCCAAATTCACTTATTATGTTGAGTAATTTTTCGTGAAACCTATAAAGTTTTCCATGTACACTATCATGTCATCTGCAAATAATGACAGTTTCTCTTCCTCCTTTCCAATTTGGATACCTTCATTTCTTTTCTTTATCTGATCTCTGTGGCTAGAACTTCCAAAATTATGTCAAAGGAGTGGTGAAAGTGGATACCCTTGTATTGTTCCTGATCTTAAGAAGAAAGCTTTTAGTTTTTGTTGAGGATATTAGCATCTATGTTCATCGGAGATATTGGCCTGTAGTTTTCTTTCTTTTTGTTGCTTTACCTGGTATTAAAATTAGGATAATCCTAGCCTCATAGAAAGAGTTTGGGAGTCTTCCCACTTCTTTAAATTCTTGGAATAGTTTGAGAATGATAGGAGTTAGTTCTTTCCTAAGTGTTTGGTAAAATTTGCCTGTGAAGCCATCAGTTCAGGGCTTTTGTATGACAGGAGTTTACTGATTACTGCTTCAATTTCACTAGTTGTTATTGGTCTAGTAGGGCTTTCTACTTCTTCTTGATTTGGTTTTGGAAGATTATGTTTCTAGAAACTTGTCCATCTTGCCCACGTTGTCAATTTTTTTTGACACATAGTTGTTCACAGTAATGTCTTAAAATTCTTTGTATTTCTGTGGTATTGGTTTTAATTTCTCCTCCTCCATTTCTGATTTCATTTATTTGGGTCCTCTCTCTTCCTCCTTGATGAGTCTGGTTAAAGGTCTGTCAATTTTGTTCATCTTTTCAAAGAGCCAGCTCCTGGCTCTATCAGTCATTTGAATTGTTCTTTTAGTCTCTATGTCCTTTAATTCTGTTATGATCTTGATTATTTTCTTTGGGCTTTGTTTGTTTTTTGTCCCACTAGTTCCTACAGGTGTAGGGCTATGGTGTTTATTTAATATTTATCTATCTTTTTGGAGTAGGCCTGTATTGCTATGACCTTCCCTCTTCAGGACTGCCTTTGCCGTTTCTCATAGGTCTTGGGCTGTTGTGTGGTCATTTTCACTTATTTCCAGCAACTTTTTGATGTTTTCCTTACCTCATTAATAACTCCTTCATTACTTAACAGCATGTTATCCAGTCCCCATGAATTTGAATGTTTTTGAGTTTCTTCCTTGAGGTTGGTTTCTAGTCTCAAGTCATTGTGATCCAAGAAGACGCTTGATATGACTTCAATTTTCTTGAATTTGTTGAGGCTTATTTTGTCTCCTACCATATGGTCTATCTTTGAAGATGTTGCACGTGCATTTGAAAAGAATGAATAGTTTGCTTCTTTGGGATGAAAAGTTCTGTATGTATCTATTAAGCCTATTTGACCTTGAGTATTGTTCAATGCCACAATATTCTTGCTGATCTTTTGCTTGGAAGACTTATCCATTGTTGACAGTGGGGTATTAAAATCCCATACTATGAGTGTGTGTTGCTGTTGATATCTTCCTTGAAGTCCTCCAAGGTTATCCTTATATGTTTTGGTGCTCCTATGTTGAGTACACATAGGTTTATAAGGCTTATATCTTCTTGATGGATTATTCATATATTATGTGGTATTCTTTGTCTCTATTTTATGGCCTTAGTTTTGAAATCTATTTGGTCTGATATAAATATTGCTACCCCAGATAGTTATGTCCATTTTCTTGAAATATTTTTTTCCATTTATTCACTTCAGTCTGTGTAGATATTTTGTTATGAGGTGGGTCTCAGAACACATATGTGGGTCATGTTTTCTTTTCTATTCAGCTACCCTGTGTCTTTTGATTGAAACATCTAACCCATTTACATTTAAGGTTATTATTGACAGGTATTTATTCACTGCCATGTTTTCCCTTTGTACCTGTGTCCCCCTCTCCCTCTCTTTTCTTTCAACTTCTTAAAGCAGTCCTGGTTTGTTGGAGAGGTATTCAACCATATTTTTGTTTTGGGGTTTTTTTTTTTGGTCTGGGAAACTCCTTATTTCACCTTACATTTTAAAAGAGAGCCTTGCTGGTTAGAGTAGTCTTGGTTACAGGCCTTTGCTTTTCATTTCTTGTCATTCCCTTCTGGCTTGTAGTGTTTTTATTGAGTAATCAGTTGATAGCCTTATTAGAGCTCCCTTGTATGTTACAAGCTGTTTCTCCCTTGTTGCCCTTAAGATTCTCTCTTTGTCTTTAAATTTTACCAGTTTAATTATGATGTGTGGACCTCTAAGGGTTCATCTTGATTGGGACCCTCTGTTGTTCCTGGAATTGTGTCATTATTTCTCTCATCAAGTTAAGGAAGTTTTCTGTCATTGCATTTTCAAACAGGTTTTCTATGTCTTGCTCCTCCTCTTCTTCCGGTATCACTATGATATAAGATACTCTTACATTTCATGTTGTCCTGCAGCTCCTTTAATCCCTTTTCACTTTTTTTGAGTGTTTTTTTTTTTCATTTTGTTCCTCTACCTCAGATATTTTTCCTACCTGTCCTTCAGCTTGCTGATTTGATCCTCTCCTTTAACCAGCCTACTTCTAATTCCTTCTACTATGTTCTTCATTTCAGATATTTTAGTACTAATTTGCTTCTGGCTTTTATTGATAGTTTCTTTGTCCTTTTTCATGCTGGTGTAGTTCAGAGTAAGTTCCTTGTAGCTTCCCTAGAGCTCTTTATGGTTTTCACTGAGCTCTTTAACAATCCTTATAACCATTATTTTGAACTCAATGTCTGATAGTTTGCTTGCCTCTATTACATTTAGCCCTCTTTCTGGGGATTCCTCCTTTCCCTTTGATTGGGTTTTTTCCTTTGCCCTCCCCATTTTAAATGACTCTTCTTGTTTGTTTCTGCATCTTATATTGATATGCTTTGACTCCCTGTCTTTGTGGTGTGACCTTCTGTGGTAGAAGACCTGTGAGATTCAGTGATGCAATCTTCTCAACCTTCTGAGCTTGATGCTCTTGGGATACTATTTATGCCATTTATGTGGGCTCTTTGGTTGTAATTGGATTTTGGTTGTTGCTGGCTTGTTCTTTGGTGAGTTCTTCCCTCCAATTGGCTGACTGAAAGTCTGTCCACCACATCTTATATGCTATTGTACAGGTGTGCTGTCTTCTCTTTCTGCATCCACCACTGGCGATGTCAGATGCTGTCCCACTCTGGCGTTAGGCAGGCTTTTGGAGGCTGCCAGCATCCATAGTCTATGGCTGTCTCCTTCAGTTATTAATCTAATCTATCTTTAATCAGCAATCAGACTTAAGCACCACAGATAGAGTAATTCCTATGGGTAAGGCTATTGCTTCCCCACAGGCTGATGCCATTCAGAGAGGACTATTCTGTCTGAGCAAGATGACTCCTCCAATATAAGGAATGACTCAACATGGAGATTCTGGTGGCTATTTCCTAGGTTCTCTCCCCTGAACTACCAACTCCAGACTCTCCTCAAACATCTCTAATCTGCTAAGCATTCCCTTTGCTGTAACCCAGGGTAAGTGACTACAAACAAAATTTTGTGCATTGTCCCTTTAAGAAGCTCTCTGTGTTTCCAGTCATATCTCCCTGGCAGACAGAAATCTTGCTGCTCCCCATGGCTGGATGTTATATAGATTCCTTTTGAGCTCTGGTGCTGTAGGCTGGAGAGCCCAGCTTGGGGTTTAGATTCCACACTTCTCAGGGGGATTTTCCCCAACCACTGAAATATCCCTCCAACACTTCAGCTGTAGCTTATGGGTGCCCAGCCGGCCCTCTCACATCTCCACACTCCATACCAGTGACCGCATGCTAAAGTGGTTTCTTCTGTCTGTCCATGGTTATAAGGCTTTTCTCCAGCTAGTGTGCAGTTGGTTATTCAGGATGATTTCTCTACAATTTAGTTGTAATTCCAGATTGGTCCTGGAAGGAGATTAGTGTAGCTTCCACTTAACTCTTCTACTATCTTGGATCTCCCTCTGCATATCCTTTATTATTCACCACAGCCAGCCTGAGAGGTGAGACTAGCTTCCTGGCATCTGACTCCCTGACATGGCTCCTCATTCCCTCCAGGCTCCAAGCTACCCCTGCACCTGGTTGACTCCCTTCTGCTTTCTCTTCCAGGGCACAACCTCCTAACCTATGTGCAGTCCCTGGTCCAGGCCTACTCTCCGAGAGGTACTCTCTTCCTCAAGAGTACTTACTCATTTCAATCCTTGTGAGCAAGTGACCACAAAGTGACCAGTGGTCACCAGATCCTCATGCCACCAGATCCTAGTGGCCCTACTATGGTGTCCATGCCCTATAGAACCCTCACTGCCCAAGGCAGCCTCTACTTAACTCAGAGTTTGTAATAGGCTCACAAATAATTCCTGAAATCTTACATAATTTTCCACTCATATCTGGATGGGCTCTTTGTCTACTGGTGAGCTACGAGCAAGATCAGGTGATGGGGAACTATTTAAAAAATGATTTGTAAAAATATTTTTATTCCAGCCACCTAAACATCTGCTTCATTTTTGCTACATACACATATCAAAAAAAAAAAAAAAAATCCCAGAGAGCCAAGATGGTGGAGGAGTAAGCAGAGCTACACCAATCTCATCCCAACACCAAACTGGAATTACAACTTAAATGGGGAGAAATCATCCAGAATAACCAACATAACACCAACCAGAGAGAAGTCTTATTACCACAGACAGAACAGAAGAGCTGATTCATCACAACATGACCAGTAGGAAGTTCAGAGATGCAAGAGGCTGGTGAGGCTCCCATGGGGTGCAGCTGAAAGGATGGAGAAGCATCTCAGCAGCCGGGGACTCCACCTGAGAAGGGTGGGATCTAAACCCCCAACTGGGCTTCCCAGCCTACAGCAACACAGCTGAGAGTAAAACAGCACCCAGCTGTGAAACAAAATACGACCAGATGTAGCCAGATTGACAAAGAGATGGAGTTCTTAAAGGACCATGCACAAAAATACAGTGGCACCCACCTACCCTGAGCTCCAGCAGAAAAAGGGCAGAGTGGACTAGAGACACTTAAGGAGGGTTTAGGTCAGTGGCTTTAGGGGGAGAGTTGATGGAGCAGCCCATAAGTCCAGGGCTGACCCATCCCGCATACAGCCAGCAGACCACTCTTCTCCAAAGATCAGGAGCCTGAGGGGAAGCCACAGCCCCACCCATAGGAATTCATCTGCCCCACCCAGCAGTGCCTAAACCTTACCTCAGATCACAGGTTAATTGGATTAACAACTGAATTCATCTGCCCTCCCAAAGGTGCCTAAAACTGATCACTGATCACAGACTGATTGGATTAACAACAAAAGGAGACAAAGATGGTGACTTTGGTAGTCTCAGCAGCTGGCTAACTAGGCACAGACTGGGACATGAACTGACGTCACCAAGCACAGATCCAGGAAGTAAGAAAAAGTGCACCTCTACACCACAGAAGGTCACCCACTAAGACAGTAAGTCAAAGCAGACCAAACTAAGAAGCAGAAACAAACAAGAGCCACCTAAAATGGGGATACAAAGAAATAACCCTTCAGCAAATGGGAAGGAGGGATCTCCAGGAAAAGTGCAAAACGAAATAGAGGCAAGCACACTCTCAGATATGGAATTCAAAATAATGATGATAGAGAAGTTCGATGAGCTCAGTGAGTTCAAAGAAAACTACAAACAACTCCAGGAGAACTACAAAGAACTCCAGGCAAGCTACGAGGAACTTACTGAGAACTATACCAGCATTAAAAAGGACATAGACACTATCAATAAGAGCCAGGAGGAAATGAAGAATATCATTTCTGAATTGAAGAACACAGTAGAAGTAATCAAAAGCAGGCTAGAGAAAGCAGAGGAGCAGATCATTGAGCTGGAGGTCAATGTAGAAAAAAATTCCCAGGCAGTACAACAAAATGAAAAAAGACTGAAAAAGAATGAAGAGGTTTTAAAAGAGCTGCAGGACAACATGAAACATAATAACATCAGTATCATAGGGATACCAGAGGGAAAAGAGGAGGAGTAATGGATAGAAAACCTCCTTGAAAAAGTAATGACAGAAAAGAAAACTTCCCTAACTTGAGGAGAGAAAAGGTCATGCAAACTCAGGAAGCACAGAGGGTCCCAAGGAAGATCAATCCAGACAGGCCCACTCCAAGACACATCATAATTAAAATGACACATTTCAAAGATCAGGAGAGAATCCTAAAAGCAGCAAGAGAAAAACAGTTAATAACATACAAGGGGGCTCCCTTAAGGTTATCAGCTGATTTCTCAACAGAAACACAACAAGCCAGAAAGGAATGGCAAAAAATATTTCAAGCAATGAAAAACAAAGGCCTGCAACCAAGAATACTCTATCCAGCAAGGCTCTCATTCAAAATGGAAGGTGAAATAAGGAGCTTCTCAGACAAAAGAAGGTTAAAAGAATACATCTCCACCAAACCAGCATCACAAGAGCTGCTAAAGGATCTGCTTTAAGAAGATGAAGAAACAGAGAAACAGACAGGAACACAGGTACAAAGGTAAATGGGTTAAATGCACCAATCAAAAGACATAGCATAGGGCAGCTGAATGGATAAGAACCAACTTTAACTTATGAATGCTTTAAAGTGATCTTGTTATAAATAGATTTTACTAAATAAGGTACAATTTTGTATGTTACTTGTATCTGCATCACTGCAGGTTAAGTTTTCTTAGATTAGAATCATTTCACAATATGGGAAAATCAAGTTACTTGCAGTAACTCAGGAAAATTGAATGTAGTTAAGGAAGAAGAAAAAAGTAAGAAAATGTGGATGTGTATTACATAGAAGACATGCTATCTTTCTTATTCACTATTATAAAATATGTGCTTATTTGTGGGTGTGTAATATATAGATTTTGTTAGCAATTTATGTTTTACACTGCAACCAACTGGTCATGGGTGTGTTATGAAAATCAGTCAATCCTTAGGTTAGAAAAGATGCTGAGAATAAAGACCAATTTAAATGGAAGTTGCAAACTACTAAACTATATGATTCATGTACATAGACAATATATGATCTCATATTAACATGTAAATTAGATGAGATTCCTTTCAACTAAATCATGGAAATATACATTTCCAGTTATGAGGGCCCCCAAACTGGGGGTACTTCGGAAAAGGAATTAATGCTATAGTAAACTTTATTATTGAAATGTGAACATACCTAATCTCTACCTCAGTAGACTCTTAAATAGTTCAAGGGTTAGTTTAGGACCACATAGGAAGTCAACCACAAGTTCCAAAAATAGCTAGAATACTATTCTACAAAATTATTTAAATCCTAGGGATTTTTATTTTTGACCTCAACTTAGTAGACATAAAATTTCTACTCTGGGGATCAGCTGAGCACTGCAAGTGCCATTATTTCTGAAGCCTTCAACTTGTAAAACACATGTAGAACAAAAACAGAGGGTATTGATAGAAGTAAGACCTGTGCACAGCCAAAATAAGTAAATAAATCTGCTATTTAAGATGGAAAACTCCAAAAAGAATAAGTTGTAGTTCCAGTAACTTAAAATAAAGTTGAGTTGTATTATTGGAGTGGAGAGGATCTGACTCAAAAATCAAATTCATTTTTTACTATGGGTTTGGCACTGTCTCTAGGACAACTTTCACAAACGTGAATTCTGCAATACACCATTTCTGTGATATATTTCACAAAAATAGCATTCCAGAGTAAAATAAGTATTAAAGAAGAAAAAAATGGCTTAATTCTATCATTTACCATGTAATAATTATGTAAGCTATTGGCATATTTTAAATTTTTTGTATTAACTCTTCAAAATCCAGTATGTACTTTAAATATGTGTAAAAATATGTACGGGTGTAAATGTATTTTTGCATGTGTTTGGTAAATTGTCTGGATGTAAAAGGGAAGGGAAAAAAAAAGTACACATTGGTGATTACAGAATAGACAGGGGGATGTTTAGAAGAACAAAAGAAATAGAGAAGCCAAAGAACTTATATGCATGACTCATGGACATGCATAAGGGGGGCATTGCTGGAGGGAATGGGGTACTGGGTAGAGGGGGGCAAAGGGGAGAAAACCGGGACAACTATAATAGCAAAATAAATAAAATGTATTTTTTAAAAATGAATAAATCCCAGAGGGCATGACTTGAAATGCTTTATTTTCATTTTATTACTGTCCTTTGCAGGATTTTAATGAAGGCTTTAAACTCTTCAAAAGGAAGGCACTGTCAGCATAACGTATAATCATGTACACTCTATACTTATATAATCATACTTTCTTAGCACAGTGGTTGGTGGTTCCAGTGAACTTCCATGGATCTTGTAGATCCTGGACAGAGGATTTGTTTTACCTTTCATGAGAGGCCCTGCCTTGGGAAGGATCATGTCAGGAAGCCTCTCCATTCACTTAGGCCTGAGAGGATCCTGTTGGCATCAATGATGGGAGGTTAAATAAGCAAAGTTTGAGGTCTCTGGCCCTCAGGAAATCAGTCTCCCTTCCTAGGTTTCCTTCTGCCCTTTAGTCATTCTCTCTGTCCCCTGAACAATGTGGACATCTCAGCCCAGTTACAGGAGCAGATAAGCCTTCCCAGCAGGGCCTCTGCCAGCTGTGCTGTCCTTGAGTTCTGACTAACCCTCTGTCTGTCTCCTTAGCCCTGGCATTTCCCATGACCAGTCACCTGGTCTCATTACTAGCCACCTCCTGGGCCACTGCAGTCCCAGAGGGCTTGTTCTGGTGAGTTTCTGTAAGGCAGGCACTCATCCTGCCAGAAACACCACCTCTCTTCTGAGGACTGTGCTGATGTGATAATTAGTGATATTAAGTCATTTATGGTATAATAATACTTGCAGGAAGACAGAAAGAATCCTCTTTATATATGGCTAATTTCCTTTATACTTGAGCTGTTTCGTCCCTAAACAAGATAGATTTGTTATGTTTTTATTCAAGAACATGAGATATAAAAAACAACCCTGATATTGGAATCCTTGGCAATTACTCTTATTTCTTATCTGAGAATGTCATTGTCATTGAGTACCATCTCAGACTGCTATTGCAATTTATAAATTCTTAGGAGACAAATATTAAAAATATGTACTAGTCAGCAGTTCACAAAATCTAATAATCTGAACTATCTTTTGCTTGGCAGAATCACTGCATGAATTAAGCATTCTTTCCCATCCCTCTGAGCAAATCTTAAAGGAATACCAGGGAAGATACAACTGCCTACTCAACAGACTACAAAGCCCAGGCAAAAGAGACTGTACAACATCACTAAGCGGTACAGACTTCAAAGAATGTTAGCAAGGGCAAAAGTTCATAAAATATAGTGAAACATTCATGGCAATAAGGCCCCCAGAAATGATTCTAAATGCTTCAGAATATAGAGGTACTCCAATCTCTACAGAGACCTCCAGTAATTAACTTTGAAGTTTGTTACCTGTCAGTACCTAAATGTTTTTAAAATGCTGCGCTTGGAATAATGTTGTCTTTCTCTGCAAGACTGTGAACCTTGGGAGGTCAGGTGCCAACCTGTATACCTCTACCTTCCTCCTGAAGTTTTCACCAAATTATCAAATAACTTGGGTAAAGAGGTAGGGGAAAGGGCATTCAATGGAACAAAGGTATGACATTCAGCACCTATTCCCACTGGAGTAGCTGACTTCAGCACTCAGCCTTCTACTGCTGATTGCAGTAATGGCTTCCCCATCTCTCCCTGCTAAGTCCACCTTTCACACAATGTTGCCCAACACAAATCTGATGGTGTCAACTTTTCCCAAACATTCTTAGAAGGTTTCGTGTGTGAGCCCAGCCCAGAGGCTATGTCATTTTGTCCTAAGCCTTGCCTCACTGGATGCTTTGGGCCCTGTTGATCCCCCAGTGACTCTTCCCAAGATCCTGTTCTCTCACCATCATGGATCAGTTATGGGCAGGCCCTTCTTGAACACATGTCTTGCTTTTAAATACAATCTTTCCTCTAAATTCAAAGTCACTCTTTTCCACCTTCTACTCATTTCCCAAAAACCAGCTCAACAATATCCTCCCTGGGAAACCTCCCCTTACTTAACAAATGTATCATTCCTAAGCCTCAGCTCTTCTGTGGCATCCAAACCCCATTTGGCACCCTGTGCTTTTTATGCCGAGTGTGAGTGTGAATGGCTTAGCACAACTACCAGCTCCAGAAGCAAAGACTGTTTCTCACTGAATCTCTGAAAAGATTCTGCCCTCACACAACCTGTTCCCAGCAGACACTGAACGGGTGATGGGTAGCCCATAAATGTTTATTGAATTAGTGAATGAATGAACGAATGAATGAACAAGTGGACAAATGAGCAAAACAACCTGGTCACAGGCAGGTTGCACTTTGGGACCTTGATTTCACCCCATACAATGAAAGGGTTGAATGATGTAAACCCTAATTTTAATATTCTGTGAGTCTCCTTTTATAGGGTTTTTAGTACCTAAATTCACATAACTAGCTGCAAAAATATCTAAACACTTTCCATCATTTTCATTCTATCCTGCTCCAGTGACTTAGGCTACTTAAAACTTTGAAGTTAATTTTGAAAAAGAGTTATTAGCAAAGATACATGCACCTCTATGTTCTTTGCAGCATTATTAATAGTGACCAAGACATAAAAATAACCAAAGGGTTCTTTGATAGAGGGGTGGATAAAATGAGGCACATATATAAATGGAATACTTCTCAACCAGAATAAAAGATAAAAATATTGCCATTTGCAACAACATGGATGGACCTTGAGAATATTATGCTAAGAGAAATAAGTCAGTTAGAAAAAGCTAAGAACCATATGAGTTCACTCATATGTGGGATAGAAAACTGAAACTCACAGACATAGGCAACAGCATGGTGGTTACCAGAGGGAAGCAGGGTGGGAGTAGAAAAGGGTAAAGAGGGCCAAATACATCATGACAGAAGATGATTTGACTTTGGGTGGTAGACACATGGTATAATATACAGATCATGTGTCATAGTAATGTACATTTGAAACCTATATAATCTTATGAACCTATGTCACCTTAATAAATTTAACTAAATAAAATTTTAAAATCAAAGAAAAATAGTCTTCTGGTCCTCCAAGGAAATGAACAAAGGTTTCCATAGCATCATAGGCATTGTTAAGTTTTTGTCAGCATCTCTGTGCTGGCACACTGGGTGTGTTGACAAATGCTTGGAGCTTGGACTGTGGAGTTCAGCCATTTGACAAGTAATTAGCAGCATCAGCTCCTAGCAGACATTCATGCCAAAAATTCCCTCCAGCTAAACTTGGTGGAAAGCTTCAGCTCTCAGAGGGTGAGATGCAAATGACCCCCATTGCTGAGGCCTTTAGCAGAAAAGCAAAGAGAAGAAAGGCATGGCTATAAGTAGAGTCGGAAGCCTGATACATAGCCCTAGGGTGCATCATAATAAAAATGTGCTTATGAGTCAGCAGATAAATGGTACTAACTGTGCAATTAACAGGTCACACCCAGGCCCACTGCATACAATCTTACGTCCTACACTTTCTCCACCTCATCAGCTTGGAGTTCTGTTTGGAATGTGCTCAGAAAAGCACTTTGAATGTTGTGAAATGATAGGCTCAGGCAAGGATTGTTCTTTTTTTTTTTCTTTTTTTTTTTCTCTTTTTTTTTTTTTCAATGTATGGTTGCCTTTCACCTGCCTCCAGCCACAGACCAGGCCGGAAACCTGGCTTGCAACCTGATTATGTGCCCTGGCTGGGGAATCGAACCAGCGACCTTTGGGTTCGCAGGCCAGCACCTTATCCACTGTGCTACCAGCCAGGGCTTTTTTTCTCTTTTTAAATTGTTGTCGTATTACATCATCCCCTTTTTGCTCCCCTCTGTCCCCCTCCCCACCCACCCATTCCCCTCAAAGTCAATCCTACCTGTTGTCCATGTCCATGGTTCCTTTATACTAGGTTCTTGTCTAAGCTGCTCCCCTTCCTTGCCTCTGCCTCCCCGCTTCTCCCAACCCCCTTCCCCCTGACCACTGAAGGCCTAGTCACTGTGGTCATATATTTGGTTCTGTTTTGCTTGTTGTTAGTTTTGTTTATTATTGTCCTGTAATGGGTGAGATCATATGGTATTTGTCCTTCACTGACTGGCTTATTTCACTAAGCATAATACTCTCCAGTTCCATCCATGTTGTTGCAAAGAGTACAAGTCGCTTCTTTCTTTCTGCTATATAGAATTTCATTGTGTAAATGTACCAAAGTTTTTTGATCCAATCATCCACTGATGGGCATATTTCCCAAACTATTCCAATAAGCACTATACCAGGGGAAAAAGAGGGAGAGATGGAGGTCAAACAGAAGGGAAAAAAATTCATTCACACTTGCATGTTGACATTTCTGAGGAGTTTCACAGTAATAAGCAAATGGATAATTAATCAATCAATTTAAGGAGAATTTTTCAAACTCTTAAAAATAAAGAAAACTCTCTCCCTTTTCTTTAAGTTCTTGCTTATTAATATTTCATAGAAATAATGTATAATGGAACATGCTTAAGAAAGTATTACAATTCATTATCATCACTATTTTTATTGCTAATTTCAAGTTATCTAAAGGATGTTTAAGCTAAATTAAATAAATTTGAGACTATTGAGTGCTCCATGGTAAACCACAAGAGGGAAGTGGGAGAGCAAAGGTTAGAGGAGGAGCTGTGTGATGAGACAGGATGATTATAGAGGCTGGCTGGTCAGGCAGCTCATCTGTATTAGAACCAAGCAAAGTCTGGGCACACTGTTACTGTCAGGAGGACTCTATTCCCTCTTCTGTTGCCTGACACTCTCAGCATCTTCTCCTGAGCCTTCCTAGAAAATAATTCACTGCGAAGTTATCCCACCATGGTAGCAGAATCTGGGGAAGACAAGAGGGTGTGAAATGCTCACACACAGAACTAGACAGAGACAGAAGACCCCCAGGGGCTTCTGAGCACCTCCGTTTCTCAGGCTCATGAGCAAGGGGGTGGGAAGAATATGTTGGCTAGAAAATTTGATCTTGCATGTTCCAAAACTAACTGGCAAGCAGCTTTTCTTACATTATAATAATTTATCACTTACAAGATACCAGAGCTACAAAAAGATAGCTGAATAATAGATGAAATTGTGCTGATCCAAGTTTCTTCCCTAAGGAGTTTTTCATGTAGAAGCGAACATGAGATCCTGCTGGACAAGCCTGATGCAATTCGATACCTTGTCAAACAAGTGGGGGTGGCTGGTGAGATGAGAATGTGTGTGACAGAGAGAGACAGAGACAGAAATTGGAAGTTCATTTAATGTGAGAGAGAAAATGGCAAATAGACCATACTCTATCAATTGGTCAAACATTGAAAATAAGAAGGAAGCAGAGTCAACCTGTAAGGGCCTGAAATAATTCCAGAAGGCTCCAGGAAAGAGCCCTGTCCCAAAACACAGCCCTCATGTTTAGAAGCTTTGAATACCTTTGGGTACATGATTCAGCAATAAATGCACTTTAGCTGCTTAGCAGGAATAGAACATCATGGGAGGGGGGGCATTTTTAGGAGGGAAGAAAGAAGTGAGGGAAGAAGAATGCCATTGTTGCCAGTCTCCTGTATGTTAAGAGCAGTTCTGGACAATGATCACAAAGGTAGAAGGTTGAGGGCATGTATCTGCACACAGCTTGTCTCTGGGACTCAGGAAGGAGTTTTTAACCTGCCACACTCACCTTTTCTGGGCTCACCCCACCCCATCAAGACTCAATCTACATCCTTGTGGCCTTAGTGACCAGGCTTCCTCCAACCCAGGCCAGAGGTTGAGGAACCTTCTAAAACAAGGTAGGGGAAGAGACAAGAGGATATGGATAGAGGTAGGAACACTTTCAGTTCAGGGACATCCAGTCAACAAATATGGAGAGAAGAGCTGGGAGTCAGCGGTGGCTAGGATTTGAAGTCAGGAAAAAGGGTGTCTAGAGAGAGCCAAATCCTGGGCTGCTGGAATGATGCAGACCTTTCATGATGTTCCATTGGCCTTGTGAACAGTTGGTCAGTAGGTTCTAATGAGACAAGACAAGTCATCTACCATACCTGCTCTGAAAATGTTTCAGAATTCAGACCTTGGGAGAATTTCAGATTTGAAAGAAAGGAAAACAATGGAGAGCTTTTAGAACCATATTAATAATTTGTGCATTGGAACATATGAATATTCAGACTAAGTGGAACAAAGATATAGAGAAATAGCCTCACATCACTTCAGCTCAAGTTTTGAAGCCAGAAGTTATATAAGACAGAGATGAGTGTGACATTATATGCCAAAAGAATTTGGTTTGAGGCTGAGAATCTTTTTCTGGTGCTGACTAATAAGCTCTTCCCCCCAGAAGTCATATTATTTCTCCCTCTGAACCCTCACAGCTGCCTTGTTCCTGGGAAGGAGCCCACCTGCACTGACCAGAGGGCTGACTGTGACAGGAACAGCCACCAATGACCTTCAGCCCCAGACGTGCCTTCCATAAAACCCAGAGCAGAGTACTTGCCAGCCCTGCCCTCCAGGACAATGGCACTTAGGGCAAACTCATGAGCCAGCCCTGACCTGGAGAAGTCTGGCCATCATTAGTCTATCAGTCGTTCTTGAACTCCACCCCAGATGAACCAAATCAGAACTGGAGACGGGGATCAGACAGGAATGCATGCTTCATCACAAGCCCTATAAAGCTGGGGATGCTCCAGTCTAATCGAGGCAAGCCAAGTATGTCTCAGGCAGTTTCCATATGGGTTCCATATGCCCATTAATCAGCCTGAAGTTGCCACTCCTCTGGACAGAGCACTGTCTACTGGTCCATACTGATCTCGTCACCTGCTGAACACTCGAAGTGCTTTTCCCTCAAACTTCACTAAACCAGATCACCCACATGCACTATCTGCAACTGAATTTGAGGCCAAAGGCAGGCATTTAAGTTCATCCAGTTGAGTTCTGTCTTTTTGCTGTTCTCCCTGTGTTCCCAACTGTCAGACTCACATTCTTCTTGTTACTTCAAACAACGCTTGTTGTTTGCCTCTTCTAGCATGGTCTCAGGTGTAGGAAGATCTTTTTCATCTCCATCTGGTAAGATTTTTACTGTAAAAAGATGGACCTTGGGGCATGTCAAACCCTTGACCATCAGCCTGTGTTTGGTCATTCCCAGAAAGTCCTCGTAAAGCGTCACGATTCACCCTATGTTCCCCCATCTTTCCAAGTCAGATGTTCTAGGACAACCTACCCATGGCATACATATTGTTTGGCCTATCAGGTTTCTTGTGTGGATCACTGACTCCCCAAAAAGACCACAAAAGAGCTTGGTGATCAAGGGGAGCTGAGCTTATCAAACCTTGGCATGATATACCACCATAACACAGTACCTGAAAGGTCTTAAAATGGGAAAATTAGAGTGTTTTAGGATTTTTAGACCCTGGACTGGCTGAGTGTAATTTAGGACCCATCAGGCAGCCCATTAGTTGGGGTTGGGCTGAGTGTGTGGCTGTAGAGTTTAAGAGCAATTGGTCCACAAGGCAAGAGTCTTAAAGTGAGCCTCAGGGAGCCAGCACAGTCTTCATAGGTACTGATTGTCACTGGCTCAGTCTTTCATTCAGAAGCAATGATTTCCTAGAGCTAGGTTATTTTTCCCTTGTCTTAATAGTGTTTAGCAAAGAAATACATGTATATAGTCTGTCCTGAAACTATGGGCGGTGCAAACTATTTCAGTTGTATTGACATTGGCTCAATACTTTCAGAACAGGCATTATAAGCTTGGTTTCAAATTCTTCAGCACATGGAGAAGACAGATATTGGTACCAGTGTTCACCGATTTTCCAGGAGCCCTTGCTAACTCCCTGTGCTCACCTGCAGTGTACCGTGAGGGCTCATGATCAGAGAAAACACAATAGCAACCAGCAGACACACAAACCCTGTAACCATGTTCACATAGAACCCCCTTCACGCTTTCTTCTGGCTGAAACTAAACTAGGTAAAGATCATCACCCCTCTGGATGCAGTGATTTCCAAATATATTTTTCAAAATAAGCAAGAAAGTCATATATTTAAAACGAATAAAGCGGAGCTCTTCTGCTTTCTGGATGAGGTGTGAAGCTTTGGTGCTTCCTTCTCTGGCCAGAAGGATCCCTGAAGCTCCAAGAAATTCAGTTAATCCTCAGAAGCCTTCATGCCAGAAACCATAATTTTTTTTTAGGTCAAAACCATTGCTCAGGGGGAAACCAATTTTACGACCAAATTATGTGTAAACAAGAAAGGAGATGAGAACGCTTTCTTGGTAGGGGAAATGTGTATACAAGCAGTTACAATAACTTCAACCAGAATTTAAAACAAAATCTTCTGAGTACCAGAAGACAGAAAATTTGCAATTCCCCAGTTTAATTGAGTACACTTTTAGAGTTCATTTTGTTTTGGAAATTAATTCTTCCGCAAAGAAGATACACTGGTTAATTTAAGTTATAATTAAAAATACTCTAGCTTATATATTGATTTCATTACATTGTATTTCATTTCTGTTTATTGTTTCACATTTTAACGAGTTAATGAAGGAGCCGTTTTATGTATTCCCTTATGCAACTCACAAATCCAAAGTACTTTTTGAATAGAAATCGCATTTTTTTCTCCCACTATAATAGTAATGATGCTGTTTAACCAACATTAAATAATCAAGAAGTTCAGAATCCATTATTTGTTTAGGAGGGAGTCTGATTTCCAGGTTTTCCAGGCAAAGTGGATTCCAGCTTTCACTTGAAAGACTGAGGTCCCCAGGAAGTTCCTAGTCACCACCAACAGAGGAACAGACTGATTTAATCCCCAGAGACCAGACGGTCAGCTGACCACATGGGAAGATGGAATCAGGACAATGCCCTACTTGACATGCACATTTAAATTATCAACCTGTATTCTGTAGCTGGAGGCTGGTGAAAGACAATCATACATGGATGTTTCTCTCCCTCTCTCCCTCCCCACCTTCCCCTCTGTCTAAAAATAATAAGTAATATCTTTTAAAATAGTAATTTTAAAAATTGTTGGAATAGCAAAAAAAAAAAAAAAAAAATGGTTATCAACCTGTATTGATTTTTTCCATGTAAAAAGCCTCAGTTCTTTCCAGAAGTGAAGTGAGTTCAAATGCACCAGAGGACACATGTTAGGGGCATTGGGCCCTTCCTGACTATCTCAGGCTTGTGCTCCTTAAGGTGCAGACTCAGTAGCTGTCCAGCCAAGTGGTCAAGTTCATTCCCTACATCCCGGCAAACCTTGAGTCCCTTCAGTTGGAGTCTTGGCTGTGTCCTTTTACTCTGGTGAGTGCAGAAATAGAGATTCACAGCCAGGTGGAAGGACAAGGACAGAGGGGCTGGCAGGAGAACTGGTTCTTTTTTGACTCAATTCTTGATCACTTATTTCCTTTACACCACCAAGTTCTCATCTAAAAATGCTGCACCAGGCAGATATAAAGACAAATAATAGATCCTATTTTTTTTTAATTTTTAAAGATTTTATTTATTATTATTAGAGAGAGGGGAAGGGAGAGAGGCAGAGAGGGAGAGAGACATCAATGTGTGGTTGCCTTTCACCTGCCTCCAGCTACAGACCTGGCTGGAGACTTGGCTGGCAACCTGGTTATGTGCCCTAGCTGGGAATCGAACCAGCAACCTTTGCATTTGCAGGCAGGCGCCTTATCCACTGTGCCATCAGCCAGGGCTAAAAGCTCTCTGTGAAATGTAAAGTTCTGTACATGCTTCAGATCACATCTGTATTATTGGTCCATCAGGTACTAAATTCTGTGACCCTTGTAACATGGTGATGCCTTGCACCCTCTCACAGTGTGGCATCTTCCATTCTCCTCCTGGGAGGCTAACCTGCTCAAGCACTTAAGTTGAAATGTGACCTCTCTAGAAGTAGGTTAGGTCAGTGATGACCTAAGGCATGAAGCCATCGTTGCTGTGATTTTAGCCAATTGTTTACTTTTTTATTAAAACACAACCAACAATTACTTCATGATGATAGATGGGATCCGGCAGCTACAGGAAAAAGAGTGATATTGATTTTAAGAAGCACAAAGTGGTATCTATAGGAAACAGAGAAGCAACAGGTTTGGTCCCAATCTGTACATTGGGGCATCCTTTGAAAAGGGTCCTAGCTGATCTTTCATAAAATTAAGAAGTTCAGCAGAGCTGGGAAAGTACTTACAGTTTGCAGATCTGACCAGAGACATGGTGATTGTGAAGATACAGTGCCACGCATCTAGGGGTCATGTGGGGCTGGGTGATGGATATCAACTTAGCTTTAATGCCGACATGATAGTCAACCTGATCATTGCTACTATCCTTGTTCTCAAGTGAAGGTGGATACTCTATCAGGAGGGGAAAATGTATGTTTTTAACTAAATGGCCTTGTGGTTCCTGGTGACTGGATCTGGTTACAAGTGCTGGGGTTGCTGGTTCCCCCAAAGAACCACTATATCCAGGAGTAGGAGCTGCCAGGATAACTAGGGTGAGGAAGCCAGTTTGCCTTGTGCTGCATAATACATGGTGGGACCATTACTGTGTATACTTATATAGACATAGACAGATAGATATAAGCTATCTAGCCACACACACACACACACACACACACACACACACACACACAAATAGATAGAGATGTGTAGATGCACTATGTGTGTATATATATAGGTTTATTGTGCCATTGTGACATCCTTTTATGTTAATAAAGCCACTATAATTATCCTAACCTGCATGTCTTTTTTTCATGTGAACAACTATAAACCTTTTACATACTTCTATGTGTCTCTTCTTCTATATATACTCATGTGTGTATATATGTATGTAATATCTAGATCCACATAGAGGTAGAAATACATATAAATATGTATAAATACACACACATTTAATACTCTAAAAGATTACATCATATGACTCTATTAAATGCTGAGAAACCATCCCCCAATGTGTGATAGGTGCTTTTGTTCCATTTTATTGACTTGCGCTGAGGCTGCTAACCCATGCCAGGCCACAGCAGTTAAGTAAGAACAGGCTAGAAACCTATCCAGGTTCACTCAAGGTGCAGGCATTGTGGGCACCTACATTCCCTACTCTCAGGGTGCAGGCAATGTGGGTACCTACATTCCCTACTCTCAGGGGCGATGGCTGACATCCCTCCAGGAGTGAATGTAGGAGCCTGGACATGTGGTTATTTAGAATATGTCTGTCCCTTCCTCTCCCTTTGGCTGTAAAAAGTTTTACAACGTATTTTCTCACCTCAAAAATGATAACCCATGAAGTGATAACAATACAGAACCAAGATACATCTGCTACTTTGGAAATAGGACATAGAATTTTGACAATTCAAGTGCATTGTTCCATAATAGATGATTTGTTTGCCAGTCTTATCCATCAAATTGTAAGTCCTTTGAAATGGGAGACAAAGTTTTATAAACAAGGATCATGAATGTCAGTTGGATCATCAGAGAGTGTTTCAAAGGAGAAGTTGCTGCTGCAGGTATCAGGATGGGATCAGAAGTTTCAGGGAGCAATGTCACACGAGGTGCACAAAGGACTGTTTGGGGAACTCAGAGGTTAGGTTCAATGTAGCAGGATAAGAAATGATCAGGGATAAGGTCAGAGATGTCCATTGGAGTCGAGTTCTCTTTCTGTTGAAGGAACATATTTTGTTGTTACTTTCCTCATGTGATAAACTCAAGACTTATGTAACACAACTGAATATTTACTTATTTTATTCTCTATGAAGCCTTTTTTTTTTTTTTTTGTGGAAAAGCAAGGTGCTGAACCTCTTTATGTAACACTGTCATGACACTGAGTTGGAGAATCTTACAGGATCCCCCTCAGGGCCTATGACCATATCAAATGTAAGTCAACAAGGATCCGTTTCACTGAATGCATGTTATGTTGTTTCTAACTTGCAGTTGAATAACATCTCAGAGATAGTCAATACTCCTCTTGATTCCAACAAAGGGATGATTAACTTTGAGACATGTGTATCCTATAATATCCCCCTTTTTATTTTTATTTAATAAAATGTAGAAATCACATGAATCAGCTGCAAAAATAAGTGTATGACCAGACTGGACTGGACTGGATCAAACATAGGCTGGCAAAAATTTGAGAAAGGTAACTAAGGAACATATACGTGTCTTCTATGTCCTGCCTGGCGATTTCAGGCCTCAGAGTTTGTAGGACATCATTGCTCTTGCCAGTGATGGGTGAAAGACTGTTGAGTGTGCTCCCTCCATGTCCCTAGAGTAAAAAGGATACACTATGGGGATACAGGCCAATCGGTACTGGAAAGCAGGTGTAAACTGCAGCAGCACTGTACCTGCATTGCCGTCCCACCGCCCAGGGCTCTGTCTTCCTGTTTCCTAATTCTAAGTTCCACCAGCCCAGTTCATCAGCCTCAGCCAGGCTCACCGGTTTTCTTTCCCATGAATCCCTGACCTCGGGCCTGAAGCTGCCTTTCCTCAGTGGCTGTGACCAAGGAGTGTGTATGTATGGTAGGGGCCTGTGTGGGACAAGTTGTCAGGCACCTTTTTTTGAAAAGGATCTGGGAAGTCAGCCATCCTGGTGCACACCCAGCACCTCTGGGAAATGCTGTCACTGGTCCCACAGGAAAAACCATGAAGGCACATGAGATACAGTTACACATTTGGTCCAACAGCAAACTTGGGTGCCAGTGACTTTTTAACTTCAGAGTTGCCATAAAAATAACACTCTACTCTCTGTATAGGTTTCAAAGTAGCTATTGGTGATGAACTGGAATCTCTGTTAACATTTTTTAATTTAAAAAATTAAAATATCATGATGCATGTGCATTAAAGAAAAATGTTTAAGTTTTAGTAAAAAAATACTTTTGAAATTTTAAGCTGGGATAAACATGACATAAAGCCTTGTAACAGGCTTTTGTTTTTAACTTCAAAGGCCTGGGAATGAGTCCCACTCCACCCTATTTTCTCTGTGTCACTTTGGAGAATGTTGGAAAAACTTCCTAAGCTTTATCTCTTCACACTCACAATGAGTGTGATATTGCTCAACCTATCAAGCTATAATGAGAAGGGAAAGATTATCTGGAACCTAGGTACTCTAAAATGTATCTGCCATTTACGTGAAATGCATTTGTTTTTCAATGGGCATCCTGTATTTTCATTTAGGCCTGGAACCCAGTGCCAGGTCTGTTGGGCATGTTTGCAGGGCCTCTGTATTAGCTCACTGTTATTCTGGTTGCTGGGTAGGGGGTGGAGGGGCCTTTGTGAACACCACCGTGGAGAACTTTGAGGTTCCTGGAGATAGAATGTCCCTCACTATCCCTGGGAGCGACAGGAACCTGGCTGCATGATGATTATCAAAGCTATAAGATCTGCCTATGCTGGACACTGTGCAAGGCACCCATTTATTTCACTTAACTCTCAGCTTCTGATGGAGATTTTCTCACTGTCTCCATGTCCCAGAGGGGAAACTGTCTCCCAGCACCTACTAGCAACCCAGGGAACACGCCTGAGAAATGCCTAGTCTCAATAAAATCCCACAAGCCATTTCCAGAATCTTCCTCTGGCTTTGGAGGTTGTGGTGCAGCTCCCAGTGTGTCTAGAGATAGATTTGATCAGCTCCAGGAAAAGGGCAAAAGCGCCCTCTGTGCTCAGTGACCGCCATCCTGCTCCTTCGGGATGCCCGTGATGGATAGGGTGTAGGAAGGACTCTCAAGAATGCCTGTTTTCACTGCACTGCCTCCTCCCCAGTGGCACTGAGAGACATGGGTCTTCTTCTTGCTGTTAGAAATGGGGACTCTAACCGAAGAGGATGGAAGGAAGCAGGAGGTACTCCATCTACTCCTGATGTTACTGTCTCACCTTCTGCCCCTCTGGTCCTCAGGGACCTAGTCTGGAAACCCCAGCCCTTCCTGTACCAGTAACCACAGCCAACCTTCCCAGCTCCACGCCTTCACCTGGCTCAGTGATATCACCAGGGGAGGGGCCCCACAGAGATTTGTGGGCAGACAGGGAAGAGTCTGGGGCAATGGGGCAATGTGGGATGCAGAACCCGGGAGATGCTGCCCCAACTCATGCATTTACAGTGCAGCTCTGATGCAAGTGAGCAGACAGGGGTGTTTTATGGGCCTCTCTGATCCAGCAGGTACTCACTCTGAAACACTACTTGAAGTGGGTTCTATGTCCTGCTCCGCGTTTCTCGGCTGTGGAATGCACAGTGCTGTCATCTTTAAAACCCATTATTCCCCCTGATTACCACCTGTGAGCTGGCACCGAGTACACATCTCTCCCTACCACAGAAATAATCAGCAGCGAGAGCACAGAATCAAACTGCTACCTTTTTAATGAACCATGCAGACTGGCCAGTAATTTATAGCCATTTCTTCAGCAGCCAGGGGATATATTCGTTTCATTTTTTTAAGAAACAAAAACATCAGAATTGTTCTGCTCATAAAATCTAATCCCAGGCAAACTGCGCCGTGAGGGGTGAATTAATTAACACAACTTGTTAAGGTATTACTGCTATTGATTCATTCTACTCTATCAATAATCTTAATTCATCCACATAACCAATTCAGCTTAATAACTTGTAAAGGGAAGTATGGAAACCTTGTTACCTGTTAAAATATGACCTCCCAGAGCTTTCTTTGTGTGGGTTCTGTTTTTCTGTCCATGCAGCACCTGGACCTCCTACTTAGCATCACTGCACACCCCAGAAACATCCCTCCGATGTCCTCTCTTGTCCACACTGCCTGTCCAGGCCAAGTAATAACATAGCCTGTCATGGGCTACACTGGGGCCCTAAATTTACATGTGGCATCCTAGCCCGCAGAACCTCAGAAAGGGGCTGCATTTGGAGATGGAGTCTTTAAAGAGGTAATTAAGGTAAAATAAGGTAATTATTTTACTTTAATTGAGTGTGTGGCTCTCATTTCATGTGACTGATGATGTCCTTGTAAAAGGAGGACATCAGGGCAGACACACAGGGGAATGACCCTGGTGAGGACACAGGGAGAAGACGACCATCTATCCACAAACCAGGGAGAGAGGCCTCAGGAGGAGCCCGCCCTGCTAACACTTGGATCTCCTATCCACTGCCCCTTCCCTGCAGCCCCCCTCCTGTTCCAGATGGGGAAGCTCCCTGTCTCCCAGACCCACTACCCTCCTCTCCTGAACTCATGCTTACCCCTCAGGAACATGTCTGGATTTCTCACCAGCATGACTCGAGTCTGTGTGTCACCTGTCAGGTCTTGCTAGGTGTCCAGTCCCCAGACATGGTCAGGCCTGGCCCCCACCCCCTGCCAGGAAGCCTGAAATTCCTCAATGTCACAAATGAGCTTCTCGCTGCCTCCTACCTGACCAGGAGCAGCTGCGTCAGTTGACACATTAGGAAGAGGTTTGTCTGCAAGAGAAAACAGTCCTGGTGGCAGCTGAGATGTGCTTCCTTTGAAGAAAAGGGTTGCATCTCCTTTGAAAACCTGAAGCAGCCCAGATAATGACAGAACATTGCCCACGTGTGCATCTCGTTTCTCTTCAAGAGCTCATTCAAACATAAGATCTCCTAAATCTAAAAACAGAAAAGAAGAAGAAAACAACAAAGCCAGGGAGTACGTCAGGCAGGAAGTATTATTATGTTACAGGATTAGCATTGTTTGGGAGTAAGGAACAAAAATCCCCAAAGGTTAAACAATAGCATGTGTAAGAAAGGAGTGGGGAGTGGCACTAAGGCATCTTAGTTCCTTGTCCAGGGTCCCCGCATTACATTTTGCTGACTTTTGTAGCCTCTTAGAAGGAGCCTGTTTCAGAAGGCACTGGCTACCTTCCTGACAAACACTACACAGACCAAAACGGAGGCTCACAGTCCTTCTGGGGTCGGCATGGTGCCTAGTGTTATAGCTTGATTGGGTCTGCCATACCCAAGATGATTTGTAATCAAAACTCTAATACTTTCCTTCCCTGTGTGTCCAGAAGTTCTTTCTCTCCAGCATGTGTACAAGGCAGTCACAGGGTGATCTGTGCCCAGGGAGGGATAGGAAGAGAAAGAAAGAGACCCACCGTGAAAACACACAGGAGGACTGCACCTAGCCAGTGCAGGCATGGGCAGGGTGTTTCACAATCACTGAGACTCATTCATGACCTGGAGAAACTGACTGCACATAGTAGCCATCCTCTTCTGTAGGAAATGGGCTTGGATGGAATGAGGTGATGCTGGGGGTGACAGCAGGGCTGTGTCCTCACTGCAGAAACACTCACTGTCTGTGGGTGGTCTCCCCTCACCTGAACCTACCCCAGCCTCTCACTTTGTCCCTGGATAGTGACCCTCATAAGCCACCTGTCCATGGCTCTGTGTCAGGCTCTGCTTTTGCTTTCGAGGTGGGGTGCTCAGATTAAGGCAATGTTTCCCTGACCACACACGCTATTCAGGGCAGTTGGGGCATGGTCGGTGCAGGCCTGACCCATTGTGAGAACCTCACCTTGGGTTTCCCAGGACCCTAGAAGCCTCCACCTTGTCAGGAGCCAGAGACTTTGGAAAGTCATGTCTCTGCTGAACTGCAGTCTATTCTTACATTTTAAAATAAAGGAGTGGGGGTGGTAGGAGAGAGAGGTGGAGGGAGAGAGAACGAAACAGAATAGAACAGCAGCCGTTCTCACCTCTGCTGTGGATTGTAAAATATACATCAAAAGGCTGTGTAACCTCTGAGGGACCAGTAAGATGCCATCAGCAGAGCTAAGCTATATCCAGGCTCACCGGGTGAGTATGTAGCCACAGGAGCAATGAGGGCAACTTTCCCACATGACAGACAGAGGCTTTGGGCTGGAGCTAGTCACCCCACAAAATGAGCCCTTGTCTCTTGTCCCTTGTCACCAACTGAAGGGGAGGCAGTGCATGGCCCTGAGGAGCAAGTTTTGACATCCCTGGCTTTGTGGCTTCTCAGTAAACGTGCTCATGCCAAAGCATCCACAATCCCTATTGATGTTTGTCAGACAAACCCCAGTGGCTGTACTGCTCTGGACAGCAAGCAGCATGTGTTTCTCCATTTCACTTCCTAAATGTGTAAAGAGAAAACATCTGAGAGAGCAACCACAGCCAAATAAATTGTAAGTGCTCTGTAAATGTTTTCATCAAGCAGCAAACAAAACCTGTCATACAGGCTTTAAAATAAATAAAAACAGGTCAAAGTTGCACTTTGCAAAGCACCCTATTTTATTAAGTAATGGTTCATTATTCCCCCATGCTGTGCAGAGCAGGGACAACTCTCCCTCAGGGTGAGGATCAACGTTCGAGGCAGGGCTCTTGGAGAAGAATTTTCAAGATGCGTTCTTTCTTTCAAACGTACCTTGATTTGGGAGCACACTTAAAGTGATTCTTAGAAACATGGATCCTTTCACATTATTCAATATTTATTTAGTGGAATAAATAAATGGAATGAATATAATTCCACTAAACCAAGAAGGGCTAATAACCTATTTCAGCTGGGAGGTAGATTTGCCACCTAAACTCAATGGATACTTTTTCTGAATTAGGGGCCCAGAGTTATCTTTAAATTATTTTTCAAATTATCCAATGAAAGCAGCAGCATCCTCCATATGTCAGTAATATCACATGGCTAATGTTTCCAGAATAGAAGTGCCCCTGCCTGATCCCGCTGCAAGTCCCATGAGGGCAATGTCACACTCATTGACCCCAAACCCCAGGTCAGACCCTCACCTTTGTCTTTGTATCTGTTCCTGTACTGCTTCCCATCCTCTTCAGTTTGCTCTTTCCTGCCAAATTCTGCCTTCCCTGTGGTCAGTCTTGTCTGAGGATAACTGATTCATGTGCTAAACCAGTGGGTACTTAGAAGTAATACAACATGTCATTGTGGTAAGTTTGTGCTCAATAGAGGTCTTTCAGAAGGAATACGCTAACACCACAAACATCAGCCAGAGAGACACACATCTAAAAGGAGGCTAGTTCAAACCTTTCTTTTGTTGCTAAAATGTTACTGAGCACCTGCTATGTGCCAGTGGCCACTCTGATGGTAGAGACTCAAAGGCGAGGCAGCCACGGTTAAGCCGGCCCAAATGTAAGCAGTCCAGGGGGGTGAGAGTAAGCAGTGAACAAGCACTTTTAGTACATCTTACCAAAAGGTCAGTCTTGAGATACCTCCCAGTCTAAGACCACTACACCTGAAACCTCTTCAAATAGTAGAGCACACAATATCGGAAATAGCACTAAGAAACAAAACCTCACATCATCAGGTAGGATAATCCTTACCTGTTCCTCCTATTGGAGAACAGATTGGAATATGATCATTGGAGCTCATGTGATTCATGGTTAACAGGTCTGCGTGATCAGGGCTTGCCACATCCTGATTGCTCCCATCTGATTCTCCTGAAAAGAAAAAAAAAAAAAAAAGGAAGAAAGAAAAGACACAACCTTGCCAAGTGACTATAGCATAACAAGGTGTGTCTAAAAGCATAAGTTACACTAGAGTTTGACAGTCATTTTAAGATGCATACGTTACACATGCAGGAGACAAGAAAAGTTGCTCTTGCCGCTGAAAGCCAATATATGTTCACACCCAGAATGAACTGTTAGGTTACCTCCAAAACGGGGTTCTCAGTGGTGACTTTGTCATTTATTCAAAGAAGGAAACAACAACAAATGATACACATTATTCTTAGTTTCTTTTTTGATTTAAGTAATAGTTGCCAATATCGCAAGGCAGTATAGAAATGTAGGGATAAAATAACAACAACAAATAAACAAACAAAAGAACAGCCCCCAATCCTGTCATTCTTTCAAAAAGTCACTTGCATGCCCTGACCGGTGTGGCTCAGTTGTTTGTGTGAGTTCCTTCAAAGCAAAAGATTGATGGTTCAATTCCCAGCCAGGGCACATGCCTGGGTTGGGGGCCAGGTCCCTGGGGGCCGTGTGTGAGACATAGCCAACTGATGTTTTTCTCCCTCTCTTTCTCCATCCCTTCCCTTTCTCTATAAATAAATAAAATATTTTTTAAAAGTCATTTACAAAAAGTCTTGAGTGTAATATCTTATAAAACCAGCAGTTATTACATTTTCAGGGGGAAAATTATATTTTCAGAAAATAATTTCTATGAGTCTAGAATATTAAGGTCAAGTTAATCAGATTAATAGGCAAGTAAATCCTTGACTGATTTGAAGATATAGCAGCAAATGGATACATCTGTTTAATATTTTTAATTAAATTTATTGAGATGATATTGGTTAATAGGGTCATATGGGTTTCAAGTGTACATTTCTATGACACCTAGTCTGCATATTGCATTGCATGCTCCTGACCCAAAGTCAAATCATCTTTCATCAGTATATATTTGTTCCCCTTTACTCTTTACTGCCCCTCTTCCCTCAGGTAATCACCATACTATTGTCTGTGTCTATGAGTTTCAGTTTTATGTCCCACACATGAGTGAAATCATATGGTGCTTAGCTTTTTCAGGCGGACTTGTTTCACTTAGCATAATATTCTCAAGGTCCGCTCATGTTCTAGAAAGGAGACAGGAGCTAAGGTAAAAATACTCATTTCCTAAGGCATCCTCCTCTGCAGCTCATTGGAATGGAATTTAAGAATAAAATTAGAAACTGAAAAACAGGATGCACAGGAACCCAAGGCAACCTTTATTGGCCTCATTCTGTGTTACAGATGTCTGGCTACCAGCCCCTCTCCCAAGGGAACGAGAAAGATGACTGTTCCCAGAGCAGACAGCCACCCACTCCTGGCCACTCCCTCCACATTCAGCCATGCAGGTTTCACTAGAGAGGCACCATGCGCAGGGGCACACTGAGGTGACACTATGAAGAGACAGCCACTGCTGAGCCTCAGACAAGGCAGCAAATGAACCCAGAACAAGTTTATCTCTCTGTTGCAGTCTCTCTCTGCATCCTTCTCTGTATCTGTCTCTATCTCTCTCTCCCTCCCCTGCTGTCTCTGTTTTTCTCTCTCTTTCTTTTTCTCTTTGCCACTCTATTTCCCTCTCACTCCTTCTCTCTGTCTCAGTCTGTTTCCATCTCTGTATCTCTGTCTCCCTCTCTCTGGCTCTGTCAATTTCTATACCTCTCTGTCAATTTCTGTATCTCTGTGTCTGTCTTACTTGTATACTCACAAGGATCTGTTTACTCCACAAAGTCACCTAGTTGAATTAGTGATCTTTCATTCACTCAACAAATAGCCATTAACTACCTTTTACTAAGTTAAGCAGCCAAAGGAGCTAATAAGATGAAGTGGGGCTACAGTCATCAAAAGCTCATGGTCTGATGTGGAAGGTGAAACATGGGCCCTGTCACCCCAGCACACACGAGGTCCACACGGTGGCACTAACCGTTACAGATGCTTTCTCCAGCTCTCACTGCCATTGTGAGAGAAAGTGCCATTGGCCCCATCGTCCTCCTAAGAAAACTGAAGCAGAGATATTAGATCACTGGCCATAGTTACAAGCTCAACTGGCTGAGCAGCTTGTTATTATTGATGAACTGTTTCCCTTTTCTTAACCCATCAATCATTGTATTCCCTGGCTCAAAATGAGATCCATCAGATCTACAAAGAATCTATGAATGTTCTTAAATTTTCTAAAATTACTGAGAGGGTGGGGGGAAAGTAAGTTTACAGTTGATAATAGGCAAAACAGAGTTTATCCTGGTATTATTATTTATTATTATATTTTTATAAATATTATATTTATATATATTAATTATTATTAATATATTATTATTAATTATTATATTATTTTCCATATAAATAACTGTAAACCTATTTTTGCCCCACCCAGTACTATCAACCCAGGACAAAATTGTGAAGTAGCTGAGTGTCCCTTTTTCCCTGGCTTCATTTCCTGTCCCTTTCCTCCACCATCACTGACCCCAAGGTCTTATGTAAAATCGTGACTAGACTCTCTTATTCAGTGTTATATTCGCACCTTACAGCCAGTATCACTAAATGAACTTGCCATTTTCCCCAAAGGGAATGTGTGTTCTGAGACAGGCTTGGAGTGAGTGTGTCCTGGTCTCTGGGGCCCATGCTCCCCACCTGGTGACCTGTAACCTCTGCGGGCCCCACGTAGTCACAGGACCCCAGCCACTCAGGAAATGTGACCTCATGGTGCTCATTTCAGGAAAAGGTAACTTCGCTCATGATGAAAAAAAGCTTCAAGAACAAGTGTTCTCAATATTCAGTAGCAAAAATAAATATCTAGTGTATGTCATGACACTATTTATTCAGCCTTCTTTGCTCTGCAGCATGATTTACATTTCCATAGAGAACAGTAGAACCTTTGTTGGGAAAAGTGGGTATTTGACACTTACCTTCGAAGCCCTCATCTTTCTCTGATGGACCTTGATATGTTATTACAACATTTTATTTTATTTCTTAAAAGCACTTTATTGAGGTGTTATTAACACTTAAAAAGGTGTGTGTATTTAACACATACATCTCAACGATTCTGGGGTACATGTATACCTGCGGTACTATCAAAGCTATAGACATACCCATCACCTCCCAAAGTTTCCTCTAGCTTTATTATTATTATTATTATCATTATCATTATCATTATTTTGAGGTTAAGAGCATTTCATATAAGATATTTCCTCTTAGCAAGTGATAATGTGCAATGCAGTATCATTAGTTCTAGGTGCTGTGCCATATAGTAGATGTCCAGAACTTCATTTTCTCCCATAAGCAATTTAAAGCCTCACATGAACATGGGCCCATCAAGATTTCAGAGGTGAGCATGCTCTCAAGAGTTATCTTGCTCTTTCCAACTCTCAAAAACATCACCGTCCATCAAACAGTGATCAAGTACATAGGTGCCAGGTTTGGAGGTCAAGCATAAATAAAACAGCCAGTATTGTTCTCATTGGACTTAAATTTTAGTGAAATGAGGCAGGAAACAAGTGTATAATATATTAGGAGATAATGAAGGCTATGAAGAAAAATAAGGCAAGACACAGGACATCTGGTGGCCGGAGCAAGGTTCAGGTGTCAGTTTCAATGGGGCCCTGAAGAAACCTCTCCCAGGAGACAGTTGGTGCTTGAGCACAAACCTGAAGAGAGAAGAAGATGGAGCTGCAGGACTTTTTGGAGCAAGAGCTTTCTGGCAGCTTCTCTCTTCTCATAGGTAGACAGGGGATCTGGAAACCTGCAGCTGGGCTCAACGGAAGGCTAGCTCAGAGCCAACTCTCGTGGTGACACTGGCGGAGGCTGAGACCTGAGTTCTCTCCGCCAGACAATTCTGCATGGCCTGGGCTTTCTCCTAACATGATAGGAGGTTTCCAGGATTCAGCTGAGACAGGCAGAGACCACAGCAGCTCTGGTGACACACCCTGAGTCGGGCAGCACACTTTTGCTGCATGATATAGAGAGGATGTGACAAAGTCTCACTGGGCTCTCAGAGAGGGGAGATGGGCCTGCCTCTTGATGGGACACGGCAGGGATCCATCCAAAGGAGAAGGTGGGCCTGGAAATACCACTGTGCTGTATTTGAAAAACACACTCTGCCACCAGGACAACTGCAGTGATCCAGATGCGATCATGATGGCAGCTTAGGTTCAGGCAGCAGGATTAGAGGTGGTGAGAGGTGGTCACTTGTGAAATACATTGTCAGGCAGAGCTGATAAGACTGGATGTGAGATGAGAGGTAAAAGAAAGAAAAACTGAGGGTGGATGGAGCTGCTATTTCCAAAGTTATAAGGCAGATGCAGTTGCTATTTCCTGTCCAGACCATGATATTCAACAGGATTCTTCAGTATACCTGTGGACACGTCAAGTGGCAGCTTGTTACAAGAGTCTGGATTCAAGGAGGATTGGAGTGGAGATAAAAAATGCAGGACTTGTTCGTGCATGGGTGTATGGGTGAGATGTAGAATTTAAGACTATGCAACTGGAAAAGGACACTAGAAAACATACTGGTAAAGAAGAGAGAGCAAGGTCTGGGACTGCAAGACTGGGCAGTCCCTATCTGGAAGGGTGAAAAAAGAAAACACATACCATGAAGGAGGTGAGAGAAAATGGCCAGGAGGGAGGAGGGAAACCAAAAGAATGAGGTGTCCTGGATGCAGACAGAAGCAAATAGTTTTGAAAGGGAAAGTCAAATGTCAGTTAAGAAATTCCAGTAAGATAAGGTCTTGGGTACAGTGGAAATGGGGAGGCGGGTTGCTTGAGAAGATTATTATCTGCTCTTAGTGACATGTTGAGGAAAATGCAAATCTGAATGGTTCAAGCAGAAAGACTGCGGGCCAGAGGGGTGCTTTAAGAGCTTTTGTCCTGAGATCTTACACTAATGGAGTTTATCCAGTAAAACCCCAAAATTGATTAAATAAGTTCAAGGAAATCTGCTATTGGAGGAGGAAAGCCCTAGAGCTGGTGGGAGAGGAAGGGAAGCCATGCCCAGTGCGGGGAGTGGCCTTGGCTGCAGCCCAGCTGGCTCACCTGCTGTATCAGGGTAGAAGGTAGAATATGAGCTGTAGGAGCACATGGTAGGGGGTGGTTCTGTGGGCTCAGTAACTACTGGTGTTCTGAGAAAATAAAAATCATGAGCAACAGCTGAGAGTGAGGAAAGTCAAAGACGTGTTGGAGGCTTGAGTTGAGACTAGGGCTATGAAATAGCTCCCTCAGAAAATGGGATTTTAAATTAACTAGGAAATGGGGTTGGGCTGGTCAGAAGCACAAGTGCCTGGAGGCTCAAGGCTACAAATGTTAGGTGACACCCATTGGCACGGGTTGCCGTTTCTTTCCGGAAAGATGCTGTGACTCCAAGGTTTTGTAATTGAGCATGATGGAGAAAGAGAGGCAAGGGAACCAGGGGTTGAAAGCAGATCTGGATCCCGAACTAGAGGTAGGAGAAAGGTGTTGGCAGAAGTGGCAGGGACAATAGATTGAAAATGTGGCTGCAAAGAATTGCAGGCTCTGAGGGAATGAGGAGGAAAGAAATGAAATTTAGAGAAGAGGATGCTTAAAACAGAAGCTTTGAAGATGGTGCAAGTTTGGGCAATGACCATAGGAACTGATCAGCAAAGTAAGATGAAGGGCAAGATTTATGGAGCTAGAAATCTCATGAAATTAAAGGCCAGATATTATCTTTATGATTCGCTAGGACACGAAAAAAAAATAATGACGGGAATAAAAGCGAAAAGAGGCCATGCTCCAGATGCTAAAATCTCTCATCAGTGTGAGGAAAGGTGTCCAAAAACCTACAACTGAAAGGGGATCTGAGGATCTGTGCTTCAGGGGAGCAGGGATGTGCCCCCAACACTCACAGCCCCCTCATCACTGGGGAACCTGAGGGAAAGGCAAATCCCAGACCCTCCCCAGAATCTTGAATGGAAAACTTCATTTAACAAGATCCCTTGTAGCTAACAATGTTGAACATTTTTCATATGTCTATTGGCCATCTATAAGTCTTCCTTGAAAAATGTGTTTGTTCAGGTCCTCTTACCATTTTTAATAAGACTAGTTGATTGTTGTGATTGTTGTTAAGTTACATGAGTTCTTTATGTGTTTTTCGGACATTAGCCCCTTATCGGAAGTATTGTTTGCAAATAACTTCTCCATTTTGGTTTGTTCCCTTTTTGTTTTGTTTATGGTTTCTTTTTCTGGGCAGAAGCTTTTTAGTTTGATGTGGTCCCTTTCATTTATTTTTGTCTTTACTTCCCTTCTTTGGGATCAAGTTCACAACAACTCCTCTGAAGCCAAGGTCCATAAATTTAGCACCTATGTTTTCTTCTATGTATTTTATTGTTCCAGATCTTATTTATATGAGTATAATATTATTAACCAATAGTACCCAAAAGAAATTTAATTTTAAAAAAATATCCCAGGTGAACAAATGCACATTGAAGTTTGGGGAATACCGGGAATACCGTAGAGAAGGAAGGTGAAGAGAATATTAGGAGGAAATGTTGCTGATACAGAGTGATTTGCTGATAGTGTGAGGTTCAGAGAAAAACCAGTGCAGGACTACAGGGATCAGCAGGGAGGGTTGAAAATCTCATCATTAATGAAAGTGGAAACAAATCCAAGATTGAAACAATGCATATCTCAAGGAAAAGAATTTGTTTTTCATTAAAGAAATTTTAAGGAATAAAGTGGAGAAAAGAAGGCTGTGTTTGCATTTGCAGGTGTCTTAGAGAGGATGAAGAGAAAGGCCAGTCCTTTCCCTTAAAATCCTCCTGTTTATGTTCCATGTAGAAATATAACCATGAGGTCACGTTTATCTTATCCTGGGGTTTTTGTCACTTGATGTTATATTACATGTTGTGTGAAGAACTGAGGGATTCTGGTCCTTAACCTCCAAAAGCTGATACTATGGACAAAGAAAAGCTTTGCATTCTTATTTTTAAATAGGTCATCTTTTTTTTTTTTTTTTTTTTTTTTAATCCACATGAACGATAGGTGTTTTCATAAAGCCATTCGTCTGCCTAATAGTCCTAATACACATGACACAGAGACTGGCTTAACCAGGCCTCTTCTCTATTTTCCTCGAGGGTGTACACATGGTTCTTCCCATCAGACATCTCACACGCTCCCAGGAACCATAGAATTGTGCTCTCAACATATTATTGTCCCTGCTTTTCTTAAAAAGGACAACTGAGCCACAAATTGTGTTTAAGAGGCACATCCTTTTAGCAGCGTAACCCAGAAGTTCTTTTAGAAATGAAAGTGAAAACAGACCATAAAACATTACATGTTGCTGAAATTTGAATTAGTGAATGAGCAAATGGAGTCCTGTATGTGCTATGGCCAATACAAAAGAATAAGATAGGTGACACAGCTCTGAAGTTGCTTTCTTGGTTGGGAGAGAAAGGGTGCACATACTTGGGAGAGGTGGGCTGGCAAGTGATAGATGGATGGATGGACATCAGGAGTGAGCACAGCTGGGCCAGGAGCTGGGGACCGGAACGCTGTTTGAGCGCCAGGAGTCAGTAATGACAGTTTAATCTCTAGTATAGACTAGGCAAGATTTTCAGTCTCCCATAGCCGATCAAAAGCCACCCTGAGTAGTTAAACTAATCTAAAGAAGGAACTTGAAAGAAAGGTACTGCTTCCATAGACAAGGGAAGGGCCAAGAAGCTGAAAGAAACTGAGCAAGGCAGAAAGCCCCAGGGGCCTGGGCTGGGGGAGTGAGTGGTGTTGGTAGAAGTCCAGAGTCCAGGCCATTCTGCAGAAACAGAACAGGGTTCCTTCCTGCAAGACAAGAGAGGAAGAGGGAGGGAAATGAGGCCCAGGGAGGGACCTCAACCTTCTCAGTCTAGGCCAGTGGCCCACCCCCACCTTCTGGAGTCTGGGTGAAGCTGGCACCACCCTCCTCTGCCCATCACCTGTATGCTTTCCAACATCCTACTCATCCTAGGTGACCATGGATTTCACTTATGAATGAGCTGACAGGCACCTGTGCCAGGAGCTGGGACATGTACTTCTCCGGCACATGTATGCAGACCTGAGGGCTCATTATTCCTGTGATCATCTCCGTGCTTAGAAGAAAAGTGTGAGTTTTTCCGTCATGCTCCAAATGCCTTCTTTATTCTTAACCTACTAGGGCTGCACTCTCAAACGTGGGTATTTTTAGGCCTCTGGGTAGAAAGTACTGTGGATTCCTCTAGGAACAGCCTGTTTGAAATCAAACAGGGAGCCAGGGTGTTTTTGAACAATGCAGACGCCTCACAAGGGTTTCGCGCCCATTAGAGAGCCTTTCCCTTTGATTTCCATTGTCCACAGGAGGAACCATGTCTCCTGAAAGACAGGCTGGAATCACCACTCTGATTAAAGGTGTCCTTCCTGCTTTCCCAAGCCTGTCTCCTGTGATCAAGCCAAACGCGACTGTCAGGGAGCAGGTTCCTCTACACTGCTGAGCCGCAGCGTTTGCAGGACTGACGCGGGTTCCCAGACGCCGCCGCACGCCTGAACCGCATCCAAAACGCGAGCGCCGTGCAGCCTGGGGAAAACGCAGCAATTAAAAGCAGCTAAAACTAAGCCATTTATGACTTACAGATGTCAATTTATGACAGAAATCACTGCCTATATTGTACCGGCAAAGTGACATTTATTTGGTAATTAATGATTAAAGCGGTAATTTTCCAATGTGACCAGCCATCTGAGGTCCGGTGGAGGTTAGAGAAGTGCTGCTCACCAGGGCCGGGAGGGACTGTGCTCTACCAATGGGTAGGAGACCTCAAAACAGGGACTCTGGGCTCTGGGTTTGTTGTACCCCATCTCTGCCAAGAATGCTCCCGAGAAAATGGGCACAGGCCTTGAGGATTATAAGCAGGATCTGCCTCAAAAATCCACACAAATATTTGCTGAATGAATGGTTCCATTCCATAGGAAGCAAAACCCAAAATAAATCAAATGTGAGCCAATAAAAGTGCCTTCAAAGGCTACATGGATTTCTGCTATTGCCCCTGGACCAGGCCCAGCTGAAGGTCATTAGTGACATTAGACTCTGACAGCTTTTCTTCTTCCTCTTCATTTTCTTCTTAGATTTAGTGATGTATGTAAGATGTTCTTTGCTCCTTACCTTTGGGACCCCCAACCATGCTGAGCAGGCCATGCTGCTCTGCCCCAGAGGTCCCTGTGTGTGCACTCACCTCCTCTCAGAACAGAATTGGGGAGGATCTGCTACTGTGTCCTCATTCCCCTCCCTCCAGTGAAAGGACCCAACAGGGAAGGTACCATGAGGAGGGCCCTGCCGGGCACCTGCCTGCACTAGAGTTGTTATCAGCCTCTGACTTCTCAGCACAACTGGCTTGTTTTCTAACAGGCCATGAGGGAGGTGGTTCTACTTACCAGGGTCCTGGTGATGAAGGACCACCAGGCACAGGAGGAAACTGCTAGTCCTCATGTGCCACCCTCAGGTAACTCAGCCTCCCTAGCAGTGCGGACGTCCTGTCTGCTCAGGTTTCTGTTGTGAGCTTGGTGTCTGCTCCCACTAGCCATTCCGTGACTTCTTTTTCTGCTCTGCAATGTTGCTTTTCACACCCTACCCAACAACCCCAGCTCAGCACTAGCTTCCTGCAACCCTGTTTCCCTGTATGAATGGCAGGCAGCTTCCATGTCTGGCTTAGCCAATTCTCTGGGCTTTGGTCTATCCCTGACTCAGGGGCTGAAAGAGGCCCTGGAAGATTAGATTCACTGCGCCCCGAGGAGCCCACTGGGGTGCTTCTCAGAGCAAGCAGTCCTTGATTTTTTTTTCTCTTTCTTTTCATTGGAAGAAAGACTTCTAGGTTTAAAAATTGCAATAGTGAAAATTTAATACATTCCAGAACCTATGCGTGATATAAGTTGCAGGCTCAATGGTATGATGTATGAGGACTGTCTAGCAGTCAGGAGCTCCCTCAGGACCCCAGTGCAGAACTGAGCGAGGATGAGAGAGATGAGGTGGGAGGGTGGAGGAAGAACGTGTCCTTCTTACTTTCCTGAGTGACCCTGACCATCAGCATAGTCATTTTTTTAGTGGCAAGCAATGAAGAACTGTTTTAGTTTTTTATCTAATGGGATACTTGACTTCATTTAAGTTCATTACTAATGAGAAAATATATTGATACACATGTGGCTGAATCTCATTGAAAAAGCCTGATCAAGGATTATTTATACTCCAGCTCTAATTAAGGAGAAAGGAGGGGCCCCCACCAGGTGGCTCAGTCGCCTGGAGCATTATCCCATACACCAAAAGTATGCAGGTTCAATTCCCAGCCAGCCACATACCTAAATTGTGGGTTCAATCCCTGATTAGGGAAATGCACAGGAGGCAAGTGATTGAAGTTTCTCTCTCTCTCTCTCTCTCTCTCTCTCTCTCTCTCTCTCTCTCTTTCTCATCAGTAAACATATCCTTGGGTGGAGATTAAAAATATATTTTGTAGAAAAAAGAAGGAATGAGGGTATTTGCTTAAGCAATTTGTCCTTTTTTTAAGAATGCACCAAAAAAAAAAAAAAAGTGAACCGCATTTATTTCAGTTCTTTTTTATGGTCAGAGGGGATCAATTTTAAACCCCAAGCAGCTAGCTTTCTGCAGCTGCCAGGTTCTGAGGCTGCTGCTCTGGGAAGCTGATGGTGCGCAAATCCTGGCGCTTTTCACTTTGCCTCCGGAAAGTTCTGAGAATCCTGTGACTTGCAAATAGGCTACAAGGAGATGGAGCCCTAAAGGCCCAGTTTAATATTTTGTAAACAAGCTTCCTCCTAGCTCCAGGTTCTGTGATCCTCTGGTGTTGAAGAGAGGCCCCAGTTACTTTTTTATTGTTATTCTGTTACAGTTGTTCCAATTTCCCCCCTTCACCCTCCTTCACTCAGAACCCCTCTCCCCATCAATCCCCACACCATTGTCCACGTCCATGGGCCATTCATATATGTTCTTTGACTAGTCCCTTCCCCTTCTTCCCACCATTTTATGGTCTTACTCATAAGAGGAATCGAATGAACAAAATAAAGTGAGGAACAAAATAGAACCAGAGGCATGGAAACACAGAACAGACTGACAGTGGCCAGAGGGGAGACCCGTTACTTTTGACAATTGAGGAGTAACTGGCTCTGAAGCTCTTGGCAAACAGCTTCTTCCAAACAAATTTTTAAATATATCCTGAAATGAGCCTCCCCTTTTAGGAGCAAGAGAAGCATTCATTGCTGACTCTATCAATAAGAAGAAGGTTATACCATACACCTAAACATTACATTTTTAATTTTCAAAATTCAGCTCTTGAAAGAAAGTCAGTTAGTGGGGAGCAGAGAAAAGTGCCATCAAGAAAGGAAAAGTATGAAGTACATTAATTGATGTTCAGTTTCCTCACTGAATCCACCGGGCTCTGCATTTCCAGGGTCACTGGAAAAGTCTGGTTGGAAGTATTTCACCCCTGGGGCTTAACCCAAGTAAACACTGTCCTTCCTCAAAGCAGACGGAGCATATTTTGTGGGCCTTGGATTAGTTTGTTCAGGCATCATGACAAATATCATAGGCTGCTTTCACTTAAACAACATTTACTGACTCACAACCTAGAGGCTAGAAGTCTGAGTCCATGGTGTGGGCAGGGCTGGTGTTTTCTGAGTGTTCTCTCCTTGGTTTGTGGATGGCTGTCTTCTCCTCGTGTCCTCACATGGTTATCTTTCTGTGTATGTCTGTGTCCTGATCTCCTCTTTGTATAAAAACACCACTCAAATTGGATTAGGGCCCATCCCAATGGCCTCATTCTAACTTAATTACATCTTTTTTAAAGATTTTATTTATTATTTTTAGAGAGAAAGGCAGGGAGGAAAAAAGGGAGAAAAGCATCAATGTATGGCTACCTTTCACCTGCCTCCAGCTAATGACCTGGCTGGAGGCCTGACTTGCAACCTGGTTATGTGCCCTGGCTGGGGAATTGAACCAGTGACCTTTGGGTTTGCAAGCTGGTGCCAATCCACTGAGCCATGCCAGCCTGGGCTTAATTATATCTTTAAAGACCCCATCTCCAAATAAAGTCTTGCTCTGAGGTCTTGAATTCACCTTATGAATTTGGGGAATACAATTTGGCTCACAGCAACCTTTTTTCTAGTGTCCTTTATATTTAGAAACACAGCACATTGACATCTCTGAATTCTGTGTCACTTCATCTGATTTTGGCCAACAGCAATCTAAAATGAATATTAAGGCCCCAGATCCTCCATCTATCAGCCAACGTTTAACTCCTTGGGGTCCCAGTTTTCTCACCTGTAAAATTTGGGTCCCTACAAGATGGTCCCCAAAGGTTCTTACAGTTCTAAGGACATGGTAAGCAAGTTTCATAATCAACTCATTGAGCTCTGAAGCCACATAGTGACCTCCAGTGCACTCCATTAAGATCAGCCCCATGTGAGACTGTGACAATGACAGATCTGTGGGGGGCTGAGATGTGTGCTCATTAAGTCTCAGTAAATTGTGATGCATTTGCCCATTTTAGTTCTTTGGTTTTAATCAGCTAGATAGCAGGTGTACCTTTCCATGAAAGCATTAACCACGAAAACATTTACTTATATTTTTCTTGGTTTTCAAAGACCTACAAAGCTGCACTTTCCAGAGCCAGCAAAGTCAGTATAATCAGCTTGAAACTCAAAAGAATGAGCTTTCTTGAACAATGAGCTGTTTCTCGCCATTGTCAGGCCAGAGGGACAGTGAGAAATGCATTGAGGGTGCTTTCAGCCCAACACTTCCAGGAAATTCAGGGAGAACAAAGCAACAAAGAGAGGTGCACAACCTTGATCAGAGGTAGGAAGAGGGAAACAAATACCCTTGTGTACATTTGCTGGGTGAGCTTAGAAGGAAAAGGCTCCTCAGTCAGCTGTGCTCACAGGAAGAGGGCCCAGGGGTGTCTGCAAGAGACCTTATTCTGAAGAGACAGCGCAAAGCCTCTTATGTCCTGCTGGGTGCATAAGGTTTTGTTTGTTTATACTGTATATTTGTGCACCTCAAAGTCCCTTCCAGCCTCTTATTTTAAAATGTTGGGTTTGGGGAGAAGGAGATTCCCTCTGTTGAAGCTCACAGTATCAGGAAAAGTCTGAGCTCAGTAGATACAGACAAAATCAAAGACACACCTGCTGCTATAAGCAACCTCCAACAGCTCTGCCTGCATGACAGGCAGAGAGAAAGTGAGGTGATCCTGTCTCTAATTTTGTCTCCATCACAGCATCCATGTGTTTTGATTGGAAATAAGCCCACCAGATAGAGAAAAAGAGGTTCTGAGTACTTAAATGTCTCCTCACCTTGAGTCACACACATGTACCATGGTAACCCCATTCAGGTTTGTGTTTGTGAAGAGTAAGAATATTTTTTATTTTTATTTTATTCTTTGTAGTTTAAATTTTTTATTGTTTATGCTACCACAGTTGTCCCAGGTTTTCTCCCCTTTGCCCCTTTCCCCTAGCCCCTTTTCCCACAGTCAATCTCCACACCATTGTTCATGTCCATGGGTGATACATGTATGTTCTTCATCTAGTTAAAAAGAAGAAAAGGAATAGCATTCCAAGAGGCCATAACTCATTTCCCAGAAGCTGGCCAGGGGCCATTGCTGAAGACGGGCTGGTCTCCCTGTGCAACACAAGCTTGCTGAGTTAACCCTTTCCTGCTCAGTGGACAACTCACTTGTACAAACGGAAACTCCGAATCATTTTTCATTTGCCTTTTTCCCCTAATCTTCACGTTGAATCTCTAACTGCTATCTCAGGAATAGCCCCTATGATTCCCATTGTCACTACTGGGCCACACCAACCACATCACCCGCATCTTATCTCCACATCTCGATTTTATAGATTTAGGCCTTTGGTCAGGTTACCCTTGGTCCACGACTTCTTGCTCACACTATCAGCCTTCAGGGCTGTGTGCTTCATCCATCCTCCATTCCAGGAAATAACCTCTAGATCTCTGTCCTTTCCTACGTGTTACACTTCCTACGTGGTTCTACTTTTTCCTAAACACCAATTCTTAGCACTGAACAAAACATGCAGGGCCTCATGCAGAGCATTACATTGATAGACACTGAGGGCTTATCCGGCTTTGTGGGCATAATCTGTCAGGACCCTTCCACTGGGATGGTTATCAGCAGATCGGTAATGGGTTCTGGACCTTTTTGACCTCTCCAGCATTGTTTCCACAATGAGCTGGCTGCAGTCTCCTGAAAACCATTACCTTTCTCTGGCTGTTAGAGTCTTCTATGGAGGTCTCATTGTCCACCTTAATGGGCAGAAAGACCTCTATAAGGGATTACCCTCTCATCTTAGAGGTGAGACACGTGGAACCAGGGCTGTGTTTCCTCCAGTTAATTGGGTCGTGAGTTGGGATGTGAGGGGCCATGTTCTTGAACAGCAGCTCTGTTCCTCACCTCTGCTCTGCTAAAGAACAGGAGACAGACACGCGGGCTTTTCAACCTTTGAGTTGCAGGTAGCATTTTAGAGCTGGGAAAGGAATCAATCCCTCCTCCCCCATGTGGGACTCTGTACCCCTACACCCCTCTGAAATTGGAGGGGGGTTGGAGGGAGAAAGGAGGAGGAGGAGCTGGGTCAGGATTGCCCTGGGATCTGAGTGCCAGTCAGTCGATGGTTCAGTTGTAACAGGATAGGGATGTTTTTCTAAGTGGAGACTGCAGCTATAAATTCGTGAATCTATGCCCGACCCAGTTAAATAACTGTTTGTGGCTTAAAGATACAAATCCTTGAGTGCTTCAGGGAGCTGACTGGATGCTCACCAGGCTGTCCAGACATTCCATTAACTCAGGACACTTTGAAACGCCTTTGAAGCTCAGGTCTGGGGATGCTGCACTTCAGGTAACATCAGGGTTTTTGTTGTTGCTCTTTTAAAGTGCGGCATGGTCAGCCATCCCCTCCATCACCCCCTCCTGATGCCTCCTCAGCACCCACCAGGAGGTAACATCTTCCAGCTGCTATGGCAACAGAATGTCCATGGATGGGAGCAAACCTTTCGTGTCTAAGAGCAGCCTTACTTACTCATAACAGGGAAAGAGGGGAAGATGGAGGAAAATGTCAGCCTGAGGGAACTAAATTTATCCAGAATTTAGTCATATTTGCTACTGGCTGTCTTCACTCGTTGAAACTTCTTGACGTACAAGGAAATCCATTCTCCATCTCTGTTTTATTGATTTTAATTTGTTTTTCTTTATATTGTATCCTAAAGTATCTATTGTTTATCTCAAGGGAGCTGAAAATATACTCCACGTGTCCAAGTTTTATTGACTTCAAACATTTTGAAGTATCTTTAGATGTATGAAAGATGGAGCATGAATATGAAGTACAATGCATACAGATTTTGAGAGGAAGCCTTGGTGTTAAGCAGAGTGAGCATATTGGTTCAGAAAGTTTCCCTGTAGGGTTGATACTCCTTAATGATGGAAGAAATGATGGTTACACCACCTTACACAGCCTTCATAATGGATACCTGCATAAACAGACATACATATTTGAGGCAAATACTGAGAGATGAACAGAAAAAGGCTGATTTTTCAACCCTTATAATTGAGGGTTTTATAGAGGTTAACTCACTGAGGCTCCTGAACTTCCTGTGGACCATTCAGACTCCCACTCTAAACAGTGTGTTTGTATGGGTGTGTGTGTTATAGATATACATATTTACATATATGCACACATATAAACACCTCGTGTTACATAGACTTTATATGTTATATTAACTCTACATGTTATACAGCCCCTGTGTGTTACACAGGTTCTATGTGTTACATACCTTTCACATGTGTGTATGTTAGAGTGGGCATATATATGTATACAGTTCACATGCATCCAGGCCTAGCATTACCCCTGCCATGGCAGGCAGCACTCATACAGGCACAGCCCCACCCACTCCACCCACTCCACCCTCCAACCTCACTCCTTCCCGCATCAAGGCTCCCAGAGTCATTCCTAGAGCCAGAACGAGCAGTCCCTGCAGCCAAGTGTCTGGTCTATACCTCTGCTACTGCCTGTGGAGGTCATTGGCTTGAAAGGCTCCATTGTTGTGGGGTAGTTTTCCTAGGTGCTGCTCATGAAATAACCGGGCCTGCAGTGAGCGTGCAGTGAAGACCAGACAACTGAGATGGCCAAATGCTCTGTGTTGCCCTTGGAGGGCCTCATGCTGCTTGCATGTGCTGGGAGGTCAGCGGTCACTCTGTGCCCTGTGCTGAGGGACAGGCCCAGGTCCCCAGGCCACCCAGATGAGCTCACTCTTCTTATGCTTACGTGTCAGTTCTGATGCAAGGGCAAGCAAAAGTAGGTTTCATGTGAGTACATGAAACACAGTTTATTCTTGTATTATTACTTTCTAGTATGACACATTTTTCCATACAAACAAATGTAAGCCTACTTTAGACCTAGTTAGGAAGTCCTAAGTATGCTACACTAGACAGCATACTATACCTCAATCTTCCATCCCACACAGGATAGTGGCGCTCTGCATGGAAACCACCATGGCCCAGACCTTGAGTGTTCCTTCCTCAACTGCAAGTCTTGTGTTCCATAATAGCTGTGAGTGTTCTCCTCAGAAGCATAGTAAAATCCCATTTGCAAGGGATAAGTTTTTAAAGACAAAATCTACTTGAATATGACAACTTAAGCTTTTCACTATAAATACAATACTTCTCTTGCTTGACACTAATATGTCACCCAGCACCCCTCTTTACAAAGGACAAATAATGAATGCGACTTTCTGGTTATTCAGAAAGTCACAGTTACAAATATTTGCATCACATCATTTGTCACAGGTACTTTTATTTCAAAATCTCCCTTCATCCGTTAAAGAATAAAGTTGGTGACAATTTGTCTTTCTTCTGATGCTAGCATTTCTTTTCCAGTGTGAAATCTGCCCATCTGCAGAGGGTTCATGGGAGCCATGAATATTCCAAATCTGAATAAAGGCACCATGGACAGCATCATCTTTGTGCCACTGGGATGTCTAAATTGTTCTTTAATTAAGTTGGAGAAGTTTGGGAGCACTTTAATTGATCTCTTTTTAGATACAATGAGCTATCAAAAATGGAATACTAAATAACAGGCTCTTTTGTCTGCATGTGCTATTAAAAGGAGTAGGGAGCTATTTTAAAGTGTGTTGCTAGCATATTGATTGTGAAAGCAAATCCCCATTTTCACTCTGCAGATTCTGCTTGAGGACATCTTCACAGGCATCTCCTTTTTCCAGTTTGAAGGACCTGATGAGCTGCCCTCCAAAGTGGGGCCTGGAAAGAACAGAGAGGGGACTTAATTCAGTTGTCCAGGGGCCCACATCTGAATCACATTTTTTTTTCTGGCTCAGAATGCCATCATTCTACAAATGGCAGTCCATAAATGGGAGTTACCCAAGTCCTGTGCATGTTTATGGGTGGGATCCTATCTGCTCCAACTCCTGGAGGGCAGGAGGATGGAGGCCTCACCGCTCTCAACATTACCATGGCTGCAACAGTCCAGCAACCAAATCCCAAGTTTAACAGCATGGTATTGGTGACAATCCTCTCACACATAGGTCTGTGACAGCAGATCTAAACTGCGTTCTAGATGGGGACATTTCTTGCAAGGCCCACGGGGAGTATCCTATCCTGCCTGAATAGTATAAAGGCTGCCAAGGCAAGAGGTTTCAGGTGCTGTTTTCCCCAACTTCCTCATGGCAGAAATCAACTTTATTTATGCTACTTTTCTGACCACATTGGCTACTGAGACCTTTGCTTTGTTTCCCATCTAACTAGCGGGCACATCTTCCAATATTAGAACCCACAGATCTTCCTTTAGGGACAAGAAAACATATGCTGGCCAGGAATGAGAAATCAGAAATACAATCCCGTTTTTTTCTTTTATTGTTGGTGGGAATAGGGGCCTTGATTTCACTCTCAGCTTTAAAAAAAAAAAATGTCAGAGCTGCCACCATTCAGATAAAATCCAAACTGTCTGCTACACCTCTAATTATCACTCTGCCTTCTGGGTAAAATGGTACAATTCAATTATTGTTTTTTGTTCACTTGTCAGCTACCAAAAAAAATTATCACTGCTTTCAGACCAGCTAAAAGAACAGAAATTCTGCAAATTGCTTTCTCACTGTAGTTACTTCAGACCTAATACCTCTCTGGCGAGTGTCAGAAATTACATAACTCGGTGCTGCCTACAAGTTGTATTTAATGTGGCTGTTTCAATGACTTGTTTTACATTATGTAATTTTACTGAAATGATTCCTTTTGTCACCCTTTTATATGCAGCTCATTTTGACACTTCCCACTGATCACATAAAATATACATTTGATGCAGACCCTGTAAATAAAAACAAAATTATCCAACAGGAGTGGATCACAGTACATCTCTCTTGTGAGGCTAAAGCTCAACCAGCTCTCTGAAGAGGCCTCCCCCACACACAGCTTACTCTCCACCTTTCAGTTGTGTTCATTGCCTCAGTTTTACAGAAATGGAGCCAGAATAGCTCGTGTTGCCCCAGTGACACCGCATGTAGGGCTCTCAGGCTGCCTTCTATAGCCCACTGACGTGCAGGTGCGGACACAGATGACATGTCTACCCCAGGCAAAACCATCAGTGAGCACTTACCAGGAGGAAGAATAAGCTGGAAGAATATCCCTCACAGCATCAGGTTTTTCCCCAGAGTGCACATGTGAAGTGAGCTGTGTAACCGTTGCACTTCTGGACCAACAATAATGATAATAATTAAAAAACCAAATTCAGGGAACTTTAAATCAGTCATCCCATGAAGCCCAACTTTGAACCCCAATCTTACCACTTGGATTCCTTTGTCTAACCCTGGCATCTCTTTGCTGTAGCTTCAGGCAATCCTGGCTTCAGAGTGCAAAGTCCTGCGTCCTCCCATGGCTTTGGTTCTGGGGCTGAGTACATCCCTCAGGACAACGTTCCCTCATTGCTTGCAGCAGGCAGCCAGAATCAGCAGCAAGGCCACTTTGCCTGCACTGATTTATTTCTTCACTTTCTTTTTTAGGGTCCCAACCCCCATTCTTCCTTCCGTGGTTGAGTCAGGAGCACATCCCAGGTGTCCTGGTGGTTGAAAACATCTCTGGGATAAACTCACACAACTGTCAATGCCACTCACCTGTCTGTCTCCCCCAAGATCCTCAAGGAGTTTGTCTATTGTTTTTTAATCTTTGAAGTCCAGCACAACTTTCACGTGTGCAAATGAGTGAATGGGACTTGTCTGGTTTGTGTCTGAAATGGGCTTTGGTGTCCAGTCCCATTTCAGATCAAGCTGGCCTCTGCCACTGTGTCTGAGATGTCAGTCAGTCCCATGGCTGACAGCCACAAAACAGATTGGGAAGATTCCTAAGTAGCTTGGTCCAGAGGCAGATGCTGTTGGCATAGTTTGGCAATATTATTTCATTATTTTAGCCTCCAATTGACTTTTTTTTCTTTTTCTTTTTTTTGGTGGGGGAAGCTCTCCTGTGGCTTTTGTGACACATTAGTGCCTTTGTGCATGGTCTACATGGGTCACAGACGTGTTCAGATTTGACTGCTTAGGTGTCAGCTGTTCAGAATCTGCTTCTAATTTTTTTTTTTTAAGATTTTATTTATTTTTTTATTATTTTTTGAAAGAGGGGAAGGAAGAGAGGCAGAGAGGGAGAGAGACATCAATGTATGGTTGCGTTTCACCTGCCTCCAGCCACAGACCTGACTAGAGACCTGGTTTGCAACCTGGTTATGTGCCCTGGCTGGGGAATCAAACCTACAACCTTTGAGTTCGCAAGCTGGTGTCTTATTCACTGTGCTACCAGCCAGGCATAATTTTTTTTTTTTTAATGAGAACAGTTTTGATCTCACTTTGTTTCGGAAAATTTGAGGAAAAGGAGTCTTATTATTTGGACTTTAAAGTCAGAGTCCTGATCCCCACGATTTTAGTTTTTTATATGAAATAAATATGTAAGATGGACGTTATAGCTATGGCTGATCCAGAAACTGTGTGGGGCCGATGTCCCATGTTGGAGGCTGTTTCCGAGATGAGGTGGAGATGTCATTAGCAGACTGCGCCAGGAGGCTCTGCGGCTGATTGGGTGGGCCAACCCTGAGTTTTGCAGGATGATGCGATACTGGGAGGCAGCTCAGCTGCCGTAACAGAACAGCCCCGACTGGGGCTTAAATAGCGCATATCTTTCTCAGGTTCTGGAGATTGGAAGTCTAAGACAAACGTGATAGTATGGCGGGTTCTAGAGAATAAAACCCTCCTCCTGGCCTGTGAGCAGCTGCCTTCTCCCTGTGTCCTTACCTGGTGGAGAGTGTCTCTTCTTATAAGGCCAGTAATTCCCTCATAGAGCCCCCCAACACGACGATCTCACCTAACCCAAATCACCTCCCAAAGGTCTCATCTCCTAATACCATCTCATGGTGGGTAGAGCTTCACCGTATGAGTTTGGAAGGCACGATTCAGTCTGAGGCACACAGCTTTGAGCCAGCCCCACCCATAGTCCATGCACTCTCAGGCCACCTCCAGTGTCCTGGACTGGTGTGCCCAGCTCTCTCCATTTTCTTAATGCTCAGAAAGACCAGGATTCTGAGCTGTCCAGGAAACCATGGGAGAGTTGATAGTTGCTTCCATTCAGATTGAGAGACAAAAGGTTGGAGAGGAAGGTCCTCTGTCTGTGGTCCCACACTGTCCTCCCACCATGACAGATAGGGGTTTGACTTCTCCTGACCAGTAGGGAGCAAGTTCTGAGACAAGGGGATCCATCCATTCATCCAGCCCAAAGGGGAAGTCACACCTCATTAGGAGCCTCAGGTAAGCAGGGCCTGGCACGTGTTGGAACCTTGTGTGAAGGTGCAGTGACAGCTTGAATTATGTTGACAAGCTCCCCTCAAAGGGAAAGCAAGTGTCATGCTAGGGAGATGAGACATGTGTCACTGTCACCTTGCGCAAAGAACAAATGGATGGCCGAGAATCTTGCCATCAGCAACGTGGCCGTCTGGGGAGAAATGCACGAGTTGAGTTTGATATTATAAATCACCGTAATTTGTTACGATTTCCAAAGACAAATATGACAGGGTGGAATTACTTTGCAGTGCTGAGGCAGTCATTTGCAGAAGCATAAAGTGCCAGGATAAATCTGAGGATAAGATAGATTTAATCGGAGGAAACAGAGCACGATATCAGCTTGGTCTAGTGGGTTTACCCAGAACTTAGATGCGCAGATACTGAGGAATTGCCTAACACTCGTTGCACTGCAGCCTGCAGACCAGACCGGTTCTTGGGGGAAATTCCACTAATAGCTTGGAGGCATTCTACTCATGAGTCACGTTTGCTCAGGTTGGAAAGGAAAGAGCCCGACTTGCCTGACACCCACAGGCAGTGTAGCCCCAGAGCCCCTCAGAACCCATGAATCCAGGAGAGTCTTCAGGCCACTAGGTATGAAAGCAGGAAAGATGAGTGTCCTGTCTTATCAGAGTCCTACTCAGCTCGTCATCACTGGCTGATGGAGAAGTGGCTCTGTTGCGTCACATGTTCACCTGTCCTTGTGGTCTTCCCAGTACTGCCACCCCTCCCTCCAGCTGCTGTCACATCACTCCCCCATCAGTGACAGTAACAATGCCTGGAGACAGATGAGAGACCACTAGCTAAAATAGACATTGTACTGGGCAGGGCAGTTTCTGTACACTAACACAGGGTTCTTCTACCCTAGGACAGCGATTTTCAACCTTTTCTTATCTCATGGCCAGCACACAGAAACTCATAACTGAAATTAGTTTATTACCAAAATTACATTTTGTCAATCTGATAAAAATATATATATAGTATAAGTCTCATTCATTCACACTGGATGGCTATTGTTGTGTTGGCTGGTTTTTTTGTTTGTTTGGGGGTTTTGTGGGGGTTTTTTGGGGTTTTTTTTGTTTGTTTGTTTTTGTTTTGTTTGTTTGTTTTTTACAATCTAAGGGAAAAGAGAGTGATGCCCCTGACTAAATACTCAGGTATTGCATGTTTTCAAAATTCCTCTGGTCCACCCATAGAAAATCACTGCCAGAGGAAATGGTTTCAGATACAAAGAGGAATAAAGCAATAATGAAATGAAGCGGTAAGGACTGGCTCCTCCTAGAAACTCTAAAAGCTTTATGTTTTGACTGGCCAGTGTCAGGTTCATGGTGGCTTTGAACTCCTGTTTGACCCTGCCCACAGGAATCACACCTGCCCCCATCTCTCTCGGGCTCTGCTGTCAAATGAGCATGGAAAGAATAGACTTGCAAGATTGTGCTTCTGCTCTCTCTCTCTCACAACACATGGGAAGTTGTTTTTAAAATGGAGAAAATTGTGGCACACCACCCTCTCCCCAACCAGCAGGAGTTTACAAAGACAAAAGAGTTGTGAAAATAGAGAAGAACCAGAAGCTGTAGCTGGAAAGCTTTGCAGAACATCAGGGTATCAAGGAGTTGGCGGAATGTAGGATGCCGGCATCATTGTTTTAGAATCTGTGACATCCTGTATCTCCTACAGGTCACGGGAAGAGTAGTTCTAGGGCTTGCATGGGGTCTGTGCCCTGGTGAGACTATGGCTTTCCAGAACACTTTAGATACCCTGTTTTCCAGAAGACTACCATGCCTTCTTGGTTGGTGGTCCTAAGTTAATTCTGGACACAAGAAACATCAGTAGGCACTGAATGTACCCTTCAGTCTTCAAACAATTCATGGGAGAACTCAGGAGTTTAGTTAAAGCCTGGGGTGCCCTTGGCACCTCCAAGAACCCTGGGGTTCTCCATTCAAGAGTAAACCAAGGTCACCAGAATAAATCAAACTTAATATATCAGTAATTAGAAGATCTCTCTGGTGATTGACCACCTGTAAAGTAGCCATTGCTAAATTTTTAGAAGTTCTTTATTGAAGTAGGAGATAAGAAGAAGATATTAATTAGCAAGTGTGTTATATCCTGCCCAGTTCACCATACACACAGACCATCATCAGAGCAGGTGACCACTCAGGGTCACCACCAAGTACTAGCTTTACATGCCAACACCCACATGTTTACCACAGCTCCCCAGCCAGTTTGACTATGACCCCACAAGGGGAAGCTGTGTATCATATATGTTTGACTTTGCCACCTGTGTCTAGTGCATTGCTGGGTCCATAACAGCAGTTTAAAAACAAGAGGCTGAGATGGACATGGTGAGGCACAGCCACTAAGAGAGACCATGCAAGAGCATGAAAGGCTTCAGGGAGAAAGGAGCAGGGATCGACACCAGACTGGGTGACAGGAGGTCTGGTCAGCAAGGGACTGAAAAGGTGGCAGCATGTACATACTATTCATGGGCCTGGTCCACACACCCTGCTCTCACTACCCATGATTGTGATCCTGAAGGCAACCCCAGGAAGGAGCTATGACATGGAGAGCTGCTAAGGGTATGAGGCAGGTATGCTGTCACCAGCTCTAGGACCTGAATTTATTTTCACTTCCAGAAGATTCCCTCAAAGATTCCACCCATCCACCCACCCACCCATCCATCTATCCATCCATCTGTCCTGCTCCCTGGTAGGTCTCTGGCTGGGGCCACTCCCCTCGCTCACTAAAGTATTTTCTCTGTCAGGGGCTCCTCAAATGTTATATCTTTAATTGCCAAGTCCAGGTGTAGGAGCCTGCTTTCAACTGTGGGGACCTGCCTCATTGTGGCCATGGTGGCCCTGGGCCCAGAGCTCCTATACATGCCATGGACACCAAGCCTCCAAAACTGCCTTTGCATGCTTTCCACAGAAGCTGGGGCAGGGGCACCACCTGCTCAGGATTCCACTCAGAGGATTGTGTGAGTTGACCTCCTGAGGTCATCCTGCTTGTACTGAGAGCCTGGTCATCCTTGCTACCAGGAGACAGTGCCCCATGGGCTAAGGTTCCAACCTCCCTCTGTGGCCTCTCTCCCCAGCAAGGAGCAGGTCATCTTTCAAGCATTACAGCTTTTAGATATTTGCTCCAAAGAGCATGGTGATCCATGTCCACCCTGGCTGTCTTGGTAGTATCTCCAAGGCTTGCCCCCTCCCTGAACTTGAAACTTGTCTTCCCAGTTTTCTGCTAAATATGACAAAATAGCAGGTGAATTAGGAGCTTGGGCCCTGCATGGGAGGACTATGCTGGATTTTGATCCCATCACCTACTAGACGTCAAATTGTGAACACTGTGCACTTGACTTCTAGAGCCTTCAGGTTCAAGTTAATAAGAGTGGTATCCCCTGTGATCCTTTTAAATGATCTCTGGTACTTTTCTTACCCCTCAAACCCATCAATCCTGAGAAATCTAACCAAATATTTACCTGACCATGGCAGTTTCTTGCTTCAGATCCCCTCCATGAATCCTGTTTCACTATCACCTGACCCATGTTCAGCCCTTTAAACTCAGTGCCCACTTTTCCCAAGTAGCAGCTGCCTCTGCTGAAACCCAGCTCATGGTACCCAGTCCTCGTGGTACACCTGCCCCTCCCTGAGCCCTGGGCACAGCATCCCCAGTGCCCTTGCTGTGTCTCATGGTCCTAGATACCCTGTCCTCTCTGCTGATCAGGGTGACTCCTACCTGCTGCATTGGAAGGCTCAGCTGAGTTGTCAGCACCCTCAGGAAGCCTGGTGACAATTCTGCAGTCTGGGTGAGTCCCTTGCCTTGCAATTCTAGGACGTAGGGTCCGTGGATCTCTCAGATCCCGTATCAAAGCATGCAGCACAGTGAGGGATCTGCTCATCTCCTCATTAGAACAGGTTTGTCAATGCCTGGGACCCTATCCCCTTATTCACATCTCTGCACCTTGGTCTCTCCAAAATGACACTTAATCAGTCAACCCGGATAAGGCCACTAAGTGAGACACCTTCTGCTCAGTAGTGGCATAGAAAACACAGGGATAGCTTATAAGGGGACACGTCATACAACAGGTAAGAGAAGAGAATTTCAACTTCAATCTTTAATGGCAAGACATCTCTAAGTGATGTTTGTATTTTAGGGTTCTCCAGAAAAACAAATCTGATAAGATATATCATAGACAGAGATTAGATAAAGACATTGATGCAGATTAGACATGGATATAGATATAGACGTGGGTACACTTAACTTACCACGTGTGTCTGAGACTGTGACCTTAAGTGGGTTGGGAGTGTCAGCCAAGCCCCTTACTCCACACCCCCTCACACACCAGGCTTTAAGTGTGTGCTTCATGCATAGCAATAAAAATTACCTCTCATAAATCTTGTCACTCAAACAGGCATGGGCATTGGAAATGTGAAGATAGTTGAAGGCCTTTCAAGTCATCTTTGCCCTTTAAATTCCAGTAAAGGAATATTATTCTCAACTCTTTTACACTTTTTGTTTCTTTAAAAACTCTCTCTCTCTCTCTCTCTCTCTCTCTCTCTCTCTCTCTCTCTTTCTCTCTCTCTCTCTCTTTCCCTTGTCTCCCCCACCCTCACCTGAAACACTTGAATATCATCAAAACTCAATTTTTTCAACCTGGATATTCATAGAATACTTAAAATACTGTAATTGTGGTTTTCATAATCAGAGAAATACAAAAATTACTTATAAGTGGTCAAGTTTTCCTGTTTCTCAAATGCACAAACCCTAGGATGTTAATTGGCCTCCCCTGATAATGTTCAAAGATTAGGAAGAGGGGAGCAAAATTATTTCTCTTTTACTGTAAAACTTATCTGGGTATCTAACATGCTGATATTATGTCCAAGGAGGAAGCGGAATACACTTCAAATCTATCCCAAGTCGGGTCAAATCTATCCCAACTGTCAGCCTCTCACTATCCTGTTTTCCAGCACACAGTTTGGGAACTGTGCCAGCACACTTGGCCCCAGTGTTTATCTAGAGCAGCGTACTTTCCAGCCATCACACCACCTGCTTGTGGGAAGGTGTTTCAGAACCAGGAAGGACAACAGCTTGAGGCCCTAATATCCTCAATGTCACTGTCACCGCAAGTGCCCCTGAGTGGTGGTTGGTTCCTGAGGGCCAGGGGTTAAATAGTCAGAGTGGTGTGGGCTCACATCACTCACAGTGGTGAAGAGTGATGCCACACCCTATGAGGGTAATCAGCACCCATCAGCATCTAGAGCAAAGCAGGAAATTGTAACAAGTTGGGTCCATGAAGATGGCATGTGGGACCCTGCCCTGCACATGCCTGGGACAATAAGAGAGGGCTCTATTTCTGCCTTCATTTTTAAGATCTCATGACAGTAGCATCCCAGACACAGGGAGATCTGTGCCAGTCCCTGGAGACAAGTTGGAGGTGTGAGGTGCACCTCCGTTTACTGCCCGCCCACCCCTTCTCCACTTGAACTCACACTCATACCTGCAGGTCCTACCTGCTGCTCCTCATGCTGCCAGCCATAAGGAAGGCAGTGCTGACCAGCTGGGCAATCCCTGACCCTTTAATAAGTCAGCTGGCTCTTTCTTCCTAAGAACACATTTTTGGCCAAAGTTGGGTGACTAGACGCCCATAGTAGCCTTGTGTTTTACTCCAATGGCCCTGGCTCTCCTGAGCAGCCAGCAGTGGAGGGGTGATGTGCAGGCGCCCCACCCAGGAGGCTTTAATGAACCCTGTGCGCCGGGTATTCTGAGCATGAGAAAGCTGTTTAGATGTGATCCCTCATCACCCTGTCTGGGAAGTGACCACATCACTCACTTGGCCTTCAGGAGCTTGTAGAACAGAGACGACAGGAGGTCCTTGCCCCCCAGTCTCATCCACATTCATGATCCCACCCATGATCCCATCCACTCTGCCCTCTGGACCCACTGAACTGTCATTAAGTACATGGCTAAGAAAGAGGCCACATCGTCTCATTTTATTGCCTCGAATTAAAGGGTTCAGCAGGAGAAACCATGAGAGCCAACACTTGTTGAAGAATGTCCCAGTTTGGCCCACCCACCAGGCTGGTTTGAGCATTGGGCCCTGTTGGCAGGCAGCCAGGAGCCGGAGCTCCCCAGCCTCCCGGCAAAGACACAGCCCCACTCACCACCTGCCTGTTGCTCACTCTGTGGGCCCCACTCCTTGTACGCGTGTGTGTCCTTCACTTAGGTGAACCGATGCATCCTCTCTCGGGGAGGCACTGAGGCACAGGCAGCCTGGGCCGGGGTGTCCTGGCGGGTGACCAGAGGCTGCAGTTTGAGGGAGCTGTGTGGGATGGACATGCTGTTTTCTGGCGCTGGGTGTAACCTGAAGTCGGGGAGGTCCCCTGGAAGGATCTGTGCCCCTGCGTTCTTAGGGGAGTCTACACAAAATACCAAATATGGCAGCAGAGCCAGGGGACGGAGCTCAGGGCTGGCAGGAACCAAGAAGGTGCCACCAAAGCCCTCTGGGCCCAGGAGCAAGTTTGGAATTTAGACAGGGTCTGTTTCCAGGGGATAACTGCAATTGTAGGAAGAGGGTAAAAGCAGAGTTTCAAAGAAGTAGAGGTGTAATTGCTCTCTCCCCCATGACATGTGGGCACACCCTTGTCTTTGCATTTCTCCTAGCTACTCCCTAAGCACCATACTCACTTGGAGATAGTGCAACCACTGGTTTCCCCCAAGCAGGGAGGTGCCACCAGGAGTGTGGGCTGCTACTACTAATGGGGCGCTGTGTCCCCAGAAAGTGTCTCCTAGCCACCGTGACTGGGAGGTACAAACCACTGTCAACCTTCACACTTCCCACCCCCAAATAGCCTCAGCACCCAACCTCCCTTTCTTAACAACCCCAGATCTCCAGGCTGCACCCCTAGCTAGTCTGAAGGACTCAGGGCTTGGTGGCTCCTCCTACTGCTTGTGGTTGAGAAAGTCAGGTCACCTCGAGGCCCAGCAAGGTCAGAGCGAATGCCCATAAAAGGCAGAGGGAACCACACCCTGACTGTAACTAAGCATTGGCCTTCTGAGTTTCCATAACACTGATTACAGATGTTGGGTGTCTCAGCCTCACAACCATGTGAACCTATTCCTTAGAGCAGTTGAATCCACAGAGCAAAACCCAGACTTGTGCTTCAGGAAGAAGAAAGCAGCCAGGTAGGGAGTTTCCTGGGTCCATTCAGCCCTAGGCCATCATGAATGGTGTACTGCACAGGCCAGGGCTTGAGGCACTGCAAGAGAGACCATAACAAGGAACACATCATCATCAGCATGTGGAGACAGTGCCACTTCTTTGATGGGACATTAGGAGCCATGGATCAGCAAAGATCAGGACAGCAAATAGTATGAGGAGACCTGATTTTTGTGCTTGAGGGTGATAAGGGTGAAGAGCTATTCTTGATGCTGGATTTGTTTAGAAGAAAGAAAACAGAACAAGGATTAAAGATCAGCGTAGCACTGTGGAGGGAGAAAATCAGGTACAAACTTTCAAAGGGTGTTTTGTCTGCAGGGCAGGATGCACAGTAATAGAAGAAACTGCTGCAGAAAGTACATGGCTAGAGCACTCATCATTAACTCTTTGGGGATAGTGCCCAGGGATATTTTGCTCCGATTCCAATTGCAGGCGTAAAAGTAATTGATGTAAGTTTGCAGCATTAGACGCTATATAATGTTTTGAAACTACACACAGAAAATCCATACAAAGCTGGAAAGAATTTAAATCAATGTTGGAAATCAGATGTAAATTTTGACAGCATGGTTTTTATTTGAGGGAGAAGAAAACTTGGATTTGAAAGGTGCTGTTTACTACTTGACCGTAATAAAAATGAGCTGGCCAAGTTACCAACTTCATGACTTGAATGCTAAATTGAGTTGCAATCAATGTGGAAGTGTATGAACCTTGGTCCATTTTGGAGCTAGACATAGGAGTTTTGGTCTGGGGGCTATGAACAGTCAGGCCGAAGAAGCACTCAGGTATCTTCCGGAAGGTTGGTCACACCTGTCACTTATGAGCCCCTGAAATGAAAATTGTGTAGTATGTGACAGCCTCCTTGCTAGTTTCCTCTTGCAAGGACAAAGTTGTAAAATGATCCACGCTGTTTCAGGAACACAAGACCTATTCAGCCACTAGCTGGTTATTAACTCCCTACCCATGGAGAGCATGTCCTTGGGCTCTGAGATGCCTGGTGAGTCTGCCCATATGTAGCTCAGTGGGCAACTTGCCCAGTGTCCACTAGGTGAGCCAGAGTTCAATCAGTATTACAAGGTGATGACCACTTCTACAGGCTCTAATTCACAGGTTTGACCTAAATAAGCCAGTTGAAGTGGTCAGGAAAGGTGAGGAAGTGACAACTTACCTGAGATCTAAGAGATGAACAGGATTCAGCCAGGTGAAGAGAAATATATCACCGTGCAAAGGCCCTGAGTCAGAAGTGGACACTGAGCAGAACTAAAAATCTGGAGGTGGAGAGAGGAGATATCAGGTGCATCTGGAAAGTCTGGGAGCACCCAGACTGTGCAGGGCCTTGCAGACCTTGGTAGGAAACCAACTTAACAGGATGGTGTGCACCGAAGGGCTTTGATTGGGAGGATGTCATCCTTTGGTTTATGGCTAGAAAAGGCCATGATGGCTGAGCTATGAGGAGTAGATCGGGGAGCTTATCTAAATTGCCAGACCAGCTAGGAGGCCACTGAGTAGACCTAGTAAGCTGGTACATTGATAGTGATGGTAGAAAGGAGATGGAAAGACAATTCCAGAGACAGAGATGAATTGGAGTCATTAGGACCCAGGTGGATCATAGAAAAAAAAGGTGATTATGGCTGATTATTGACTGTGGGAACTGGGTAAAGAAAACCAAGGAAGACAGAGTTTTAAGAGGGAGAGGAAGACCATGGATGTGGATGTAGAATGCCTGAGCCCTGAAGGCCAAGCAATATGAGGTCAGATGGATGTCAGCTTGACCTGGTTTCTATGACTCAAATCTGGGCAGCACATCTTCAGGTAGAGTCCACAGTGGTGGGTGTCATATACAGCCTGTCGCTGTGGATTTGGCAAGAGGCTGTGTGTCTTTTGGTTATTCATGGCTGCTCCGAAAAGAGCAGGGTCCATAAAGTGAGGGGGCTGTTATTGATGGCGGCATGATTATATGGCTTGCACAGCACAGATTTATCAGCCTGGCACTTTTCTACTTACTCCAGGATTTTTATAAGGTGCAGCTCAATGGCATTCTTGCTTAGTGAGTAATTTTAATTTGTGCATCTGGAATGATAGATTTTGGGGTGTTAGCAGCCGCAAAGAGCCATCACTCATCCGCTTCCCGCTGCTGTGCCGTCACCACGTCTGCCCTGCCATCCGTCTGCTGCACCCGCCAACGTGGTTTTAACTACCTCAAGCTGGGAGAGCCTCCCGCTCTTTTAATAAAATGCGTGATCAAATGGAAGGAAAATGATTTCAATATAATATCTTCTTCCCATTGGGCCAAGCCAAGTAACATCGCCTAACATCATTGTATTTTTAACTTGCAATCACCCTGTGTGTATGTTGATGGTGTTTATTCCCAGAGAGCCCCACAATGGAAAGAGCATCGTCCTAGCCTGGCCTGTGAATGGTATCAACCTGGACTTCATTTTTTGTTGATTATTTTCTTTGTTTGATTGATTTAAAATGAAAAGCAATGATGAAGTTTTCAAATCCCCCCAAGAGTGTTAAGTTGCTACTTCTTGTACTTTGGGCATCCTTATTTATTACAAATGCTGTTAGTATGTTAAATGCTTAATCAAGCTTTCTTTGTAAAAAGCACTTTTGTCTCTACAGGGGAGATCAGTGTCTTTGAGCACTTTTCTTTCCAAAGTGCTGTCTGACATTGTATTTTGATGATCTGATGGGGTTTGCTAAGAGTAGTAACTTAAGTAGTAGTTTGGGGATATTTGAAACCTCTTCATCGGTTTTCATTTTGAAATCAATCACACTAATAACATAGTCAACAAAAACTAAACCCAGCTGATTTGTCTCTTGGATTAAATAGTTGCATGGTGACCATCCCTTTCAGGGGTCACTGGGTTGATATTACCCCCAAACACTGAAGGTTCAAAAACACCTGAGTAGGGTTTGCTTTGGAAGTGATAACTCTGCAAAGGAGCCATTTTCTATATTTTGCATAATTATTAACACAAGCAGATTAAAATGCTCTGGAAGCTCCTATTTCAGGGCTCCTGCTGCCAGGAATGGTGTGAATAGCAAAGCAGCGGTCTGTGCTTGTTCATGGCACCTCTGCTCAATGTGGTTAAACATGCATTTTGGGGAGACATCATGAGACACAAGGAAACCACAAAGCAACTGCTTAATCCTGGCTGCAGCCAACTAGGAAGCCTTGTGAGCAGCTCTTACCCTCATCTGTAAATGAGGCAGAGGGAGAGAGATCAATTCATGCTCCTTAAGGCCTGTTCTACTTACCACAGGACTTCTAACTTCTCATCAGTTCAAAGCGCAGCAGGGCTCTCTCTGAGCACAAGACTTCTTTCCACTCCCTTGCAGCCTAACATTTCTCCACAAGTCTGGCCGCCTAGAACATGCACCTTTCAGCACCCACCACAAGAAGGCCAGCTGTCTAGAGGGCAGGTATCCATAAGCTGACCTGGCCCCTAAGACCCTCTTCCTTCACCAGTACTCACTAACGTACTTCTCCAGGTTCACCCAAATCACAGCCGGGAAAAGTGCTAATGGCAGGGTTGGGTCAACTATGTCGGGTTGTTTGGCGCATTTGTTTGACACATTTCCTCTGCGAAATTGCTCCATTTAGGTAAACTATGTAACACAGAAGAACTTAAAGATTCTTTCAGAGCAAAAGTAAGTGTAGAAGTAAAGTAAATTTTATGTATTTTGTCTTATATGATTTCTGAAAAAAAGAAAAGGGTTATGGAAGTATTTGATAATTTTATACTTCAGCTTTAATCATGATTATTTCAAATTATCAGAATAATTGGTTATGTAAAAGTGAAAGTTTGTAACTTAACATGTACACATTACCAATAGAACCTAAAATTCCTCCTCCCCCCATAATGACCATGGCTAAGAAATTATTTAAGTAAGATTGCTGCCTTTTCCACAGGTATTAGCACATAAAGTATTTTCTGGGTGGTTTCCTGATGTGAAAGTCAGGATTTATAAAATCTAGTCCTCAATGTGAAGCTAGTATTATTTTATTACTAAAGCTCATCACTAACACAGGACACTTACTCAAACAGTCAGTTAGCTGTGAAAATGAAAGGGTAAAAGATAGTATGATGTATATCTGGATATAAATTACCTTTAAATCTGCAGGCTCAAACATAGATGGACTGTTCTGACTATTTTTTGTATATTTCATCTCAGCCAGACTGCAAGTGCTGAGTCTCGAAAAATTCTTTAAGCATAGAATCACGACCTTAATGCTGCCTCTCATATGGATAGCCCATGATTCCTAGAGCCCCATGGCTCACAGGCACACCGCACATAGACATGTGTGTGCATGTCTACTCACACAAGCACATGTACACACACTGGCACCCTGACCCATTCCCACTGCCTCCCTCCGGGTGTCCACCTGGCTGCACTGTTTTCTTCATTCAAGGCTAAGAGAACAGAAGTGCTTGCCTACAGCAAACACCTACAGACCTAGATTCCCATGTAAACCAAACAAAACAGCAATAGAAAGGGAAAGTGGGAGATATGAAATTTTTCATTAGAGCCATTGCTCCAAAGCTTGGGCTCAGGGGTAGAGCTTTCTGCTGACCCATAATCATCTCATTTGAGGAACTTGGCATAAAATCAAAATTGTGATGCTGATGGGTTTGAAAAAATTGCCAAAAAGACCAGAAAAAAATGGATGCATGTGTATGGTGGGAAAAAGAATGGCCAAGAAACCCTGATGTTTATTATTTTATATCTTTGCTACTGAGTTTTAGGAATGAAAGGCTGTTACCTCAGTGGATTTGTATTCAGTGATTCCTAGGATGAAAACATCTGCCAGACTTGACTGAATAATAATCATAAAGCCTAGGTCTCACTTTTGCTCTAATAGACTAAATGCATCTATTGTATGAAAATAATTTGTTAACTCTAGACTCTCCTACAAAATGTTGTATAACATAAAAATAGTGACTATGAATTATCTATCACCTACCATTTATTTATCTACCTACCCATCTATCTTATCTATAATTTATCATCATTTATCTTTTTTCATGTTCTCAGAGACATCTTTATAACAAATGTTCTTATACACTTCTTTTTTATTATTGAAACGTATTTGACATGTAACATTGTGTAAATTTAAATTACACAGTTTGCTGATTTGACACATTGGTATATTGTAATGATTGCCACTGTAGCAAGAATTAGCACCTCTATCATATCACATAATTATCATTTCTTCTGTGTGGTGGGAATAATTAAGATCTCTTATTTTAGCAAGTTTGGTGATCCTAATACATTATCATTATCTTCATATAATCTATCATCTATCATCTATCTATCTATCTATCTTCATATTCCTCGGAGATTGTCTGCAACATAGTAAGTGCTGAATAAATGAATGAAATGCTTAATAAGAATGAATGAATGAGTAAAAACACCATAAACAAGATTGACTGGAACAGCACAGAATAGCAGAATAAAAAATAATAATAAGCCTGGCTAGAAGTGCAAATATTCAGGATTTAGGCTGACATGGTGGTGAGACCAGGGTGTAAAATCTCACTAGATTTTAGGGGGATTAAACCATAAGGTCACAGGATGTGTGACGTTATTTCTGTGATTGTTACATCAGTGGCTGTTTTCAAAAAGCAAGAGCCACTGGCAACTCAGGAAATACAAGATTGAAGTAAAGTTACTATGTTAATGAAGAACAGAGGATTGAAAACCTCTTTGTGTATTGGTACTGGAATACTATGTAGAGATCAATAGACCAGAGAAGCCGTAAGCAAGCCCTTGAAGAAGATGATGGAGCTCAGAAAGTTCAGGGATCCTCTCCCTTCACCCACTCACACAGTGCTGTGCCACCTAACCTCAATGAATCATGCTGGCACTTAACTTTCAGATCTGTAATGTAGAATGTTAAGGCTGCATTTTTTGCTTATGTACCTGAAATGTATAGTCCAATTTAAAAGTTCTTCTGATAAAATATTAGTTTCAACTTCTAAATCGGGTATCTAAGTGGATAATCATTTGTTATCATTGTTAACTAGTTTGTCATCCGATTAAACAGAGGTTCATACATAACTGCCATACTTTCTCCTGTGAAGAACACAAACATAAAACGGTGAGTAATAACCTTATTGATTTGCCAATAGAAATGTGGACTGGGTCTCTTATTAATGAGAAGGGCTGAATGCAGCCTGCAGAGAGAAGGCGGGGTCGATAAGCTCATCATTCTTCCCACTTCTCTGTCTCAGCTGGTGGAGCAGGCAGTCCAAGTTCGTGTAGGAGATCGAGACTGGAAACATACCTGAAAAGAGAGCTTAAAGGCTTTATAAGCAATAGCATTGTAATCCCCGCTCTAGTAAGAATGAATTGTTGTTAACACGGTGAGGAAACGAAGAGGTGTAAATGAGGCATATAGTTAACAGTGAGTGATGAGACTTACAGCTGTCAGAAAGGAACTTCCTCCTGTGTTGCAGGTGCACACTCCCCGCCAAACACATCAGATAAACATTCTAAAACATGGAATGGAAACCCTCTAGAGGGGCTGCAGAAAACCAGGGTTAAAATCCACTAGAGTAATAGCTAAGGTAGAAACATTTGAAGGAAGAAGAAAAATGAGACTGCCGAAAAAAGGAAATTGCTGTAGGATCTTCAAGAGTAAGAATCCCCACTATAGAAAGACACACACACTGAGTGACAGAAAGAAAAAGGAACCAAAGAGGACACAAAATGGGCAAGTTACACGTGCCATAATGAGGGAGCTTTGACCTTGAAAATTGGTGGGAGCTGAATTGTCCTGACCCTGGGTGAGCAGCCTGTTCTGTCCTCAACCCACTGTTCTCACAGACACTGGGTCAACAAAAGACCTCCATAACCTCCATTTTCCTGGAAAAGCCCTCAGGTGTCAGATGTCCCACATCTAGCATCCTTGCGTCCTTGCTCATTGAAAGCTCTTGTCCTAGGGGACTGATCCTGTGACTGGCTCTCAGATTCTTGTCATTCAGAGGATGTAGATTATCAACCTGGCTGTGTGAAAATGAAACATGTTGCTCTCAGCTACTTTAAATGTAAGACTGAGAAATGGGAAGCACCATGCATTCAGCACACCATTCAGATAATCACGTAGCAGTTCCCCACACTGATAATGACAGTGAGAATTACCTCTTATAGTAGCTCCAGGCAACTGCATGGCTGTTAGAAATTCCTTTGATTTTTCTCAGCAAAGCACATGGGGTAGACAATTTTTAACTAAGGAGTGTATATGAAGACCCTGAGAATTGCAGAGATTTTTCTTTTCTGGTCTTTTTGGCAATTTTTTCAAACCCATCAGCATCACAATTTTGATCATGCATACCTATGGTAAAAATTTAGACAATTAATCCAGATATTAAAAATGAAAACAAAAAATGACTCACAATCTCACCACCCAGATATGTACTTTGTAAAATTTTGTTTCATGTCCTTTTGGGTATATTTTTATGTATATACATACATACAAAGTTATTACAAAAATAGGATCATATAATGCATGTCATTCAATAATTGAATTTTTAGTATAACAATATATTATATAAAATTCTTTTTTTTTAAGATTTTATTTATTATTTTCAGAGAGAGGGGAAGGGAGAGAGGCAAAGAGGGAGAGAGACATCAATGTATGGTTGCCTTTCACCTGCCTCCAGCCACAGACCTGGCTGGAGACCTGGCTTGCAACCTCGTCATGTACCCTAGCTGGGGATTCAAACCAGCAACTTTTGGGTTTGCAGGGCGGCACCTTATCCACTGTGCTACTAGCTAGGGTATTGTATAAAATTCTTAACTGAATATGTCGTCAAGGTAAATGTTTGCACATGCTCTGTTATACAGAAAACTATTTTATACATAGAAAACTAATTTAGTTTTCAATGGGTATTCATATTATGTATACTTTTTGGTCTTATGTGAAATAGTGGCATGGAAACTCTTACACATATGCCAATGTCATTTTATTCAAATGCTTTCTTAGGATAAATTCCAGAGTGAAAACTCTGGATCAAGGACAACATGGGCATTGACACTATGGAACGTACTCTGTCCAGAGCATTTAAGCCTCAGCAAAGACTTTTCCAGTTGGTATAATGTAGTATATAGGGAAATTATGTGAATGCTCTATAATTTTTTAAGAGAGCAAAGGGAGAAAAGAGTTATAAAATATATGTAAGATGGAAACATAGTTGGGTCTATGATTTTGGTAATATACTATAGAAAGTCCCATATGGTGGTCTAATAATATAATGAACATATCAGAACAACTGGGAAGTCAGTGGAGCCCGGAGGAATAGACATGGGCTGGGGAAGGGTCCATGTGTACCATATGACATCATTTTAGATCTTAGTAGGACACAGAGACTGGGTAGCTCTCTCTGGCCCAACTTCAGGCAGCTCCTCCATGGGGCTTTCAGGTACATAAATGCAAAGTTCTCATTTCATCCAACACATCTTAGAAGAGATTCAGGAATAGGTATTTCTCTCCAGAAGACTTGATGTGCAGGATGTGATTTTAATAGGATACATGCTGAAACATTAAACAAATTTGTTTTCAGAAATGTTGTAGGTGTGCCCTAGCATAGAAGTATCAATGGATACAACTTGAAAAATAAAACTTGGAGCAATCATTAAATAACTTTAAAAGTCATCACTTATCTTGAAATTGAACAAATCATCTAAGGTTTGGGTTTTTTTTTTGGGGGGGGGGGCTGTTAAGAATTGTGGTAAAATTAAGTAGTGGATAAACATCCAGCTTTTAAGTTCATCTTTTTGAACTGCTGCTTCTACTTAAGAGAAACAGAGGTTCCCAAATTACTTAGTCAACATGACTTTTTCCAATTTGACTGGAAGCATCCTGAATCCATAACTTTTCATTGCTAATTTTTTATGGGTTGGTCCTCTATGTAACAACTTAATATTATCTGCTATGTTTCATCTGTTGTCTTATCTTTGAATTGATTTTTGCTTCCCACTAAGAAGGTCTATTTCTTGGAGATGTAGTACAGGTAGAGATGTGAATTATGCCATCCTGCATTCACTCAAGTAATACTTAATAAGCACCTGCTATGTAATAGACACCATCCTCCACACTGGAGCTATATATCATTGTGGGGAAAACTATCTCCCTAGACCTTATATCTGGTCATTCAGATGAGGAAACAGAGATCTAATGAAATTAAATAGTTTTCTGGCTAGCTTATTACAAAGCTGGAACCAATCTTATAATTCTCAGTGTTTTTATACTGTCTGCATTATAGTGGGCCCGGTTCCCAGGATCCACATTCTCTTGGGAAAAGGTCTCCAGAGGTTATGTGCAACATCCTGACAAAATTGCTAATTAGCAACCCAAGGAGTGTATGGTATTAGCAAATTCAGAAAGTAAGCCGATCAAAACGATAAGAAAAAGAAATAATAAACAAAAAAAATTTAAACCCCAAAATATGAAAAAAGCCCTATCCTTTCCTAGTCATATCAAGAGTTCAACATGTTAACCAAACCAACTGGAATTATACATGTTAGTACTTAGGGGAGCTTTTCACTGATAATACCAGCTTCCATGATGGCTTTTCCCCAGAGCAAATTAGAGCATTCCAGGATGTCTTTGCCTCACTTGGCTTGTAGTGAGAATTATAAAAAGGACAAGTAAAATTTGCTTTCGGATATGAACTTGCTTAAATGAGCTGAAGGAGAAAAATAAATGAATCATTTCCTGTCCAATTCCCCACTTAGCAAATACTGCCATTTTCCAATAAAGGACAGACGAAAGTATAGGTGACTTCCAGGGCTAGCTTCTGAGTGACATTATCTCTCTCTCTCACTCAGTGCAGCTGCCTCCAACTCTGAATTTGAAATTTCCTAATGGAAACCCTCCCCCTCTTCAGCAGGCAGAGAGCTGGAATCGCCAGCATCAAGCATCGCTCCTCACAGCGAGACAGGACAAGAGCTCGGACAAGCAATGACCCGAGTGGGAACATGCCTGCTCTTCCTTGCTCTTGGACATGAATAATGACTCCTGAAATGGAGCATGTACAAGACTGAATCACAAACAAACAGGTTTAAAATAAACTACCCAGCAACATCTCCCGTTTGCTATCATCACTGAGACATTGAAAATCCAGATGCCTTTGTGAGTCTACTGGCAACCCTCTTGTTATCATTCCATGAATTATTATTGTTGTTCTGATACCTTAACTCGTTTTTTCTAATTTTGGATGCATCTCATTTAGAAGTGTGCAGAGCATCATGTGTGAAAGGCTACACTTCAGATGATGCTCATGCACCACCCCATTAAAATAAATGCTTCTTTTCTGGTCCTTATTATGGCAGAAAGCAGGACGATACTGTCCTAAGAAATGAAGCCAACCTTTCTTTTCTAAAGCTGAAAGGGTTAAATAAGCAGTATGAAGGGCTTGCGTCAAGGGTGTGAGCTTGAGTAATAATCTAGCTGGCCGCATCTGAAGCAGGGCTCCAGCTCATGAAAAGGAAGAAAGAAAAGAGAAAAGTGACCTCTGTTGAGTCAGTCATTAAATAGAGTTGTCCAGGCCCTGGCTGGTGGCACAGTGGATAAGGCACCGGACTGTGAACCCAAAGGTTGCTTGTTCAATTCCCAGCCAGGGCACATAACCAGGTTGCAAGCCAGGTCTCCAGCCAGGTCCATAGCTGGAGGCAGGTGAAAGGCAACCATACATTGATGTTTCTCTCCCTCTTTGCCTCTCTCCCTTCCTCTCTGTCGGGAAATAATAAATAAAATCATTTTTTTAAAAAATAAACAAGCGGGATTGACTTTGGGGGGTAGTGGGTGAGGAAGGGGACAGGAGGGAGGAAAAAAAGGGATGAATGTAATACAACAATAAAATTAAATTTAAAAAATATAAAACCATGGGGAAAAATAATAAATAAATAAGTAAAATAGAGTTGTCCGTTACAGAACTCTCTGGGCTGCCCTCACCTCCAGGAAGTGGGGACAGACTCAAGCAAGGACTGGAGCAAGGTGGTTCATTCAGGATGGGAGTGGGTGACACAAGGAAGGGCAGTCAGGGCTACATCCCCCCTCCTGATAAGTTGGGGGTCACTGGAGTCAATCTTCCTGGGAAGACTGCAGGATTTGGCACGTAGGATATGCCTCAGATCCCTACCCCAGGGGCACAGTGTTTAAGCACAAACTGCTCCCGTCCAGAGCCACTCCGCCCTCCTGGAGAGCCTGGCATGGCACATGGACCCTGGCCCAATAGAAAAACCTCAGGCAAAGAAACATAGGCGCACACAGGAGTTCACTTTTTCTGTAGGTGCGGGGAAGGTAAGAGCCATGGGCAGAGCACTGGCCAGATCTGCCTCAGCAGGGATGCCCAGTTTGAGTTTGATTTGGGTTTTGCCCCCAGATCTGAGGCTGGCTCAGATTCCCTACCCAAAACAATGGAACCAGGGTATGGAGAAAGTCATGGGATTATAGATTCAGTGCTGGGCAGAGGGCAAAAGTAAGGACGAAATGCAAGTGCACTGTAATATAGGCTTTCCTTAAATCTCCTAAGGGGGAAATCTGCTCACAAAAGCACAGGGTGAGATCTGCGTCATTTCTACTAGTGCCAACTGGCAGCTTCTTGATTTTTCTGGGGTTTGGATCAAGTTCTTTTGGATTTCAGGTCACTTTTTCCTTGGGCCCCTGAGTGACACTGGCTGAAGGGGCTGGTGGGCAGTTGGGAGCAGCCACAGCAGTTAGGAGGGACTGGCCTTTTGCTGTGGGAAAGATAGCAGCTACACAGTCATCTCACGTCCTCAAGATCTCTGGGCAGCAGGGTCGGTATTCACTTGTTCTTCCCAGTGGACTGGGCAGAAAGCAGGAACAGGTGTGGATGGGAATAGAAATGGTCCCAGGGGCAGTGGAACAGTCAAGGTCTCCTCCTGCAATCTCACAGCACTGTGCTCACCTGAGCCTGTGCTCACCTGGCTGCTGGCTCTGTGGGCTGGGGGCCAGGACACCTGTTGGCACCGGTGCCTCCAGGCTCCCAGGAAGAGTCGGTGGTGCATACAGACTCCCTCTGGCTTCCTGAGACCACGATTCTAGAGGCTTCCCGTCGTTGCACGTCTCCTCCCATGTCCTGTTTTGCAATGCTGGACTATCACCGCTGGTCCTCTGAAAAGCCTCCAGCTACAATTTAATTTGACCCTGGCCGGTAGATTTGTTTTCAAGTACAAAACAAAGGTTTTCAATTCTTGTCAGCTACCAGCACTTGTTCACATTCTGACCTTTCCATTTTATCCTTTTTGCCTCTCTTTGTGTTTTCTTCTGCTGCTAAGGTCTGACAGTCACCCTCTGCCTCAAGACCTGATTTCTCAAGGATAAGTGCTAAAACCTGATACTTGACTTCTGCCTTTGGCATGAGCACACAAGCTCCACCATTTCCTGCAATACAGCCAAATTTCCTGATTTTTCATGTACTTGGCAAAGTGTAAATACCTCTTCATAAAGGATTTCTTACCCTCACATCATAAAACCCATCAGACATGTGAGTGTGCTGGAATTATTCAAAAGGCCTGTGTGAAGGCTGTAGTTACTAGCCACATGTGGTTACTCAAATCTAATCAAAATTAAATTATTTTTAAACACAATTATTTCACTTTTCAATTGCAGTTGACATGTGATATTCCATTAGTTGCAAGTGTATAGCATTGCATTAAACATTTATATAACTCACAAAGTGATCACCCTGCCAAGTCTGATACCCATGGAACACCATCCATAGTTATTATACAATCATTGACCATATTCTCTATGTTTAACTTAAATAACAAAATTTTAAATTTAGTTTCTCATTCTGACCAGTCACATTTTAAATATTTATAGCCACATGTGTTTGGTGGCTACCACATTGTACAGTCCCAGATACAGAAAGTTCCATTCTTACAGAAAGCTCAATTAGTAGCTCTGGTTCAGATTGAAACAATATTCTAATGAAGCATGAACATTAGATGGAAAATACTTTCCAGATAATGGGCATTTAAAAAAGTGTTTATTATCACATGGTCATTGAGAGACATGAAAATTCCAAACTCATTTCTTATTTAAATGATTGGAAAGCAATTTAGAATTAACGGTTTTTACACTGAAATAGAGATGTACCTTAGACTAATTGCCAGACTAATATCACAAAAATGTCAAGTCCATTCTTGGGGATATCCAAGTACTCTGCATCAGCAGTATCAAATACACTTTATACATGTATATATTTTTGTTAGTTTGTTTATGCACCACCTTAGTCAAAAACTTTTTGAATGACTTACTCAACAAGTCATAATAGAATAAAAAGAAGGCATATAGCCCTGGCTGGTAGCACAGTGGATAAGGTGCCGGCCTGCAAACCCAAAGGTTGCTGGTTCGATTCCCCAGCCAGGGCACATAACCAGGTTGCAAGCCAGGTCTCCGGCCAGGCCCTTGGCTGGAGGCAGGTGAAAGGCAACCATACATTGATGTCTCTCTCTCTCTCTGTCTCTCTCCCTTCCTCTCTCACTCTGGAAATAATAAATAAAATCTTTAAAAAAAAAAAAAGAAGGCATAATTGAGGGCAGAATAATAAGGTGAAGCCAAGAAAGTTGACAGAACACTAAACTATGTTCATGAGTTATAGGATTTTAAATACAAATCAAATGCTTCTCAGCAATAAACACAGAGAGGAAATTTGATAAGCTATGATTTCTGGGTCAATATGATGCAACCATTCCACAGCTCTTTCTCATCCAGCAAATCCATTAACCACTCTTGCCACAGTCTCTCCAAGTAGTTACTGAGCTTCCTGAACAGGGACACTGAAGATGTTATAAAATCATCACACTCCTCAGGACAGGGCTGCCCTAGAATCACAGCTGACGCACAGAAGTCACTGACCCTCATCACCACCCCTAAGTGGATATATCATGATGGAAGACTCTCACTTACTTACACTTGTGTTAAATCTTTATATATTTTGGATATTAGCCCCTAATTTGAGGTAGCATTTGCAAATATTTTCTCATTTGGTAGGTTGTCTTTTTGTTTTGTTGAAGGTTTCTTTTACTGGGCAAAAGCTTTTTACTTTGATGTAGTCCTACTCATTTATATATTTATTTTTACTGTACTTCTCTTGCCTTTGGGCTCAAATTCACAAAAACCCCTCTGAGACCAAGGTCCAGAAATTTAGTGTCTATGATCTCTTCTATGTATTTCATTGTTTCAGGTCTAACATTTAAGTTTTTAATCCATTTAAGTTCATTTTTGTGTATGATGTCAGATAGCAATCTACTTTTAGTCTTCTGCACGTGGCGATCTAGTTTTCCCAACACCACTTATTATTGAAGAGGTTTTCCTTTCTCCTTTGTATATTCTTGGCATCTTTGTCCAAAATTAGTTGTCCGTAAATGTGGTTTTACATTTGCGCTGCTGAAGCAAGCACTCCATTTACTTAGAAACCACAACTGGAGCAGCAGAACCAATCAACACCCCAGACACTTCCAGGGAAACAAGGGCCCCTACACTAAGGGAGAGCCACCAGGCCACCTGATAAGCACTGCAATACCACATGATCTACTCAGTGATGTTGTGTCCAAGAACACATTTAATTTTCACCTGGGATCCATGCAAAATTGTACTATAGGAAGCCCTATTATTGAGCATGTTTAAGAGCATTTTTAGTTCTGAGAGTCATTAATCAATGGGTTTCTTAAAGTTCAAGATTAAAACAGGTTTCTCAGACCTGGTAAACATTGAGGTAAACAGTCAGGTAAATTTCATAGGAATCAGCTTGGCAGACTCTCTTGTTTGGTGGATCCTTGTTAAATGCTCGCTTTGTAAGGGCTCTGTAATAGATACGAGGTGAATGGGATATGGATGAGGAACATTTCCCCAGCATGGTAAGATCAGTGCCTATCCTATTCCATTTCAGTGATAATACAAAAAAAGAAAAGGAAAGGAAAGAAAAAAAAAAAAGCAGCAAGCCTCCCACTCCACATCTCCCGGAACAGATGACAATTCCAACCTTTACCTGCCTGTCGTTTGTGGCAGAGGTTTGGCCTGTGAGACAGTGTCATCAGCCTGCAAGTGTAGAAATTTGGAGGACAAATGATGTGCTTTTGAATCCTGCACTCATGACTTTAAATCCAGCCCTTCTACTTAATGTCACAGGACCTGAATTTCTCCAGAAATAGTACCCACTCTTGGGATTTCAGATTTCTCAGCTATGAGATGGACATGATGACACCACCCTCACTCAGGTGATCTGAGGATGAGAGGCTAATGTTGGGCACTCAGTCTGCACCTGGGGTATAGAGGACGCTACCTTCTCCTCTGGGTGGACTCTCAGTTCATCTTCATGTTTGTCTCTCAGTTCTTTTGGCCTTTGCTCATAGTCCTAGAAAACAGTGCTGTGCCCCACTCCAGCCACCTGCATTCATCTTGCTGCTTTGTTTTTTTGATCTCCAAAGGACTTACTGCACAAACACACATGCATATATACCCATCCCCATGCATGTCCGTGCACATACATGCATGTACATGCACATGCATGCATGTACATGCACAGGCAAGCATGCCCACATACAGTATGCCTCCTCTAACTGGAATGCAAGCTACAAGAGAAAAGAATTCCAACTCTTGTTCACTGCTTTTCCCAAGCACAAGAACAAAACCTGCCACATGGTGGGTGCTCAGTCAGTTTTGTTAAATTAATAAAAGCTGCTTTTATAAAGTCTATATGCCAAAATTAGGTACTCACCTGACTATGCACCAATATTTTAAATGCACAGAAAAACTGTCCCCCTTCCCCCAGGCCATACACACAATCAAATAGGAAAGAAAAAAAAAAAAAATCTTGGAATCAAGAGTTTTTTCTGATATTTAATTATTACTGATTCTATGGCAAAAGTTTTAGTGTTCAGGTTTAAGTTAATTCTTATGAAGAAGTGACTCCAATGAGGGCAGTATTGGCCCCAAATTAGCAATAATTATTATAGAACCATAACAGGCCTTAAGTTGTCATCAATTCCATGTTTCATTTCCAAAGGTCCCCAAATAGGTTAATTAGTATGAAATTCAAAAGAAAAACTATGTTCACATTAAACCTGATGTCTCTTAAATTTGAGTTTGAGTTTGAAAATGATCATTTGCCAATAAATGTCTTCAGTGTTAGAAGCTGCTTCTGAAAATGGGGTTAAAGATGGAGGAACTTCAGAAGCAATTCAAAGATTAACACACAATTTTTAAAAAGGCCTGGCCCTGACTTAAAGAAAAAATAAAATAGCGTGCCTATGATTCCATATCATAGAAAGGACTTAAGCTGATACCTCTTTAAAGGTCTCTGGTCTCAGTCATTTAAATTCCCTTTCTCATTCCACAGCTGTTACAATGTTTTCCAAGAAGACTCTGGAGCTTAATTTGGATTTGAGCACTTCTGAGCCTACCCACCTAATGAGAAACTGCGCATCAGCAGTCTGGTACCACTTACACATCCTTTCCTCAAACAAATAATCTAATACCTCTTCTGTGAGTCAATGAATTTATTAAAGACAAATAGTCAGTCCCATCTGCAAATCCTGCAGAATCCAGCATTTTGACTAAATGACATTTAGCCAAGTCGTAACTCTAATGGTAAAGAAAACAGTCTCAGCTCGGTCCTTAACCCTCCGTCCCACAGCGAATATCATTTCCAATATCCTGCACAAATTCTCTGAAGGGTTTGTGCCTGGCAGGCCCCAGAGAGCTTCTGCAGGATTAGTTAATAGTGAGGATGCATCCGGCTAAATTTATGAGCTAAGGTCTCCCCTGATCGCATAAAAAATTAAATTAAAAGGAAGCCCCCAAAGAATGTTTTATCAGGTGCAATGATGGGGCCCTCTCTGACAGGGAGGCCATAAAAGCATATCAGAGCCCCCCACTGGGATGTGTTTACCAGTGAAGTCAAAGAGATTGATCATTCTACCCAGGAATGGCATTCTAGTTCAACATATGGTTGCTGTTAGCCAAAAAAAAACACACTCATCATCTCATGCACGGCATGCAATAAAATCGGGAAACCTTCATAATTGTTGGTGTCTTTATGGACCCAGCTCCCCACAGGATGCTCTGAAATGTACTCATTTATGGACTGCTCCTCCCAGTGTTGGTAGTGATGGGGTCAGAGGCTTACTCACCTGAAGGCACCGGAGAGTGCCCAGCCCTCAGCTGGGGGAGGACTTGCAGGAACCCCACAGACTTCTGATGTCCACTAAAGTCCAGAGCCTGATATCTTCCCCTGAGTTTGGCCTCTTCGGAGACCAGCGTGAACTGTCGGTCTGCACTGTATGCAGATGACCATGCAAGGTTTCAGGGTCTCAAAACAAACGTCTGAAGCAGGCTTGTTGGATTCTTCCCATACTGCAGATGAGGCAACTGGTGTTCACCAGGGACTTATTCAAGCCAAGGCTCATGCGGTCTGGGATCCAGAGTGCGCAATCTTCCCCCATTCCATCAGCGAAGGAGATGCTGATTGAGCTTTTGCAGGATGCTGGTCCTAGAGATGGAAGGAGGTCACATCACCAGTGATGGCTCACCATCCACCTCTGTTCTCCTCAAATGTATCTATCAGTCAAAAGTCAAACTCTACCCAGTGTGGCTCAGTCGGTTGGAACATTGTCTTGTAAACTGAAAGACTGTGTGTTCAGGGCATATGCCTAGGTTGCAGGTTCAGTCCCTGGTCAGGCCACATGCAAGAAGCTACTGATAACGTTTCTCTCCCTCTCTACTTCCCCCTGCACTCTTTAAAATCATAAGCATACCTCGGGTGAGGATTAAAAAAAAAAAGTCAACATTCTCAAGGGCTCACTAGCTTGTGCTGCAATTGGCAATTCACATATGTACAGCAGCCTCATGGAAGTTTGATGAACATGTGATTTAGGTGTTTATCTTTATCTCCATTGTGTAAGTTCAGAACTGTGATGTTAAGAGACATTCTATGCCTTGCCTGAGGTCACACAATTAGTAGACACCCCTAAAATTAGATAAAAACTCTGAGCACATTACTAGTGTCTGAACCATCAAGAAGCTAATGAAAAACCATGCCGTTGCCATCTGCCCAGCCAGAGAGACAGTAGCAGAGCAGAAAGTGCTACAGTTGGAAATAGACACTGGAGGGATGGTGCCCCCCGGTTTCCTTCTCACTGGGTCTCCACACATCTGTGCCAGGAGCTCCACGTGTGTACCAGTGATCACACCACCTGCCACCTTTCCCCGCATGCCACACACACCTGGCACGGTAACTCATAGCAAGTCAGAGACACTCCTGCAGAGAAGACCCTGTGTCCTCAGTCATGCTCAGGCCAGTGCACGGCATGGGCTGGGAAGACAATCAAGCATCTTCGTTTCCCTTCCCTGCCCAAGTTGATACCTGAAATGTAACCTGCATTAGTAGATTTTCATTCCAGCTGTTGAAAACTGTCACCCTGATCGAATGTGAATGTTTCTGGGAGAAATCCACACTCCACATAATACAGTGGTGGGTCAGCATTATGAACAAAGGAGCTGAGTGGCTAGACTTTGATCTGTGTTCAAAATGCCACAGGGAAAGGATGGGACTGGGAAAAAACAACAGAGCACAATGTCTGCCTGTGAGGCCCTGAGAGAGGTCAGCTCTCTGCATCCCTGCCTCATGCTACCTTGTTCACCCATCTCTCTCCCCAGCAGGTGTAGTCTTTCTCCCTCTTAACTGCAGGATTGGCATGCCTTTTCCCTTAAGGTGGGAATCTTCTCCCCACTCCATCCTGCTCACCAGAGAGCCTCCCCTTCCACCATCCTGCATGCGAGTCACTTATCATGGTTACTTTTTATCATTTGTCTCCTGCCCCAAATATCAGGTAGTTCCTCAGCAACAATTTAATGATGGAGAAATGGTGCTTCAGCCCTAGCAGGTCAGAAGCATTTCCATCCCAGATACTGAGCAAATTAGCTCAGTTGACAGTTCTCTCTTATAAAATGGACACAATGACAAATTCCAGCCCAGGGCTGCAGGAACCACAGGAGGACGCAGTGAAACTCAGAGGCACTCAGTAGATGTACCAGGGTTAGCATCGCTGTCATTGTTAGCACTGTTCTGTGTTTTCCTGGAATGGCATGTCTAAACAGACTGCTGTTGAAACAGAGGGCCCAGGAAGAACCTAGAGAGTTCTGTAGATGGTGTCTCTTAGAAACACAGGTGCCTTTAGCTGATGTCCATACTGATAGCCTCTCATCTCCTTCTAGACCTGAGACTTGACTCTGGGGAGCTTCCATGGGACATTTCCCCTAGAAATCATAAATATTGTAGACAGAATCCTTCTATTTCAGAAGAATTGTAGCAGGTGAACTTGAAATGAGCTGCATGACAAAATTCAAACTTTGATGAACAAATTCCCATGTCATTAAGTTTCTTCTGGACCAGTGCACCACCACATAATTCACCTGTATGTGAGAAATATTATACAGAATTTTCACAGCAAGCAATCAGCACCCCTAATAGTTTGGATGCACATTATTTTATCCAAAGACACGATAATATAGATTATCAGATTGAAAGTGTAGATTTCCAGATAGTAAAAGAAAAAAACTGGCAATAATTAGATAATTGTCAGACTGTGTCCTAATTTTGATATCAAGGAAAAGACATTAAAAAGATAAAAATGAAAAATTATTTATCTTTCTTAATGTGGCACACACCAAAAGAGAGAGAAAAGAGAGAAGGAGCATTTGGGGTCTGCTTAATAAAAGAAGATGTCTGTGGAAAAACAGATGGCTACCAAGGAGACTGCAGAGCAGTGGGGCGCCATGTAGCCGGCTGTCCTCACCAGCGGGGCACTCTGCCTTAGTACTTAGAGCAAATGACTCAGGACTGGAAGGTGCTTGGGTTCTAACTCAAGCAGAACAAGCTTTTCAGTGGGAAGGTGTGTGTGTCGGAAGATGCCGCAGGGAGATCACTTAACTCCCTGTGACTCGGCTGCCCAACCAGAAACTTCTCTGAAACAGGAAAGTGGCATCTGAGCTATTTGTTACTATCCCGGCAGAAAGAGAGACCAACTCTAACATTACTTGTATCTGCCTTCCATTTGTGGCTGTGGTCATCTGCAGCTCCATCATCACTCACAGACTTTCTGATAAAGGAAACGTGGGTTCAAGTAAAATAGATAGGTAATGCAATGCACATGGTGTATCTGTCATTTGTGTTGTGCCGTGTGTGTGTGTTTATAGGACATAGGTCCCAGATTTGGGGATGGTACAATCCAGCACCATTTCAAAAAAAGAAAAGAAAAACTGTTGGGTACATCATGAGACTGCAAAGCACTAATATCTTCTGTCTGACTAGCAAAAGGGCTCATATAAATGCTTTTAAGATGTTGAAACACATAGCTTTATTTTAAAAAATCACTTTAGTGTCCTTGTTGCTCTCCTTTGGTCATGGACTGGTGAGAACTGTGTCACTCACTGCCCCCAGCCCACAGGCTGAGATCCTGAGCAGCATTTCACAACAATCTAGGGATGGAGCAGAGCTGGACCGTGGACCTCACACAGATTGGGGCAGCTGCATCAGGGCACAGTCTGCCCAGACCACAGCATGTCATAGAGACTCAAGGGCTCAAGGGGATCTTCCTGGAGGAAGGATGTCTGCAAAGAGGAGCATTTACAAAGAGGTGCACACCAGGCTAGTGTCAGGAGGATTAGAGCCAGCTGGACTATTTTCCTCCAAGCAGAGGAAAAGTAAGACCCGCCCGAGCTGAGCTTGGAGAAGAGGAGGGCTCAAGTTGAGAGGAAAAAGCAATAGGGTCAGTGTGAGGAGTGATAAGAAAGGGTGCAGGGTGGAAAGGTGCCATCCACAGGCAGTGAGGGAGGGGGAGCAGCCCTTGGGTGCCAGGCTTCAGTATTACTATAATTCTTATAATAAACAGCAATCACTATCTTCCGAAAGTGAAGAGAGGGGGGTCCATGGGCAGGATGCTTCTTGGAGGATCGAAGGGAGATACTAGGACCAAGGCGGTTGACTAATTGGCTTTTGAGGGACTTCAGGGGAGTGGGGTGTGAGCATCTCAGAGCAAATCTAAGGTTTTGAGCATGGAAGGGAAGGAAGTGGCCTGAGAGCCTGAATTCAAGTTCCCTGGACAAGGTCCTTGTGCCTGAGACAACGTAGTTCAACGGTTGTAACAGAGACTGTATTGCCAAAAATACCAACTGTCCGGCCCTTTCTAGAAAATGTTTTCCAACAGATCTAAAACACGCTAGATAAAGGCAATGTAATAATTTGCGCAAAACATTTAGTAGTTGTTGAAAGTTCATCTAGAGTGGAGGTGGAGTCCCCCACTACAACACAGGGAGGTCAATTGGAAGTGGTGTCTAAGTAGCTGGTTTCAGCCACAGCTTGGCCAAAGAAGAGGTTGAATGAAAGGCAGAGGAGGGGAGAGAGGTGGGTCTTTCTGAGTAGCTGTGTCATGACCATTAGAAGGAGCCTTGGCTGCAGGGAGGCAAGAGGGAGCTGGAGAATACAGATGACATTGTCAACCTTGTTGGATTATTAGGCAGACACTGGGACCAAACGGGCAGAAGGCATGAAGAAGAGAATGGCCAGTCCAGGTTTAGGAGAGTTCCCAAAATGTGCACAGTCTTAAGGTGGCATGGCAGGGTGCAGTCATAGTTCAACCAAGTGTTGTCTGTGTCAGGGCAAAGCCTAGAATTCTGCATTAGGGGCTCTAGTTGCCTTCTCCTTTAGGATCAATCCTCTGAGCTGTCCTCATGAAGCCACTTTGCCCTGGATCCCTAAGAAGAGTTAGCATATAAATATAAAGAACATGGGGAGTTTTCGACTTGGAGAGTTATTGCTGCCTAATAATGTTGAGTCCAGCTACAAAGTATCACTATATAAAAATACAAATTCTCCTGGAATACATGTAGGAAATAAGAATGAGAAGTAGTTACTCGCTAAGGTAGCAGAAACCATTTTTATTTTATTCTTTAATAAATCCATATAGAGCCCTGACTGGTGGCTCAGTAGATAGGTGCCAGCCTGTGAACTCAAGGGTCGCTGGTTTGTTTCCTAGTCAGGGCACATGACCAGGTTGCAAGCCAGGTCTCCAGCCAAGTCCATAGCTGGAGGCAGGTGAAAGGCAAACATGCATAGGTGTTTCTCTCCCTTCTTCCTCCCTCCCTGCCCTTCTCTCTAAAAATAATGAATAAAAAAGCTTTAAAATAAAGTAATAAATAAATAAATCCATATAAAAGCCTAATGTTGCAGAATAAATTTGTTTTTCCTAACAATTACATATTACCAGGGAGAGGCAATGCAATTAATGAAGTTCTAGATAGTGGAGGTAGAAACTTTATTCTTTTAGTTTTTTCTTATAGATTTGGTTATAGAATGTGCACATTACATATTTATTTAAACTTTCTCTTATGGCCATTTCTTAATATTTTTCCAAAAGATATTTAAAACATAATCAAGTGGAATAGTGAACACACAATCCAATATACAGATGATGTATTATAGAATTGTACACCTGAAACCAATACAAGTTTATTAACAAATACCACCCCAATAATTTCAATAAATAAATTAATTAATTTTTTTAAATAAAATATAATTAAGACAGTATGCTAGATGGCAGCAAAAAGTAATATAGGGGTATGAGGAAATGATGAGAGAAGTGATACAGACATACAGACATCTTAACAAAATTTATTGAGAAATAATTCCTTCTTGCATGCATAAAGATTATTTTTATGCAATAACCAGACACCCTGATCCCATTTCTTCTTCTATTTTACAGAGGTTGTGAGGGGGAAAAATGAAGTTTATACAGATTGGGAAATGGATGATTTAAAGCAGCAAACTTGTCAGTGCCCACCTAAGTAGAGCTCCCTGAAGTGAAGCTAGTTCAGACTCAGGGTGTATTGGCAGGAATGACAGTGCCTGCGGGAGGTCCAGGCAGGCCAGTGCAGGGCTCACGGCTTGTGGTATCTTAACTCCTTTTCAAGGACAAATAAATAAAGTACATTCATTGCTTCCCTGGTAGGTCTGATCCTCAAAGTAGGAGGGGTGACAGGAAGCTCAGAAAGAACTTCAGCTTTTTGAAGGAAGTGTTTGCAAAACCACATTTTCTCTTTGGAAAGAGAAAGAGGGAGAAAGAGACACTAAGGGTTCATGTGTGCATGTGTGTTCTTGCCCATACATTCTCCACAATATAAAATTAAATCTCTCCTGGTATGGATGCATGAAATAGAAAATAAAAGACACTGGGTGAAATGTTTCAGGAAGTCACGCACTATTAGCATGACTGGCTATGGCTGTGGATAAGGCAGCATCAAAGGACCAACCTGGGAGCAGACATTTTCACAGGGAGCACAGGCCACCGTGATTGAGGTTGGCAAATGCACGGTACTCTGCCTTTGTGAAAAGGATGGGTACAGGGCTGGTGCTTGATGGCTCACAAGTAGGTGCTATGGGCATCCTTTCCTGCCAGCTGACCAGGTGCCTTGGCTCCTCTGCTCTGAAACTACCTCTTGGTCATGGTTCTCATGTCTGATCTTGCCAGGCTCTTCCCCAAGTGTGGCATTTATCATTGGCCTGCTCTGGGATTGGGTTCAGTGGTGACTTTTCAGTCCAGCAGAGTTTCTAGAAAAAACAGAATAAAATCTTAATCTTTAACTTTGCCCAGCTGATGAACAAATCAAATGGCCTTGTCCATAGTTAAGACGCTGAATTTTCAAACTACAGGTTTTTGTCAGGAAAGAAAACCTTGAGTTCCGTTTCCCTATCCTCCTGAAATGCCCTGTGGGGAGAAATAGTATTTATGAAGGACTGTCTGAAGGACAGGAAGTCCATAAATTCCCCTAGTTACTTTACATTTTACCCTTGGATCTAAACAGACTCCCAGAGAATGATATATTTGAGCTGTCTTGATGGGAAGGTTCTGTCGAATTGCTTCTTTGTAAGTTGTTGTTCACCATTTTTTTGTTTGTTTTTAATTGAACTAAGGAGTGTATGTGTGTGTGTGTGTGTGTGTAGAGACAGCCATTCTAATGTCTAGGAGACTGGTTAGTTACAGGGACCCTTTATTAAAATGCAGATTCTCAGGGTTCACCTTCAGTGATTCTCCTTTCGGTGGCCCCAAGACCCTGTGTTTTATCAAGCTACCTAGGTGATTCTGACGCATGCGGTCTATGGAATGCATTTTGCAGAAGGCTGCCTTTGAGAACCTAGAGAAAACTTTGGATACTTAAATTACGTACATATGCACAACAAATTCTACGCACAAATTACAAACCCTTGTGTTTCTGTAATCAAATTAAGAACCGTTTAAGCCTTTCCAACACATCACCCATCACTTTTTTTTAAAAGCCACGTTAGAGAATCTGCCTCCAGGTGTTGGGGTCAGCAAAACCCAGCTTTCCGAATCAAGTGGTTCATTTTTATTTCACAATTATTGTGAATCTTGTCAGAGACCATAATTCCTTTGCATTGATCGTCACCAAAGAAGCTCTTATCTAAATGTGCAGCCCACCTCTAACAGCTGGACAGAATTACAATATTATTGCAGTACGATCATTTTACTACCGTTTTATTGGCCTAATCAAAACATTTTCTTTACTACAATTCACTCCCAAATTGTTTCTATCCTTTTGTGTTGTATTTCTAAATAAGGAAAGATGTTGTATAATTAATTATATTATTATTCTGAATTAGCAATTAAGTTAAGATTTAGACCAATCTAGAAGAATCAAGACTGGGATTGATTTGCATTTAGGTTGTTTGTGTCATGTAGCCCTTTGTGAGAGCTACTGAAAAAAAATTTTTTTTTAAGATTTATTATTTTCAGAGAGAGGGGAAGAGAGAGGGGCAGAAGGGGAGAGAAACATTAATGCATGATTGCCTTTCATCTGCCTCCAGCTACGAACTTGGCTGGAGACCTGGCTTGCAACCTGGTTATGTGCCCTGGCTGGGAATTGAACCAGCCACCTTTGGGTTCGCAGGCCAGTGCCTTATCCACTGTGCCACCAGCCAGGGTGAAAAAATTTTTTGACTGAAGTCATTACTGTGCAGTAATGCTAGTTCTAGTCTCTCTAACTTTCTAAATAGACAAACAGGGCTTTGATTCATGTAACACATAGTTAAGTTCAACACTTTTTCAACACAGGCAGAAAAACATAATAACAAAAAGCACCAGACAATTAGATATAAGAGAGACTGATGTGGAACGTGAAACAAAGGTGAAGTCATTGTGGGAAATGTATTCTTGGAACTGACTCGTGAGAAACCCCTTAAGAGGTAGAGACAGAGCTTGAAATAACTCCAGTTTTCAAAGGAGACAAAATCTAGCATTTTTAGTTAAAAATCCAAATAGAGTACATGATGGTGCAAAATAAAATGTGTAGGGTGGGCCACATGTACCCTGTGGGTTGTCATTTTAAATATCTACTGAGTAAGGGTTAAAGGAATATAGAAGTCTCTTCTTCATGTAAACAGAGAGGCATTGATGAGTGCATTGATGAGTGGTAAGAGATGAAGGACAAGATGTGAGAAGTGAGAGATGAAAGATGAGTAAACAGAGGTGAGGATGACAGATGGGTGCTGGGTGATGAGTGAGGGTGCTGGGTGATGGGTGAGGGTGCTGGGTGATGGATGAAGGTGTTGGATGATGAGAGAAGGATATCCCAAGATGAGCAATGGTATTTATTGGTTGATGGGATAAGGTATTGTGGGAAGAGTGATGGGTGCTGGATGATGAGTGATAGTGTTGGGAGATGACTGATGGGTGATGTGAGATGAGTGATGAATGATAAAAGAAGAATAATGAGTCATGAGTAATAGTAGTGAGATATGAAAGGCCAGAAAGAAGTAGTTAGAAATGAGTGATAAAGAGCCCTGGCTGGTAGCACAATGGATAAGGCACCGGCCTGTGAACCCAAAGGTCACTGGTTCAATTCCCAGCCAGGGCACATAACCAGGTTGTAAGTCAGGTCTCCAGCCAGGTCTGTGGCTGGAGGCAAATGAAAGGCAACCATGTATGGATGTTTCTCTCCCTCTCTGCCTCTCTCCCTTCCCCTCTCTCTAAAAATAATAAATAAAATCTTTTAAAAAAAAAAAGAAATGAACGATAAGATATGAGTGATGGGGGATGGGGATGGGTGATAGGTGATGAATGAGGAGAGATGTGTGTTGAGTGATGAAGGATGAGTGATAAGAGATAAGAGATGAGATAAACTGAGAGATGAGAGATAAGAGTTAAGAGGTGAGTGGCAAGTGATAACTGATGAGTGATTAGAGTTATGTGATGCATAGGGAGAGATAAGTACTGAGTTATGATACAGTGATGAGAGATGAGTGGGCATAGTCTTTTCCCACAGAATAATATTAGTTTATTTTTTGGAAATTGAAATACAGGTGTTGTGTGATTTCCCGTATTAATGTGACACTTAAGTGTTTATTTTGATTTAGATGGGGTAATGGCCTTGTGATTTCATGAACAATCCAAGTCTAAATAATCAAACTTATCCATTAGTAATTTCTGGAAGACTCACAGAGCAGGCACTCATTTGTTTTTACAGTGGTATTTGTGTTTTCTGTGGGAAACTTGATAAGGGATATTTTGAAAACTGTGAAGGATAATTTTACGAGGTCTGTTCCAAAAGTATGGGCTGTGCAAACTGCTTTAATTATATTGACAATGGCTTTCAGAACAGACCTCATATTTTTTATCATTAATAATAATGTGTAGGATTTACTGTTTTATATTTGCAATTTTTTAAAAATTAGGCCTAGAGTTTTTCATATTTTTTTTCTCAGTGATTTAGACACTTGTTGAAAAGTTCAAGTCAGATTTTTTCTGACTCTATAAATCTTACCCTTTAATTATATAAAAGTTATAACTGTGTGTTGGTCACTTAGAATTGAGCTTTATTAAGAGCTGATTTTGGGAGATAGTATTACACCTGCTTAGAAGCTGGGTTGGTCACAGTTGATAGATATTTGCTCTTCTCAGTATGTCACTGGAGGACCTGATAGATGAAGCCACTCTTGAATTTGAGTGGCAACATACCAAAAAACACATGCTTAGATAAGGAATTTTCTTAAAGGAGATGACAATCAGTGAGACAGAATTCAAATCCGAGGCTCCAGTGTGGCCACTTTGGCCACAGACAGCATCTCCACACCCCCAGTAGATATTGAACAAGTGAGAATAACTGAGAAGCTTGTTGGAAAAGGGCATGTTTTCCCTAAAATTTAATTAAAGGTGTAAACCATTTACACATAAAACTAGCTTTGTAAGAACCTGTCTAAAGACATTTCTGCTATGCAATTTTGTGTTCAAGGAGGAAGGTAAAAGTAGTGAAGAGATGAGAGAAGAAAGAAAAATGCATTCCCAGGATCTACGAACATTTTCAAAATAATTCTCTTATTTCCACCATCTCCACATAGGAATGTGCAATTGTATATGAGAAGTGATTATGTATTTATAATCACATATATTCTACTGAATTCATCAACATACATTAACTCACATATATTAGTGGGAAATAAAAACAATATTTAGAAGCTTCCACCTCTACCATGTTTCTACCTCCATGAGGCCCCATTGTAATCTTCTAAACACATGCCCTAATTCTCCCCATTATGAAACTGCCACTTTAGTCACATCTACTAAATATGTCATATACATTTTCCTAGTCGAGCACATGCTAATGAACTTTTTCCTTTTTGAGGTTTTGCCATTTGATTTGCTAAGTTATGAAATACAACTGACTTATATAGATGTATAACATACTATCGAAATATGCATAAAGTGAACACTTCTATAACCAATATCCAGGCCTAGAGTTAAAAGTACAGCAACACCCCAGGGCCTCCTGTGTCCCTCTCTGAATGTGATCTTTCCCCTCCACCCTAGATGCGCCTCCCGATTTGTCTGTTCCTACTATTGTTATCTTTTTAAATTATGCTTTTACCACTTTTGTATTTCTAAACTATAAAGTTTGGTTTTCTTTATTTCAAATCATGTATAAATCTTACTGTATTTCACTTCTTTCATTCAACATTGTATTTGTGAAATACACACATGCTATTGCACATAGCTCCGGTTTATTTCATTACTATGTCATGGTCCATTAAATTGGAATTCTGAATGTTTACTGAATGCACACCAACATAATGTGTTTATCCACTCTAATGTGGAATTTGGATTTTTTCACTTTTAGTTTTTATAAACAAAAGTGTTTTTATGTCCTGGAGTACCTCTTGCTCATACACTTAACAGTGAACTGTGTCATGGGATATGTGTCATTTCAAGCTCATTAGACAATGACAACAGTTTCCCAGTGTATCTACCAGTTTATACTAGCACAGCAGTGAGTGAGAGTTCCTGTTGTCCCACATGCACGCAACCGTTAGGCCTCATGAAGACTTTTGGTCTTTGCCTGTCAGATCACGTACGTGTTTCCCTACCTCTGAAAGTGTGCTGTTCTCTGCCACCCTTCCCAGACACAGGCTGCTCCATGCCACAGCTACATGTCCTCTGGGACGCCCCTCCACCTCGGCAAGCAACCCCTCCTTCCCTTTCTCTTTCTATGTGATTTACACTCTAAAAGAATTACTTTTTCATTTACTTAAATTGTACAGATTTGAATTTTCTACCCATACACTTCAAGTACGTATTTGAAATTTCCTTAATTAACTTATAAACTATTGAAAGGAAAAAGTAATATCTGCATGTAATTGTTTATTTCCAACAGAACAAGCTACTTTTTTTCATTTTTTTTTTTAATATTCACCTGAGGACCTTATCAATTTTAGAGAAATAGGAAGGGAGGGAGAAAGGGACAGAAACATCAATGTGAGAAACATCGAATGGTATCCTCTTGTATGCACAACAACCCAGGATCAAACTCACAACCTAGGCATTTCCCCTGATCAGGAATCGAGCCCACAACCTGTCATTTTATAGGATGATGCGCCAACCAACTGAGTCTCACTGGCCAGGGCCGGAACAATTACTTTTAAAAGATGATTCCAAGTTGAAGAGAGATTAAGGAATAGTGTGTGCAGACATATGAGGTCTGTCCTGAAAGTATTGAGCCAATGTCAATATAGTTAAAACATTTCACACTGCTGATATTTTCGGGACAGACCTTATTATATAGTTATAGATTATAATATAGATTAAAATATATTTTATACATGCATATTTTATATAATTATGTACATGTAATATACATATATTATATAACATCATATAATATAAACATATTATATGCATATATGCTTACTATATAATGTGTATGGTATATTATCTTTGTTATATAATTATATATTATACACAACTTCCAGTTGTGAATCAATTATAAGAGAAAGATGAACACTAAATATTTAATAGAACTGGAAGGAACTGATGGATTAGAAAACAGTTTGTAAATGGACCTTTATTTTAAATGAGCTCAATATAAAATCCATCTCAAAGGAGTAAATTTTCTGCACATTTTAGCAAACTTACTTGGAAATTGATTGCGAGTCTTTAAAGTGGAGAACAACAATAAATGTTCAATACCCCAAAGGGTTAGGAGCATGAATATATAATCACAAAGACCTAAGTCATAGTTGATAGCTATGCTTCATTGTGTAAGTTACTCAACCTGAATGAGCTCGGCTTTCTCCCTGAAAAAAATGGGCATTTTGAAAAGGATATTGTGTGATAATCACAACTTCTGAAGCAAGTATTATTATTACCTCATTTTATCCATGAGTCAAATTAGGCTTACAGAGCTTAAAGGACATACTTTAATCAAAAGCTAGTGACTGCCAGAGGTAAAATTGGATTTAAGATTCTCCAAGCCCATACTCCGAGTCTTCACCACTGGTCATGACATTATAAAGACCAATTCTAAAATTCCTTAATGTTTGACTGTTTCTACATCATGTCTCAGCCCAACAAGCCAAATTATACAAATAATGTACCCATTGCCATCTGTAAAATGGAAGCCTAGTTGCATGGTAGTGAAAATAATAATCATGGTGACAATAGTGGTGGTAGTGATGACAATGATGATGGTGCTGATGTGTTTGTTACTATGATAATGATGATAGTGACCCTGTTGATGACAATGATAATAATGATGGTGATGGTGGTGATGATGGTGATGGTGTTGGTGTTAATGATAATAATAATGGTAATTATAATGGTAATGGTGAGGATGATGATAATGACGGTAATGATTATGATGGCAATGGCGATGTTGATGATAATGATGATGACACCATGATGGCTAAGGTTTGTGCTTTTCTTTAGACCCAAACAAGATGATGGGGTTCTAGTCTCTCTTTCTAACTCATTGACATTTCTAAAGCTCATACACCTTAATGACTCAAGTTTGCTTCAAATCTTCTGTAAGATGATGTTCTGCCCAAATGCAGCATTGGGGCTAGAATTATATTCATCATCTAAGTGTACATGTGTAAGTCCCTTGCATAATGGCACAGGAGTGTATATATTTTTACTTGGTAGCACTTACCTCTGAGACACCTTTTGTTGAATTTCAAATTATGAACTCTCCTTTTGTCCTTAGCAAGGTAAAAACTCTCTAGGGGTTTTATAAATAAACATAAAGATAAACTTTTTTTATATGAGCTGTGCATACTTGACACCGCTTTGATATTTCCTTCAGTATGGATCTTCTAGCTGCTTGCTCTTATTGGTAATTCTCTTAAAGCTGTGTGTATAACTGAGGAAATATTCTTGTAGGACTGATTTTGTAACAAAATGTAAAGCAATTCAGATTGTGCTTTTCTATCACTTATGCTGATAGGCAATTTTTAAATCAGCCATGTCATGTGAATTGTAATCTAAAAACTACTTTAACCAGAATCAAACTATTTAAAATTAGTGAATGATCCCAGCCTTCCTACATAGAAAAAAATGCAACTTATAACTGTGGTTTGGTTGAGGATTTAAAATAAGAAAAAGAGCCCTGGCTGGTGGTGCAGTAGATGGGTGCCAGCCTGCGAACCCAAAGGTCGCTGGTTCAATTCTTAGCCAGGGCAACGTAACCAGGTTGCAAGACAGGTCTCTAGCCAGATCTATAGCTGAAGGCAGGTGAAGGGCAACCATACACTGGTGTTTCTCTCCCTCTCTTCCTCTCTCTCTTCCCCTCTCTCTGAAAATAATAAATAAAATCTTTTTAAAAAATAAAATAAAATAAGTAAAAGAGAAATCTAGGGAACCACTAAACCAGTAAAAAAATAAATTAGGTTTTAACCAGAAGTGACTCAAGAATTTCAACGTAGGAGAGGTGTATAGTTTGGCAAGGTCCATGGTGTTTGCCTTGAACTTGAACTGACTTACCAGGCAGGCTTCTTACTCAACTATTCATTTATTTAGGGTGGTATGGGGCACATGGTGGATATTTGGGAGCTTGAAATCCCCTAACTTCAAACTTGGCTCAGACTGCATTTTATATTAGGAACTGGAGAGTAAACCTAAGTTCATTTGTTTGTACAGTTATTTAATCACTCTAAAATGACACATTAGTGCCGTCACCTGGCTACGGTAAGCTTGCCACATTCAAAAGAAGTGGAGCTAAAGAGTAACTGAGTAGTTGGTGTTCTGCCAAGCTGAAAATAACATTTAACAGGTTTTTAATCTACTGCGTGGATTATTGCCCTCATGAGTGCTGTTTTAGTCCACAGATCTCAAAAATTAGAACAAAGGGTTGTTTTCACTTAGCATTCATAGCTGCTGATGTTATTATTGTGGCTTTAGTAATCCAGCAGAGGTTCACTACCAAGTGCACCATTTCTGTTTACCATATACACAAATGTGTCTTTATTTAAAAGTAAACAAGAGGCAGAAATTCAGACAGAACACTATTTCATCAAAGCTGATTTTCAGGAGACATGGATGGTGCTGTCATCAAGCTTTGGAATTCAGTTTCTGGGAGAAAAATAATGGAGAAAAATGCAGACAAAGGGCAGGACCATACCTATTTTATAGCATTGAATGCTGTAAATACTTGGAAAATGAATGAATAGTTTAATTAATTAATGAGGAAGTAGGTCCCAACATGCTACTGAGATATGATCAGATACCTCTGAAGTGCTGCCAAGTGTGAATCAGGCCCTTTAGTCCTCATCTGGTTCTTTTTTCGTGGCTCAGGGTGATACAAAACATTTTAGCATGTTTCTCCCCGGTATCCTCCTGTGTTCATTATTCTGACCTGAATCTATCATAATCTAAAACTAGAATATGTGGGCTTAATGCAAAAACAAACCTGAGGAAATCAACGAGCAATAGAATTAACCTATCATACATGATGAATTCACTAATAATAATAAATAATAAGGAATTCAACTTTATACCTCTTATCTGCACCACTTACTACTTCATAAAATATTACATAAATATTTCCATTATCAAATAGCAAAAATAAAATTCTACAATAGATACTATATAGCCAGAAATCTGAATCCTGATTTTTTTAATGTGGAGCAAATATTTTCACTTAGCCAACGCATGCATTTGGCAGTCACTGCTACATGGTTTAGAAGTTCTGATGAAGCTCTTTTTAAATTTATTGAACAGAAACAGAAAACATCATATCAAATAACTACAAAAATACACTTGTGACCTGTCCATGTCACACTATGCTTTGAAAGCACGTAGTATGGTATGGTTTGACAAGACCACATAGGGTCGAGTAGTTCCATCAGGTCTGAGCTCAGTGTCAGGAACAATCATGTTTCCAGGTCTGTCGTGCTTCTTCTTGCATGAAGCCCAAACACATCCTTCCTCATACACAAGTCCTGGTTCCTTTTCTGAACCCCCCTCCTGTGTCCTGGCCTCTGCTCCCTATGCTCCAGCTTTCACCAGGCCAACCTTTTTCTCCCAATTGGGGGACAATTTTCCCTGGTTTACAAACTTACCTCCTTCCCAGGCCTAGTCTCAGATGAACTCATCACTGTGGAAAAGCCCCCCCAGAGCTGCCAAAACAAACTTTCGTGATCAGGGCATGTATGGCAACAGAAATTTACCCTCTCATGGTTCTGGAGGCCAAAAGTCCAAATTCAGGGAGTTGGCAGGTCCACACTCCCTCCTGTGGCCCTAGGGAGGATTCTTCCTGCCCCTCCCAGCTCTTGGGGGCTTGCAGGCACCACCCCAATCTCTGCCTTCATTGTCACATAGTGTCCTCCCTGGATCTCTGCTTATAAGGACACCAGTCACATCACATCTGGGTCAACCCTACTCCACTGTGATCTCATTCACCTTAATTAATTATAGCTGCATAGACCCTATTTCCAATGAAGGCCATATTCTGAGGCCGTGGGGGCTATGACACATCTTTTCTGAGACAGACACAATTCAACACTGAGCACCCATTCTGTGAATATATACTCCAGCCATTCTCACTCATCACATGGCACCATGTTACTCCTTGGCGAAGCACTTCCTACCACCTGGTATATCTTGACCACTTTGTAATTTATTTACTACCTTGCACCATTAAAGTGTAAGCTCCATGAGAATGAGAACCTTTTCTGTCCTATTCTCTGCTCCATTCTCCAAATCAAAAAGCAGAGATTCAATAAACAGAGAATGAATGAATTGTGCTTACATCACAAAATAAAAACAACATGAAGGGCCAGTGATGTATGATATTAGCAATACACAGAGATATAATAATAACTCATTTTGAAGCATTTTAAAAATTAAAGATCACTTTTTCATGTCTTAACCCCTATGATTTATGCAACAGTTCAATTAGATAGCAGGGGGCATGTTCTTCACTTTAAACAGGGAAAACTGGGACTCCAGATGGGGTTAAGCATGTGAGGACCATCCTGGCTCTGCTATCCTCTTCCTTTCCTTTCACCTCAAACTTTACTACAAAGCAGTTCATTGTCTTGTGAAGGGGTCATGTATACATAGGAAAAGATAAATGCATGTAGACCACCAGCTCAGTGTCAAGGGAGGTCCATGCAGAGGTTCCCAGAGTGGTGCTTCTCATTCAGTCTGTTTTCTTTTTCTCTAAAAAGAGAAAAAGTGCATCAGTTTGGCACTTTTTACTAGTTGGCCCTATTAATTGTCAGGCAAAATGACAACTGAGGGGACAAATGTTGTACTTGAGGGTGAGTTTCTTGTGAGAATACAGTACTGAAAACTTTTTTCCTTGTTAACAGTAGTTTCTTAATAATTTGAGGGGCAGCACAAAGATGCTGGGTATCAACTATTAAACCTAAAGAATTCATTTCTGTTAGATATACCCCCCGAAGTGGGATTGCTAGACCCTATGATTGCTCTCTTTTTTTAAAGTTTTCAAGGAAGCTCCATGCTCTTTGCCATAGTCACTGCACAAGTTCACATTCCCACCCACAGTGCACAAGGGTTCCCTTTTCTCTATATCCTCACCAACACTTGTAATTTGCTAAAGTTTTGGGTTTTTCTTTTTAGGAAAGGCCATCCTAATGGGCAGGAGGTGATATCTTATTGTGGTGTTGATTTGCATTTCCCTGATGATTAGTGATGTTGAGCACATTTGGCTGTCTTTTTTAGAAAAATAATAAATCTGCCCACTTTTTTTAAAAAGATTTTATTTATTATTTTCAGAGAGACAGGACAGGAGAGAGGCAGAGAGGGAGAGACATCAACGCATGGTTCCCCTTCACCTGCTCCTAGCCAAGGACATGGCTGGAGACCTGGCTGGCAACCTGGCCATGTGCCCTGGCTGGGAATCGAACCAGTGACCCTTGGGTTTGCAGCCTGGTGCCTTATCCACTGTGCCACCAGCAAAGGCTAAATCTGCCCACTTTTTAACTGAATTGTGACACGACAGTGGTTAGTTAAGGCTACCAAGGCAAACATACTGCACTATATAAATATATCAAATCAATATGTTGTCCACCTTAAACTTATACAATTTTAACTTTCAATTATATCTCAATTTTTTTAAAAGATGCAAAAGAGTTTTTCAGAAAACGTTGCAAAGTTGTGAGGACCACAGAAAGTAATTAGCTATAGTTATTTTTCACTGTAACAGATATTTAGACTTCATGCTCCCATTCTTTAATCATAGCAAACCCTGAGGTTTTAAACTTGGCATCCTATTTACTAACTTATTGTGCACTCACTGCCAGTGATGGGAGGTATATTTTGGCTCTGGAAACAGAAGAACCAGCATCAGTTTTTCATTATCTAATTTCGATTTGTATGCAACCTTCAATGAACTATTTTGCCAGGTACAAAAGAGGAATAATAGTTACCCAGCAGAATTTTTATGTAAATCACTTGAATGAACGCATTTGAACATGTCTTATAAACAATGAAGTACTTGCAGATACAAGATTATTTTAACATTTAACTTACTGACCTTTATTATTGCCATATAATCTATAGCATGCTATTGCCTACTCTTAGTTTCCTGTCTTTGCCTTACTTATTGACAATTCCCTACCCTCCTCCAGACCCACAAAGACTGTCCTTCACTCACCAGCTCCTTGGCACTGGTACGTCTAACTAGTGTGTCTTCTATTCCCTAGCCATTGGATTGCTGGCTAGCTAAGAAAGAATAATGTCTCATCTTCCTTTGCATTCACAGCAGCAGCTTGCATTAATAAGCCCTCGCTATATGATACATATTTCTAATTCAACTATCTATAATATTCTCTCACTTACTATCTCACTTAGTATCACAAGGTAGTATATCCAAGAGAGAGAAGCTGAGAAAGAATGTTAGTCACTTACTCTGTGCCTTTTGTCCTAAGACAAAGGCCTTTCCCAAAAGAATCAAGCCAATGTCAATATAATTAAAACAGTTTGCATGGCCTATACTTTTGGGGCAGACCTTGTATGCTAGACTCACCCTAGCTTTGTGTTGTTGTCTCTCCTTCCCAAATTTTCTCGTTCTGGGCTCCAAAAGTGCTTGTATGGGAAATTTAAAGTGTGTCTTCTTTAAAGACTGGTCAGGTTTTTACTCCCCTCAAAAAAAGTTATTATTCAGAAACATTTTCCTTATGGCTTAAAACTCTGAGATTGACATTGTTGTCATCCTTCTGCTAATGCAAATAGAAAAACCTAAATTTACAGATTCTTTATTACTATTAAGTTAGGGCTGTGGAAATACGTGTTCCTCTGAAATCAGAAAGTATACTGCATCAGAGGATGCTTCGAGATGTGAAAAGAGGGTTAACAGACAAATGCCACTGGATGATGTAACCCCATCTAGGTGCCAGAACGTACAGAAGCTTCCAGAAATGCATGATCATTTCCAGCCCAAAGACACAAGGTCAGATGAATCTGTGGGTATCCACGAGTAAATGAAAAGCTGGTCAAATGCCTTCGAGTTAAAATGTCAGGGAATAAATCTGGCTAAGGAATAAGCAGATTGGGAAACATTTGGCCACAATACCTCACACAGCCCCGAGGAATCTGCAAGAAACGAAGTTGACCAATGAGAGCCAAATAGTGGATGGCAGGGCCCTGGCAGGGGTCCATGTGCCGCAAAAGCAGAACAAATGTCTGTAACCTGGTAGATGATACTCTCCCATTTTTCTAGAAGGGGAGGGCAAACATCATATGACCAGACCAGAATGTGCACCCCCATCCCAATGTGCTGACCAAGAAATCATCCCCTAAAATGCAGGCCTGTCAAGCAGTGTCTTCAAGAACCACAGATTACATTACAGCCTTTCCCACCTGACAGAAACAAAGGGATCTCTAGTTAGAAGAAATAAGAGCTTTGTTTCACAATCAGCGCTGTTGAGCCTTGAACCATGGAGAGAATAGGTATACAGTGAAGTAGGTGACACTCTGAAGTTCTCCCCAGTACTAAGATTGTCATCCCTGAGGATAAGGCTAATTGATAACTGATGAGTCCCGAAGCCTAACCATATCAACGACCACACAGTCTTGGGAAAAAATATGTATTCAATGGGGCCCCACAGTTTCATTAGTGGCATTTAGCCATTTGTCTATTTGTACACCAATTTGGTAATGCACTCCCTGAAAGTCACTTTTTAGGAGAGGTTTTAATTAACATTTCTGCCTGCAGCAAATTGTAGGAACTGCCATACATACATCACACTGTAGCAATCCAGACACAGATCATTGGCCACTCAGACCTACTCATGTGCTGTGAACAAATATTACCATTTTCATTTTGCTGTGGATCATTTTTGAATATGATTAAAAAGGCAGCATCAACTGGAGGATTTTTGCATGTCCAGTTTTTAACCAAATCTGAGATAATGTGTATCTTTTGAAATAAAGTATTTGCCTCAAAAGTCTACATGTTATAAGTTATGTAATAGTCATACATTTAAGAGAGATTTTAATATAAATAATTAATAGAATGAATCTATTGAATGATTACATTAAGCAAATAAAAGAAAGAAAATAATGACCTCCTCCATGCTGTCACAAAAGGTAAGATTTCCTTCTCTTACAGACATGTAGTAATTTATTATGTAAATGTGCCACAGCTTTTTTATTCACTTATCTACTGATGGCCTTGGCTATTATAAATAATGCTACAATGAACATAGGCACATATTAACTTGGAGAGTATTATGCTAAGTGAAATAAGCCACTCAGAGAAAGACAAATACCATACGATCTCACTTATATGGGGAATCTAATGGACAAAATCAACTCACAAACAAAATAGAAACAATCTCATAGATACAAAGAACAGGCTGACGGCTGACAGAGTGAAGGGAGGTTGTGGGACTGGGTAAAAAAGGTGAAGGGATTAAACAAAAATATAAAAAAACCATGGATACAGGCAACAGTATCCAGGGAAACAGAGGGAAATGGTGGTAGAGAAGGTAAAGAGGGGAGAAATGATAATGGAAAAAGGCATGACTTGGGGTGGTAAACATACAATATATTACATAGATAATGTATTATAGAACCGTACACCTGAAACCTATATAATTTTATTAACCAATGTTACCCCCAATAAATTCAATAAAAATAAAAAAAAATTAAATTTAAAAAAATGACCTCTTATAATTTCTTCAGTTTTTGAAAAAATGAGAAATTGCTGCATTTGTATTTAAATTTGTACAATAAAAAGATTCCAATCTACTCTAAATTCAACTCATTTCTTCTATCTGGTCTGTTTTCCCTTCTTTCTCCCTGGAATCACAGCAAAGTCTTTGCTGGTATCAAGGACAGTCTCTCTTAAGCCATGGTAGGGGAGAACTACTGTCACCACTTTTATCTTTTTTGATCATTCTTGATCCTGCAGAGACATGACTCTGTACTTACTTAACTCAAGGCTGAAAACATAAACAATAAGCATCTCTTTGTACATTTCGCATTCTTAAAATGTTTTCTCCTAAACCTGCCCTGTTAGAGTATATAGGCATCCTTATCTCTTTAAGTCTGGCTACATCTTAGAAAGTTACTGTCCCAACTAGAGTTCTGTGACCTTCCATTGTGAAGTTAGAGTCTTTGTCAGAGCCTGGAGGAGGTCTGAGCTGCACTAGCATCTCCTCATTCAAGGGTCTACGAAAAAAATCCAGCTCCTGAGTTGGGCTCTCCCTTTGCGCATTTGCGCGAGAGAGCATGCAGCTCACCAAATACTTACAATGTTATAGTTTCTAAGTATCATGTGTGTGTGTGTGTGCGCGCGCACATGAGTATGAGCATATGTGAAGAATGTTTATTTAGTGGTTGTTTTTTTTTTTTTAAGATTTTACTTATTATTTCCAGAGAGAGAGGAAGGGAGAGAAACATCAATGTATGGTTGCCTTTCGCCTGCCTCCAGCTACAGAGCTGACTGGAGACCTGGCTTGCAACCTGGTCATGTGCCCTGGCTGGGAATTGAACCAGAGACCTTTGGGTCCGTAGGCCAGCACCTTATCCACTGTGCTACCAGCCAGGGCTAGCGGGGGGCTTTTTATGTTTTTTGCTTAACCCAATCATTCGCCATCAGAGCTGAAGCAAGTTAATGTTACAGTCTTCCTCAATTCTTCCTTTGCATCAGAATCCACTCTTTGCCTGAGCCCCACCCAATTATCCTATTTGATTTTGGAGGTTTGCTACCCAGGTCCTGGACAGGAAAGTGAGGCTTAAATCCAGAACACCCTCACTGCCTGGGCCACCACCCCTCAGCTGAAATCTCTGGGCTGCCAGGCCAATAACTCTGTGCCTATAAATACTCCAGGTCATTCTGATACACTGTGAGGTTAGGGAGCCACAAAAATTCCAGGTAGCAAGGTCTGTAAGGTCTGTCAAAAAAATCTCCAGCCATTGTTAATATAATGAGAGCAGCTTGCATGACATTGATGTAACCTGGCAGCCAAGGAGGGTAGACTAGAATGCTCATGTGTGAACAATGACGACTTCACTGTACTAGTCAATGGGAGCAATAGATGCCATTGAGTGATATGTGTACTATGTGGCTGTCACATTAAAAATGACTGAGCTAGTAGAGCAACGAATCTAAATCAAATTTTGCGTTAAGCTTGAACACTCCTCTGCAGAAACTATTCAGATGATTCACACGCCTTTCAGAGACAATGCAATAAGTGTAGCACCATAAACTTGTGGCACAAACTCTTCAAAGATGGTCAAGAATCTGTTGAAAGTACTCCATGTTCTGGGATGCCTGCAATAAGCAGAACACCTGAGAGTGCTGAACATGTATGGGCTGCAATCAACAAAGATTGGCAACTGACAGTGTAAGAACTAGAAGCTGATCTGGGGATTCCAAAAACTGCTGGCTTTTCCCAAAACTAAAATCACCTTCGCAAGGCAGGAAATTTCAGACCATCAGTGAGATTCAGGAAAATATGACAGGGGTAGCTGATGGCAATCCCAACAAGGGATTTTGCTGAGAGTTTTGAACAGTGAAAGAGATGATGGGAGAAGTGTGTGAGGTCCCAAGGTGCCTATTTTGAAGGGGACTGGGGTGCAATTGTCCTATGTACGATGTTTCTTGTATCTTGTTTCTTCTTCAATAAATGTCTCTATGTCTCATAGTACCTGGCTGGATGCTTCCTGGACTGGCTGAGGAAGTTAAAAACTGAGGAAAAGTTTCTATGTATTCTCTCTGTTTTCTCTTCTAACCACAAAACTAATACATACATTTCAACAGTATAAATATTTTCTTGGCATTTTAAGTTTGAGAATCACACACACACACACACACACACACACACATCTAGACTTCTGGTTCTTCTTGAAATATCCAGCAGTTCAGACTCACACTCCCATGTGGCAACAGGTGTTCTCCAGTTTGTCCTTACCAATCCCTGTGACCCCCAACTCTGAGGCCCAATGTTAAGTGCTCCCCATCATTACTTCTGCCCTGTTGCTTTTTCTTGAGGTCTATAATGATTCTGTGTACTCCATCTCTCCCAAAACAAGAAAATGAAACAGGCCAGGGCTGACTGACACTAATGGTGCTGAGAGACTGTTCACAGAGCAAGCTGAAGAGGGATACCAGAGGCTTGGACCTCAGCTAAAGGACAGTATTCCCGTTACTGAACTTGCAGCAAGTGGACCTTTTGAAAGTCGTGATCTTCTTTGAAAAGGTTTTACTTATGTGAAAAATGAACTTTTGCCTAGTCATCCTCTTGAATTATCAGGAAACAATTTCCAACTCAACCAAGATCAAATAAATTTTTCACACTAAGAAACATCCAGGGTCTGTTTGCTCCACTAAAACTGCAAATGGAATTCAAGGCAGTGCTGCAGGTTTAGCGTCTTCCATTTCTTCCAAGCTTAAACCGTTCACTGGATATTTTGAGAGGTAATGATGAGACTATTGGATTTGAAGATATTCTTAATGACCCATCACAAAGTGAACTAATGGGAGAACCACACTTGATGGTGGAATATAAACTTGGTTTACTGTAATGCAGTGTGCTGATCATGGAAATGAAGAGGCTACATCTTGCTTATAGTCATCTTTTTACTATAAGTATATACACAATATTAGAAGTACTGACACATGAAAAAATACGAAGAAAAATACAGTCAGATATCATTATAGAAAAGAAGTCCTAATTGTTTAACATGCAATCAAATTACCTCTGTATTACAGACTGAGCTCAGGTACTCCATGTGGGCACAGACCAGTCCCTACAGATTTGTGTGTGCAATCCCCTTGATCTAAAGTTTTCAGACTTTTGTCTATATTGTGCAATTTACCAGGTGATTTACTCAGTTGTCCATTTAGAGTTACCTATGTGGAATATTAATGCTTTGGTATTTAGGGAAAATATTGTAATATTCAAGAATTCAATTTATCATCTCCCAAAGAACGGATAAGATGTCTGTCAGATTGTTGGCTAAAAAGTTTCAGTTAGATGTGTGTTGGTGCTTAATACATATACACTGATACACGTGCAAGCACACACACGCAGAGGCATTGGTGTTGCTCTGAGAATTACAGTGCAAGATCAGTGGCCCAGTGACCACAGTTGAGGGGAGCTTTCAGCAGGTGTGGTACCTCCAGGTGTTATGCCTTTTCTCTTTTAAATAAAGCCTTGGATGTGCCAGAGAAATACAGTACTTTCATTGAGCTTTCATCAGCTGAAATAGATTTGGATTCCCTGCCAGCCCTTCTCAAACTTCCAACTGCTAAAATCTGATGATGTAGCCAAAAGAGGAAGGGAAAGTCAAATTTCTCATTGAACAGAACTTGAGGGCTCCAAGCCAAGGCCACCATTGCACCCATGTATCACATTGAAAGTCTGGATTTAAAAAGGCTCTAAACCCGAGGAGATTATTGTTCCAGTGCATGCAAGGAGGATGAGGTGGCTGCATGAACAAAAGAGATCCATTGTCACCTTTATTCTCACATCAAACAGCTGGGAAAGCCCAGCCTTCACTGTGAGACAGAACACTATCACATTCTATCAGGCGCATGTCGTCATGAGGTGACAGCTCTGCAAAATCAAGTTAGTGCTATACCTTGTGATCCAGAGGGCATGGGGTCCTCCCTTGTTTCCCCTACAAGGCAGGCAGCATGAGAGACTGGAGAGTTAGTCATTAATAAGTATCTACTGTACACCTGTACCTACATGTTGGTATCATACCTACTATACACCTACATCTGCACTTACATGTGTGGGTACATATCTACTACATGCCTACATGTATATCTACATATCTAGTTACATACTTATCTACATACATATACACACATGCATAGATATCTACCTACATATTTACCTACACATGTACCTGTATGTATATATATATATATATATGCATGTACCTGCATATGTATATAATGCATGCCTGCACATGTGTGTACATACATATTTATATGTGTGCATACATAGTTCCCTACATATCTACATACATACCTATGAACCTCCATATGTACCTATATACACATACATGCACACATAAAGCACAAGTGAACATACGTATACCTTAAATATAAAGGCAGATTTTCACATCCTGACCTATACACAATATACCTAGGTCCCCACAAATAAACAGTCAGGAAAATAAACTGTTGAGGTGCCCAAATCTGTTTAAAAACCACACTGTGTGCTTCCTACCCCTTGTGCCCAGTGGTGAGTCTTCCTGGAGCCATGAGTGGACAGAGCAGAGCCCAGCGCAGAAGGGCGATGGTGCTGACACCGGGCCTCTGCCTCCAGCCCTTGTTTGGGTTGCTTTGTGGGGGCATCTACGCAGTGACTCCGCCGTGGGGTGACTCTTCTTATTCTTAATTTCCCTCTCATATGAGTGTTTAAGGACTAGTGCATCATGAAAACAGGAGTGTTAAGAAAAATTGTGCACACCAGGAATTTTAGCCCTGACTTTTTGTGTGTCACTTTTCGAGCCAATTTTCAAGGATTTGTTCCCTTTGCAGCCATATGCGAGAAATAAAGTCTGCACTTGAGAGATAATATTGTCTTGAGGAAATATCCAGAGGATTAATGCATTTTGTCGGAAGCTAGCAGGAAATGGTGTTTCAACTGTGCTTATGGGTTCATTGTGAATACGCCACCTCAAGAACAATTTGTTAAACAAGAAATATAGGGTGCAGGATTGGGAAGGCAGAATAAATGGGGAGAGACAGATCCAAGAGTGGCTTTGATGTGTATCTGTGTCGTTAATAAATGAAGGCTGACTCTTTCATTCAGGAAAAGAGAAATCCCCTGACACCCAGTGGAATAAGAAGGGATGTTTTCATCTAAGCCAGTTCTGTGTCATAGCTGAGACTGGGGTAATTCAAACACCACTGGTTTGTAAATACAGGGAAAGTCGAGACTGGTGTAACAAGCTCAGCTCTAACTCCATTAAAGGACATCATGTTACAGTACCTGCGTATTTGCCACCTCCTTAAACACATCACTGCTACAGTGCCTCAAAGGAAGATAACAGCAAAAGGACGCACCCAAGATCTGGACAAATGAAAACCAGAGGGTTACCAAGAGTCACCAACAAGTCAGAAATAACAGCTAGACTCAGCTAATTCCAGACTGTTTTTCTCATTCTTCTGATTTGCTTTTGCTCTTTTCACTAGTTTCTCCACTTTGGAGATAGAAGAAAGCAGGGCTTTTTTTTATTTTTGTTGGCATCATGTAACAGTCAAACTGACTTTCTGAGTGTTATGTAAAGCGATCAGAAAACTGTATCCCATAATGGAAAGAACAAAGACATATCTCAGTTTTGCAGGTAGATCTTTGTTTCTTCTTAAGCAAAAGTCTGGTGAAAATTATTTGCTCGTTAGAAAATGAAGTATTTTTTTTTAATACTTGCAAGGATGGTTATGTGCTATGGAGTCTAAGCTAGGATTCTACTATTAAAAGGTACTTATTTTAACCCCATTTCTTAACTGTTCAAACCAGGGCCCAGGAATTAAAATTGACTTCCCTAAACCATGCACTTGGCTCTGACTGCTTAAGAAAGCCACAGCCCCAGCAGATGGGCATGAAGATTATTTCAGAATTTGGGGTCGCAGGGTTGTGTCCTCAAAGGATGAGCCATGGCAGGTCCATAGACTATTCCCTCTGAGAAAACCTTGGTATAAGAATACTGATGTAAGAGACAAGTCAGGGAATAGTGAATATACACTTTGTCTGCTAAAATAAGTTTTTCTGAAGTTAACCTTATGTTCCCTAAAAATAGTAGTGTGCACTAGATGCAAAATACTTATACATCAATATTTTGTTTTAATCCCCACACTGTCCTTTCAGGGTTGTCCTCCTCAGTTACAGACCAGGAAAAAGTGGTGGTCATTTATGCAGTCTCAGGTGAGGACCGAAGGAGGCAGAAGGGACCTGGGTTCAGTGCACATTCCAGTGTGCGGTATTGCACTCTATCTCAGGAACTGGGTTTCTGCCCAAGTGTAGGCAGAGACCACAACTACCCTGCCTGCTTCCAGATCTTCATCTCCAAGTCTTTGGGTTGCCCAGGCCCTTGGCCAGCACACCCCAAGCCTGGTTGTGTATCAGAAGCTCCATCTTCCTTGAGGAGGGTCTGAAAGGCTCTGTTGCCCCCAATTTTCTTATCCCACGTGTCATGGGTGATCTGCCATGGCAGAGATTTCAGCATACCTCTCAAACATCAGGACTGCTTCCCAATTCCACCTCTGTCCACAGGGCTGGTAGCTTGCCTGGGTTTTGGTCTGTATCCTGTCTCCTTGCCTTAAACCCAGCCCCTCTGAATTGGGGTTCCAGCCTTTGTTGTAACTTTTGCTGTAAGAACTGGATTCTGAACCCCCAGCTACTAACTGGAGTTCTGGTCTACCCAGAGAGAGAGAGAGAGAGAGAGAGAGAGAGAGGGACACAGAGAAAGAGTGCATGTTCTGTAGCTGAGATGCTGAGAGTGACCACCCAGACAACAAGATTCCCATACCACACTTACTATCCCCTGTCTGTCCCTTGAGGATAATCCCACTGGCTTTTGGATCCCTCAGCATGAGACCCATCTGTTTGTAGTTCTGCTCCTCGGTGGGTCCCCATTTAGTGCCTGCTTGTCTCATAGCTGACATGGTGGGAGTCAGAACTCGGCTTTGCACAGTATTGGGGGATTAGCAAGGGTCAGAAGAGTTCACACATGACTGGAGTGTGGACTTGTTCTGGTGTCATTGATATCTTCCTTATCTTTGCCACCCCAGAACTTTACTCATAGCTCAGGAAAAATTTCCCGAAAGTTTTGTTGAACTGACTCCCTTCACTTAACAGACAGAAAAACTGAACACAGACACATGATGACATAGGTTACCTGGGCATTTTAATGATTCTCATGGGCCATTTTAAAATCCTCTAGTGGATGGACCACCCCCCTCAGATGGCCTTCATGCCCACCCAGGGCATGAAAGTGCCTATGTACTGGGTGGACTTCCTGGGGAGAAGGTTCATACCAACCTTTAGATTTTCAGAGACATTTGTGGCCATATAAATGCTGAATTAGATTTAAGTCTGGCATAAAATTATGAGTCTAGTTTAGTCTCTATTTAAGTGCAAGGATAGCAAAACTTCCTTTAAAAAATAAACGTCACACTCCTCATCCAAGAAGAGATTCTCCAGGTGACATTTCATTCTGGTCCACATGTTTAGTGAAAGGATAACCTCACGTAATTACATGCTGGTTTTAGTTGTTTTGGGGAGCATGGCCACATCATCAGTACAATAGTCCTGTCCAATAAAAAAGGATTATTAGCCCCATTGTCAGAGGAGAAAACCAGGGTCTAGGGAAATGTGACTGCCCCAAGCTCATGTGACTGGCGAATAAAAGAGGCAGAGCTATCTGACAAGCCGTGAGTTCTCCAGTGGCAATAAAGGTACCTTAGGTAATTGACCCGTGTGCTGGAAACACATTCTGGGGAGAATTACTATGATTTGTCCCAAGATTACTACTCTTATGCCCATAGGTGGCCTAGTACTTTTATCTCTGATTGTTAAGAAAGAAAATTATTGTGGGCTACAAGTTGTCCACAGTTAGTGCATTTGACATGGTCAGCATGCCCATGGATCCCCAGTCGGAGGCAGCATTTGAAGTTTATTTATGCAATAGAGGGCCCTGGCATCCAGAAACTTTCCAGAGCCTTCCATCAGCCAAGCATCAGACCCTTACTTGCCAGCCAGGATGAGCCAGGTACTCTCACACCTTGTGAATCCACTGTGCAAATAAGAGTTCTGGCTGCTGATGGCCTTTCTGATCCCGTTGCCATGGGAACGGCCAGCAGATGGAAGAGGATAAGGTACGGGAAGTTATAAAAAGAAGGCTGTCTAAACCTTACCTTGTCTCCCCCAATCTTGTGCGTTTCCATGGGAGCAGGAGCAATAACCACTCACCAAGCTTGTTCTGGGGACCTGTCTCAGAAGCTGTCAGTCAGGTAGCTTCAGGTCTCCTTTAAGAAGCCCTGAACTCATCCCAAATGTAAGAGCTGGAAGTTTTATAAGGCTTTCACAAGGCTGGTTAGGGGGTTGCTGAAAACCACCCGGAGCCCAGGTATGCAGTCCTCCCCTCTGGTGGCTGGACAGGGCCTGAGACTCCTTCCTCCTCTGAGGTGAGTTCAGCCCCAGCAGAGGAGACAGCCATGGGCCTTCCCCCAGACTTCCATCCTGGAGCCTCCACCTTACTTCTATTAGGCCATCCTCTCCTGGGGCCCTCACCTCCCTGGTTTCTCTTCTGCTCACTCTTGTGCCTTCCCCTCCCATCCTCACCTGCCCCTACTCCATCCTCACCTGCCCCAGAGCTTTCAGGTCCAGTCTCTCTCTCTCTGTCTCTCTCTCTCTGTCTCCGTCTCTCTGTCTCTATCTCTGTTTCTCTCTCTCTCTCTGTCTCTCTCTCTCTCTGTCTCTGTCTCTCTGTCCCTGTCTCTGTCTCTGTCTCTCTCTCTCTTTCTCTCTCCTTTCTCTCCCTCTACCCCAAAGGGTGCTTTACAGAGTTTTCTTTTTAATCCTGTTGTCCCAATTTCTCACCTTCAAGTGCATTTCTTTTCTTGAAAATACAAAGTGTTTTCACTGTCTTTAAAGCAATTGAGAAACTTCTCACAGTCCTATTTAACTGCCTTTAAGACAAAGGATTTTTTCACCCAGATTTGGGGAGAAACACAAATGTGTGTTTCAGGGTGAATAGATATTATTCTTCTGTGCCCAGAAAATTCATGCAACTATCTCCCTGGCCACCTGTGGAGGCATTTCTGAGACTCATTCCAGTGGCCTTTACATCTCAAGATAAAGCCCAAACACAAAAGGTTAATTGAATTACACATATTTTCTTTTCATTGGGCAACTCTATCTCTTCCAACTTCAGTTCCAAATGTATGCAAAATATCCATAAAGCATAAAACACTTTTAGAATTCCCATAGGAAGTTCTCTCTCATGCAACTAGAAATGAAAAAAACAAAAATAGTAAGAACATGCCAGGTGAAAAAAATAAGGTATCGTACTCTTTCCTCTCAGTTTTAAATCTGCATACCCTCCTCCTTTAAACAATTGTTCATTCTGTGGGGTATTTTCAAAGGAGTTTGAAAGATTGCCAGCCTGTGGAGTGTGACCCAGACTACACAGCCCGACCCTGTCAGTGAAGCAGGTACAATGTCATTCTCGCCTTCTGCAGACAAAGCAATTGAGGCTTAGTGACCAGCAATTTATAGTTTGGGGACAAAAAGCAGGAGATTGGAACAAAAGTGTCCTGCCTTTCATCACATGACCTTAATTTTTTTTTTATATTAATTAATAAACCCCAAGAAAGAAAGTTGCTGGGAAAAACTTGTGGCACAGGGCCGTGGGTGTTATCTTTCCCCACACTGGGCATTCTCACCCACGAACCACTAGGGACCAGAAAGTGGGGATGGTCTTGGCCACCCACGAGAGGGGCCTTCCTGTGCTGGGTCAATCTGAGCTCTTGGCCACATCCACCCCCAGACTTACTTTCTTTAAAATGCACGTGTCCATTCATTTACCCCACAAATACTGACCAAGCACCTAATAGGCATGCACCTCACCATGATATCACAGTGAGCAGAGGGGGCCCTACTCACCATCATGGAGGGGCACAGACAGTAACAGACAGGCCATAAACTGAGCAGCAATGGGTAGAATCACTATTTCCAGGATGACCGTGCTGCCCAGGCCTGAGGGCATGTTTCATCCTTGCTGTGACATTTGGACCCTCTGTAATACTTTATGATATCAATAATCTTTAACTTTCTGAACTGTCCTCTCCCCAACTCCCCAGTTCATTCCCATGGGACCCATGCATTGAGTCCACATTTGTGACTAGATGCACTCTGTCTCCTTGAAGATGTTATTGCCCACCCACCCATCTGGGGAAGCTCACTCCCCCTCACCTTCTTCCCCACCTACACCCTTGGCCTGAGGGAAACATCTCTACACCAGACCTTTCTCCCCAAACAAAAAATCATCAACAAATAGTCCCTGAGGTCCTATCGAGCACTAGACATTCTCCCAGATGCCTGGGACATGTGAGTGGTGTCTTAGTGAGTGGTATGTTTTGTCCTGATGGTCACAGCCTGCCAAGTTAATATGTTCCCAGCCACACCTCCCATCATGCCTCCTGTTCTGTCTGAATGTGTCATTCAGGTTCATGTATCTGCCATTCCCTCCTCCTCCCATCTCCTTTCCCAAGAGAGGCCATTTGTCATTTAGTTTCCATAGACCTACCTGACTACCAAAGTAAAGGAAGCCACCCTCTTCTGGGCTGTGAATACACCATCCTAGAATACACCCTTGGTTGCAGCTTCTGGTCAGCTAGTGTCTATATGTCTATCCACCCTAGATTGTCACCTCTCAGAATATAGGAGCCAGGTTTAGACCTTGCATTCCCCTGGACTTCGCACCATGATTCTCAGAGTTCAAGATGTAAGAGCAAAATGTCAGTGGAGACAGTGCTAACTGGAGAAAAGACTAATGCAATAAGAGATACACACACAGACTATAATAGTGAGCTTGAGACTAACTCATAAATATAAAAACAATGTCAACAGAACGGCAAGTATTAGTAAAACTGAAGACCAGGATTCAACAACCTCATATCACCCAGAGTCTCCAAATCCCATAAGTTGCCCACCTGCCTGCTAGACAGTTCCACCTGGATGACCCACAGGTACATCAAAGCCTCACTGTCTCCCTTACTCTGTAAACTTGTGTGTTTTTACATTTTTCATCCTGGTGGATCTATTCAAATTGTCCAACCTGAACCTTTCTCTCCCCTGAACCCAAGTTTCAAGTGAACAGATCTTACACATTTACATTTTCTGATTGTATCTCCTTTCCATTCCCTCAGCACTACCTTAATTGACATCTTCATTTCCTACCTAGATACTGCCAACTCTGGTGACAAAGTGATAGTTTAAAACACAAATCTATGTCTATGGTCATTTATACATGTTCTTTGACCATGGTGTGAGGATTGACTATGGGAGTGGGGGTGGCCTGGGCAGATGAGGTGCAAAAGGAGAAAAATTGGGACAACTGTAATAGAGTAAACAAGAATAAATAAATAAATAAATACTTCACACAAAAAACACACAATTCTAATTCTTTGGCTTCTCCACTCTCTAAAGCCCTCTCCAAAGCCCTCTCCCACCTTATTATTCTACCATTGCCCTCGCCATAATGATTTGTTTGGTCCATTATCTCAAAAGAAGTGTCTCAAGTGTATATGTTATCTATATCTTAACTATTTCAGGAATCATTGTTGGCACGCAGTAGATGCCCAATATGTTTGCTGGATACTTAGACCGAATTGGTTATTTGAGGGCAAGATGATGAAGTGTGCACTAAATTGTGCTAAAAATAAACTTTATTTGTAATCATCAAAATGACCAAAACAAACACTATTGCTTTGTTCAAAGCAATAGCCGGAGACTACCGTGGAGGTTGCTGTCCTGGAGTCTGTCTTACTCAATATTGTTAGATATTGATATAGATCATAAATTCATGAAGGCACACAAATCTGGAGAGCATGGGGAATGTAGTGGGTGTTAGAATTAAAAGACAGGAACACTACCAAGCTGCAATAATGTAAATAATTAAGCAACATATAGTTCAATAAGAAAATATGAAATCTTAGTTTCATTCTGCACCCCACCCCCACAATGAAAAACAGAATAATTACAACTGGTTTTCATCTGGCAGTGGAAGATACAAAGAAATAGAGTTCTACTAACCCTATGTGGTGTCAGAAGGAGGACATGGTTAGATTTTATGAGGAGGTAGATTATAATAATAAAACAATGCCTTACTGGAGAGCCCTGGCTATGGAGTGAAATCTCCTGTGGAATAGTGAGTGCACACACTTTGGAGGCTAAAAACCCACCCCTTTGGGATCACTTCACAGTAGGGCATTCAGCTATTAAGAAATGTGAGGGTGTCTATGGGTTCTCTTTTCTTTAGTTCTTATATTCAATTGATTCCATATATTTTTATCTGTAATTACATCTGAAGATTATTTACACATAAATCACCCTGTTGGTTTATAAAGGCTGAAATTATGTGTTTATAAAAAAATCCTGGCTGGTACAAAGTTCCCGTAGACATACACACACAGATAAGTGAATTCGCACAGCCTGTGAGAGGAATACTTGTTAGAAATACATTGTTAATGTTATTTTGAGTTAGGCATAATTTTAAGTTGCCACTTTTCATTCTGTGAAGTATAATATTCTGCTAATTTAGCTTTAACGTTTCCAATTATCTTTGTTATATGTCACTCGCCACCCCTACAGGGCCTACATTACAGAGCAATGCATATTGTCATCAACAATATTTTGGCTTATAACCTTCCATAGCTGAATTTAAAAAGCTGTATGCATTGCACTTCAATTATGAGCAATCTATACACCTTTTGATAAAATAGATAAGCACTTAATGCCCTTCAACTGTGCTTGTATTGGAGACAGTTGTTACTGCATCTGACTTATTTTCCTGCTGTCAAGCAGACATGTGTTTGTTTGGTGCGTCAGGGTACCTTCCCCCTAAATGGACTATGATGGCTGGAAAAAGAATTTATGCATCAGGGAGAAGGTCAGGCTATACAAGCCTGAAGCACCTTCCAGTGCTAAGTGTCTGCAGCTCTCCGCTGCTGCCTTCAAAAGATCCAGACTACTTGGGATCATGTTCAAGTTCCTGCCTCACATCCACTGGAAACACTTGCTTCATCCCTACTGAATTGCTCATTATTCCCACACAAATCCTGTTCAGTCTTGTCTCTAAGACTTGATTGTTTTCTTTCATTTGGTTGGGTCTATTCCACAACTTCAAAACTGACTTGTCCATCCATGCTTATTCACTTGCTCAGTAAGTCCTTTTTATTTTTTTTAAGATTTTTTTATTCATTATTTTCAGAGAGAAGGGCTGGGATGAAGGAAGAAAGGGAGAGAAGCATCAATGTATGAGTGCCTTTTACCTGCCTCCAGCTATGGACCTGGCTGGGGACCTGGCTTGCAACCTCGTTTTGTCTAACCAGTGACCTTTGGGTTCGCAGGCTAGTGCCAGTTGGCTGAGCCACACCAACTAGGGCAAGTAAGCCCTCTTTAAAATAGCTCTAGTAAATGTAACCTTTCCTTGAACTTCCTCAGCACTTTATCTGTTCTTTTCTACATGATCTCTTTCTGTTTATTATTACAGCTGGAAGAGCTACTGTCTCTTCCACAACACTGCAGGTCCCTTGAGGATAATAGAAGTTAGTTTATTTGTTCTTCTTTCCCCAGAAGCACTGACAGGGCCCTATAGACAGTAAGCTGTTTTAAAGTATCTATAAATAATGCTGCAATGAGTATGAGAGTGCGTATATCACTTCAAGGTACTGATTTCATTTCCTTTAGATAAATATCCGGAAGTGGAATTGCTGGGTCACATGGTAGTTCTATTTTTAATTTTTTGAGGAATCTTCGTATTGTTTTCCAAAGTGGTTGCACCAATTTACATTCCCACCAACAATGCATAAGAGTTTCCTTTTCTTCACATTCTTCTCAACATTTGTTTTATTTTTTTGATAATAGTCATTCTAACAGGTGTGAGGTGGTATGGATTTGCATTCCCTGATGATGAGTGGGTAAAGCATGTTCTCATGTACCTGTTGGCCATTTGTATGACACATTTGTCGATTTGTGGATATTGGGCTATCCTTGCTCTCAGGAATAAATTTCATTTGATTGTGGTGTATGATCCTTTTAATGTGCTATTGACTTCAGTTTGCTAATATTTTGCTAGTATTTTTAAAGGATTTTTGCATCTAGCTTTACCAGAGATATTGTAGTATAGTTTTCTTTCAGTATCTGTCTGGCTTTGTTATGAGAGTAATGTTGGCCTCATAATACTTATTAGAAAGTGTTCCTTTGAATTAATATTTTGGAATATTTTAAGATGCTTACTGTAGCTTTATACATAATAGCCAAGATACAGACACCACCTAAATGCCCCTGATGGATGAACAGATAAAGCAAATATGTACATACAGACAATGAAATATTATTTAGCCTTAGAAAAGAAAGAAAATCCCATGGACATGAACAACAGGTGGGATTGACTTTGGGGGCAATGGGTGAGTGGGGAGGGGAACAGAGGGGAGCAAAAAGGGGATGGATGTAATACAACAACAATAAATTTTTTTAAAATAAAGAAAGAAAGTCCTTCCATATGTGACAACATGGATGAACCTAGAGGACATTATGTTAAGTGAATTAAGCTAGTCACATAACAAATACTGAGTGATTCCACTTACATGAGATATCTAAAATAAGCAAACTAATAAAAATGGAGAGTAAAATGGTGGTGCCCAGGAACTAGGGTAGGGGGAAATGGGGAGTGGTTATTTAATGGGTATGAAGTTTCAGTTATGCAAGATGAATATGTTCTAGATATCTGCTATTCTACATGATGCCTATAGCTAACAATATTGTATTGTGCACTTACACAATTTTTTTCTGCTGTAAAGTTCTTTTTTTTATTTAATTTTATTGTTGTATTACATCCATCCCCTTTTTGCTCCCCTTTGTCCCCTTCCCCACCAAAATTTTTAAGAGATTGGATCTCAAGCATGCATATCTGCAAACATCAAAATGTATACATTAAATATGTCCAGTTTTCAGTACATTAATAATAACTTAATAAAGCTGTTTTTAAAATATACGATACATGTAGGAATGAATAAAGGATCAACTAAGAAAACTACCATTGAACCAACTAATTTAACAAGTTGATATCAGAATTCTAGAGCTAATTATTATCCTACCTGATTATTCCTCCCTCATTCTAATTCTCCAATCTATTCTAGAAAGTTTCATTATTTGGGGCTTTTCAATAAGCCCCCAAATTTAACTTGCATAAGTAGGTAAAAATGCAGTGCTGAAAATTGGCAACCATCTCCAGATAGCTTAAGTGAAATCTGAAGTAGCCAACGGCTATCAAAACTTGTTGTACTTTTTAAAGACAAATTGTAAGATCGGAATACTTAAAAAATAATAATAACAATAATAATTTCAAAATCAGGCAACGGAGTAAAAATGGCATCAGTGAAGATATGACGACTAAATATTATTTGAAAACTTTGCATTTTGCCAATGAAAGGAGGGTCATCACCTTCAGTAGCTTTAAGCAGTGAAGATGTTTCGTACAAGAGAAGCAGTAAAAAGGCCATTGTCTCTGTGTGTTCTGCTAGAGAAGCACCCAAGTTAAAGCCAGCCCGCAGCCCCATCTCTAATGGAAACAACTCTTTCAGCATCTGCGCTCAGCATGCTCCATCGGAAAGAGAGGAGATGGATGCCACTGGAAGCCACCACCAAGTCCTAGAGAGCCATTGTACCAGATTGGGTCACAAGAAACACCGCTCAGGGGACAGCCTTCCAAGCTGCATGACAGCTCAGCTGCGCAGCTCACCCAAGTCGCTACGACCTTCTGAGCTATCATGTCTCTGTAAAATAACAAAATTGCTGGAGTCGATCTTGCAGACATCTTCCAGATTTCATATTCAATAATTCAAGAAAGTATAAGGCGTGTTTCTATTGGGCATGAACATCTAGCTCCTATAATCACCCCAACTCATTTTCAGCATCAGATTTATCTAACCTGGTAGCCACTTCCACTTGTAAGTGAAGTTGTAAGCCAGAAAAGGGGAGTTCCCTTCATTATTGGACAAGATCGATGGTGCTGCTACTCTGGTGGCAGTGAAAAGTCTCCTGGCCTTGGTCACCCAATCTGCCCTTAGGGCCCCTTCAGGTGTCTCTGCTATTTTGCACCATTAGTTGCTTGTGCCTTTTCCACTCTAATTTAGAAAGAGTATTTGAATACTAGAAAGTTATTTTGTGCCATGAGATAATCATAGAGACCAATCATGTAGGTGAGGGGGGACAAAGCTATGTTCTATGGACTAGAAGCAGAAAGCCCTGGTTGATTCTCCACCGGGGAGAATTTTTACTCAGAGAAGAAAGGTAGTCTCATCACAGCCCAGAAATGAGAGGCCCAGAATGTGAAGCTGGCTTCCCCTTCAATTTCAGGTGGCCACTGACAGTCCATGTTAGGTCACCATCTGAAAGCATTCTTCACGAGAGACTAAAGTGGCAGCTGGGTTTACCTATTTTTTTTTTTTTTTTTGCTTGATATTGTTTTCTTTTACTTTTCAGTTTTATGATTATTTAAATTTCCAAGTGATAATCTTTTAGAGAGAAAAACCCAGACAAAAAGGACAGGATTGGTCCCGACAAGCTTTTTGGATGACATACTAGAAACATGTTGGCTGTGAAGCAAGTCTTATAAAGAGTAGGCATCATAGCATAGCACATTAGTGTGCTAGCCTTTTGATTCTGCTATAATTATGGAAAGGAAGCTTTAATCCTTGCAGTGGGGGAGCATTTAAAATTATAGCTAAGGTGGTAAATTACTGGGCCTCAATGTCCTAGTCAGACAGATTGCTTTCATTTCATGAAGAGGGACACAGTGCCGAGTCAGAGCCAGCTACCCCTAGTGAGCTTAATGTGTTCTATTTAAAAGCACAAGATGGAATAAAGGACGTAGTAGGGGATTTAACAATTCACCAGCATAAACATTTATTTTTATTTTCCCAAAGCATGGAGTGCCAGAACTGAATCAGAGATGCTTCCATTATTCATTTCAATTTTTGGTTCCCATACCCCTGGCCACAGAGCTGACCAGTTAACAGACAGTGTTGCAGGTTCTGCTGGCTCAGTTTCCGCAGTGGGTGTAATCCTCACTACAAGGAAGGTGGCACAGCGCCTTTTATGTTGTCATTGCGCCCTGTCTCCGAGCCTCCATCCTGCTCCAGTGCCAACAGTGGCAGCCATGTGGCTCTAATATGTCAACACAGCCCCAAAACAAAAACACAGTTGGAACAGCTTTGGATGCGCTCGCCAACCTCAGTCTAATTTTCAAGACCCTGAGAAGGAGACAAGAAAGGAGGAAGTTATTTCTCAGAAGGCAATTCAGTCTTTAATTTGTTCTCAAAATCCCAATGGGGCTTTTGGCTCTTTATTTTTATGGGGGGGTGGGGGGGAGGTTCCATCAGGAAGAACTGACAGAAGCATGAAAGCCAATAATGACTTTTTACACAAATGTTCTTCCTGAATCATGTATCTTTCCAACCAGTAGCCAAGAGCTAAATTGATAAGCACTTAAAGTGTTAAAGACAGATATAGACAAAGTGGTGGCTGTATGCAGACAGAAAGTATTATAACTCTTATACCTTAGATATTAACCATGAAATAGCTGTCCTGGTTTATGAGAGTGGATCAGAGCAGGCAGAAAAGGGGAGAGGGAGAACCAGGAAAAAAACAAAAAACGAAAAACAGAGCAAACAGATCTGACACCAAAATAGAGTCAAAGCAAAGCTTTCAAAAGTTGTAAACTGACACCTGCCTTCAGGATTTCCCATTTTTCTTCCTCTCCTTAGAATCTATGCTCAATCAACACTTAAGAATTGCTTTTAACTTTGTCTTTCCTTGTGTTTCAATTTACATTAAACTCTAACCTGTGCTGCCCTGGCCAGTGTGGCTCAGTTGGTTAGAGTGTTGTCCTGTAACAGAAAGGTTCGGGGTTCAATTCCTGGTCAGGGCACATACCTAGGTTGTGGGTTTGGTCCTCTGTCTGAGCAAGTATGATCTTCAGTGTGCCTACAGGACTCAACCAACTGATCCTTCTGTCTCTCATCAATGTTTCTGTCTCTTTCTTTCTCTCTCTCTCTCAAAAAAGCAATGAAGGAATATCCTCAGGTAAGGATATAAAAAAAAATCTAACCTGTGCAAAAGACCTGGGGCCTCAGACCACTGGGCTAATGGACCCACCATGGTTGGAGGTCCCAGTTCACCAGAGACAGATTTGAATTTTATGTTGAACTCTCTGGGGACAGGACACTGGGAACACCTAATGAATTCAAAGGATGGGAACTGTTGTCACTGGGGCACAGCCTTGAGGAAAATATTTTCATGCAGATTAATCTCCCTGCTGCTGGCCCTATGTTCTCTGGGAGCAGCAACTCTGCTAAGAGTGGGGTGGCCTATCTGCTGAGCATGACATTGGATAAATCACCTCAGCCACTGAAACAGAGCTGCCACCTCAGGGGTCCCGAGAGAAGTAAATGAGTGTTGTCTTATGCACCTGTATATGTGGCATTTTCAAAGCATTTTGACCTATTTAGAAAGCGCTTTCACACTGGTAAGCACTTGGATGAAACAGCATGAAATTGCTTGGGACCATGGTCTCTTTGGGCCACCCAGAATTTCCTGACCTACATGCACCTCAGAGAGAGCAGGGAGGAGGAGGCCAAATTAAATTTATTTTCCCCTTCACCTAAATCTATCATCAGCAGTTGTCAGTAAGGAATCTGAACCTGGCCTCTCTCTGAAGTCCATGAGACAACTGGTGTGAGGAATCTCAACAGAAAGGTCAGGAATCCAGTAATCAGACGGACTGTAAGGACCACCACCAGGTGTAGGAAGGGCCACGGCCAGGAGCTGCAGGAGGCTGTCCTGCTTACTTGAGGGAGGGTTTGGGTCTGGTCAGCAGCCCCTCCTCAGTACTGTCTATTCACCTGCTGCCCCTGAACGCACAGAGCTGGGGGATTTGAGTTCTAATTCAATCCACACGCTTTCTTGGTGTTCGGCCTGATCCCAACACCAAGGAGAGCACTGAGCTCCAAGCCTGGGATCCTAACACCTTCACCAGCACAAAAGATAGCTGAAAATTGATAAAAGACCAAGTTAGTTGTGTTTCAGCCAGACCTTGAGTTGTATGCAGCCAAAGACCTTCAAGCTAAGGTCAAACCAAAGCTCTCATGGGAGAGCAGGTTTCCCACCAGGACCCGACGTGACTAGGCACCTGGCCCAGCCATACAGCGAGTGAGCCTCTCAGGAGGGGAACCCTGGAGGGCATGCAGCCACCTCCCTCACCCCTGGCTGAGAGCCACGGAAGTTGGCACCTGGCCTGAACCACTTGCATGTTTCTGGATGCACCTAGCTGATGTGCTAATGTGTGCACCATTGCTGACTGCTTACTGTGGGCTAGGCGCCCTGCGAAGTGATTTACAGGGATGACACCACTGCCTCCCTGCCTTGCTCCTAACAGGTGACACTCACGCTTCACAGATGGGACACAGACCAGCTGGTGCCCTGCATACCGTTCTCCCAACCCCACGAGGTGGCCCAAACCCGGCTTCCTAACAATGCACAGGCTGCCTCCTGACAGAAGGGCCCGTCCTGGCACCAGGGCTCTAAAAGCATGGGCTCAAAGGAGAACAAACATTGAACAAAAGCTTGGTGCACACACAAATTTAGAGAACAGTTGTCTATTATCATGCTTCTATGTGGGGTCCACAGGCAGCACTGAAAAGGCCATTCTAGAAAGTAAACACACATGAGCAAGTCAGTTCCCTAGTACTGTATCAGAGGTGATGGTTTATTCCTTTTTCACACTTCCTTTTTATCTATTTTAAACACACATACTTAAGTTTTACTATTTTAACCATTTTTAAGTGTACAGCTCAGTTGGCATTCAGTATGTTCACATTGTTGAACAGCCGCCACCACCTTCATGTCCAGAACTCTTTAAATCTTCCCAAAATGAAACTCTGTCCCCATGAAACATGAACTCCACACCCCACCACCCCACCCTGCAGACCCTGGCACCTACCATCCTACTTTCTGACTATGAATTTGATTCCTCTAAGGACCTCATGTAAGTGGAATTAGTATTTGTCCTTTATGACTAGCTTACTTCACTCAGCATAATGTCCTCAAGGCTCATCCTGGTTATTTCTTTCTGATTATTAAAAATTAACAGAAAAAAAATAATGTGTTTCCCACTATCTGTTCTCCATCTGTGTCTATAAACCCATTATTTTTGTGGATTGTTTCCTCTGGGCCTTCCTGTGAGGCCCCTGGGCACTGTTCTTGCTGTGCTGTAAAAGTTGTTAACTTGAAAATAAAAGACCTTTCAAAGAGAGAGGCAACAAGCATTTATTTGAGAGCAATAAAATTAGCTATTGGGAGGCTCTGATTCAGGCAGAAGCCCAAATACTGGTCTGGTTAGCAGACAAAGGCCACGGGGTATTTTACACCAACGAAGGGGGAAGGGGAACAACTGCATCCATAGATGGAAGGCATTGTTATTGGTGCAGGGAACATAGCGTCATGATGCTGATGCTAAACAATATTTTTCATGTTCAGGCCAGTGGTCATCAGTCCTGTAGTCATAATATTTGCTTTCTTGCTATCTTTGCAAACAGTTCTTTGGGGCACAAGGCTGCTTTGGGTTCCATACAAAGGTTAATTTGCCGTGTTTGAACAATCCAAGGTTTTAGATATAAGACATGTGAGGCACTTCCTCTGGGATGGCAACTCAGGCTCCATTTTAAAGTGGCTCCGCTGATATTATTGTTTACAGGGTAGAGACAATATCAAGCCAGCATCAAACCAAATGTTTACCAGGAAAGGCAAGAAAGCTCTTGTTTCAAGTATGCATGGGGGGCAGGGGGGTGGGTATGGGAGGTTGCAAGTCCTATTTTGGTATTTTCAAACAAACAAAAAAGTGGCTGCTTCTTTCACCCTACCTGAATTTTTTTTTAAAGATTTTATTTATTTATTTATTTTAAGCAGAAGAGGAGGAGAAGAGAAATACAGGGAGAGCAACTTTAATGTGTAGTTGCCTCTCACGCGCCCCCAACTGGGGACCTGGCCCATGACCCAGGCATGTGCCCTGGCTGGGAATTGAACCAGTGACCCTTTAGTACATAGGTTGGCCCTCAATCTACTGGGCCACACCAGCCAGGGCTGAATTTTTTTTTAATCAGATTAATTGAGATATAACTAATATACAGTGAAATTCACTCCTATTACTACACAGTCTTACAAGTTTTGACAAGCACATACAGTCTCAAAAGCACCATCAGACCTGACTGGTGGCTCAGTGGATAGGCGCCGGCCTGCAAACCGGAAGGTTACTGGTTCGATTCCCCATCCAGGGCATATAACCAGGTTGCAAGCCAGGTCTCCAGCAAGGTCCATGGCTGGAGGCAGGTGAAAGGCAACCTACATTGATATTTCTCGCTCTGTCTGCCTCTCTCCCTTCCCCTCTCTCTGAAAATAATAAAACCTTTAAAAAAAAGCACCATCAAAATATAAAATAGTCTGATCACCCCAGAAACATCTCCTCATGACCCTTTGCAAGCAAGTCCTGCCCCCCATTGGAACCGTTGATCTGTCTCCTGTCCCTGTCATGTTACCTTTTCTAGAATGGAACCATTCTAGAACAAATGGAATCACGCTGCAGGTGACTTGAAAGCCTGGCTTGTTTCCCTGAACACAAGGCATCTAAGACTCAGTATCAGCTCTTTCCTTTTCATTGCTTAATTGTATTTTGTTACATGATGTGAGGTATTTATTTACCCATTCTCACTCATTTAAACACATTAGAATTGTGTCTAATCTAGGGTAACTATGGGCAAAGCTGACACACACAGTCATGTACAGGTTCTTATGTGACAGGACATTTTAGCGTCTTTGGGGTCTAACTTCATAAAAAAGCTACTGAGGCCCTAGATGGTGGTACAATGAATAAGGCCTGCAAACCCAGAGGTCGCTGGTTTGACTCCTAGCCTGGGCACATAACCAGGTTGCAAGCCAGGTCTCCAGCCAGGTCCGTAGCTGGAAGCAGGTGAAAGGTAACCATCCATTGAAAGTCTCTCTCCCTCTCTGCCTCTTTCCCTTCCCCTCTCTCTAAAAAAATAATTTAAAGAGAGGGAAAAAAAAAAAAAAAAGCTACCACACTCTTTACCAAAGGGCTGTACTGATTTGGAAAGTTCCAGCATCTTTGACAGCACTTGCTATGGTCAGTTTGACATGACTCAGCTGTTCTCTTAGGTGTGGAGAGGTTTCATTTTAATTCTCATTTTATTTGCATTTCCCTGATGGCTTATGATGTTGATCATCTTCTCCTGTATTTATTTGCCCTCTGATTTCTTCTTTAGCAAAGTGTCTGTTCAAATTCTTTCTGTATTTTTATAGGGTTATTCATTTTTTGAATTTATTATTTATTATTGAACCTGAGAGCTCTTTGTATATTCTGGGCCTATGTTGAATCTGTGATTTACAAATATTTTCTCCTTATCTGTGGTTTGTCATTTTATGCTCTTAAAAGTCCATTTCAAACAGCATAAGTTCTTAATCTTAATGGAATCCAATTTATTTAAGTTGCCTCTAAGTGATGTCTGTGCCAAAAATTCTTTCAGCTTACAGAAGTTCAGACACAATCATTTTGGCCTATTATAAAACTAAAATAGAATGTTAGTTGGTCGTCTACACTGGGGAAAAATGAGGGCATTTTACTAATCAGACAAAAAAGGATCCATTATTTTTATGAATACACACATGTATGAAGTCCTGGTTAACTGCCTTCCGTGAGAAAGCCCATGACGTGAAACCTACTGGGATGGTCATCCATGTCCTCTCAGAATGTTTCCCACTTGCTGATTCATGCCAGTGGTGTCAAACTCATTTTCACCAGAGGCCACATCAGGCTCACGGTTGCCTTCAAAGGGCCCAATGAAATGTTAGGACTGTATAAATGGAACTACTTTTTAACAGTTAAGCTAGCCTGGAAGAAACCACGTGCCGGCGGAAGATGGAGATAAAACAAAGGTGGAGGGTGGGATTTGGCCCACACAGGCCTTGTGTTTGCCACCTTGCTCTTGGCAAAATTCCAGAGGCAAAAGTTTGGCGATGAAGGAAAAGAGCCTTTATTCAAAAGCAGTTACTTAAACCTAGAAAGTCAGTTTGAATCACTTAAGCCTATCAGTTAAGCCTAAACTCTACACCTGAGCGTTATCTTTCCCCATTAGTTTCTACAGGATAAGTTTACAAACCAAAACAACCTGATGCGCAAAAAGTTACACAATTCTAGAATAGCAGGCTTCTTTCTCAGAGCCTGTTCCCTCTAGACACCCAAACAATAAACCTGCCACCCGCTTCCAGACCAGCCCAATCATAGGCTGTGCCTGTAGCTCCTGCCCATCCAAAATACTCTCTGCTGGGAAATGCAGACAACTCAGCACATCATCCAGGCAGCCTTGAAGAAAAGCCTGAGCCTGAGCCTGGGAGAGACCAGCTCAGGAGCCAGAAAAGCTCCTGAGGCAAACAGCCCGCCCTCTTTGTTTCCATTGGTTCTGGAGGCTTCAGCTTCTTAGCCAATCCCATCCTAGGCTGCCTTCCATTAGCTCAGCAAACTCCTCCTATTGCCCCCGCTTACTTCACCCCAGTGATCTTAATCAGATCTCTCTGTATCATTCCCACTTCCCACCTAGTCAAATTTACATGCTAATTTGAACATAATACATTCTGTTGTTTTGGATTATCCTTACCAAGACAAAAAAGAAAAGAAAATGTGGTCATTTTTGACTCAACTGAATTACCTTCTTTGAAATCAGAATCTGCTTTATGTCATGGGTGGGATATGAGAAAAACCATTTCAGCAACAGTTTTATGCTTCAAACTGTGACCAATAAATGTTCTGTCAATGATATTATGGAAAATGTCTTAAGACCAAGGGATTTCTGTGTCAGAGCTGCTCACATGAGCTCTAGCTTTCATGGGCCACCTTCCATTTCAAATATCTCATTCCATTGTCTTTGTATGTACACGTGTTCTTGTCAGGCCAACTGTCCTCATGTTTAGTTCAAAAAATATGGTTACTATAATTATAGTTCTTCCCTGAGTGAGGAAATGAGAATTAACTCATAGTCTTTTATCATGTCATTGGAGGATTTATTCCTCACCAAATGAGAATGGAGAAATTTTAAGGTCCATTTGTCTAATTCTTTCTCTGCATATAGTTTTAAAAAAAATTTTCCCTTGTGAGAAAAAGTACGTTTTTAAGAGGGATTCTTTAAAGATACTGATCACTTGTGAATTCCCTGGCCTCGGGTAGACTTTCGGTAATTGTCCCTTCTTCATGTCTGGTCCACTGAGTATTGGATTTATCCCACTTTAAGTGTATCTAATATTAAATTTTAAAAACTATATTACAGAGTGATTATGTGCATTACTAGATACAAAAGCTTTCACCACGAGGTTCTTTTATATAAGAACTCTAGTCATTTAAGTATTTATAGATTATGAGCTACAAGAATAAGGGGAAGGCAGACAGCATGGGGGTAAAGGCTGTGAGTACATGTTTGCTAGTCCAAGCTCAGAGCACAGAGAGAATGTCCCCAGTTCTGTGACATGATCTAGTTAGTGGGTAGTGGGATTTTTTAGGAAGGCACAAGATAAGATACTGCTGCATTTCTATAGGTCAAATACACTGAGTGCAGAGAAAGTTCCTCCTTCAGTGGAGAATGGAGAAGAACCATTTAGAAAAAAATCATTCATGGAAAGCTGACTGTTTGCAAAGGACAGTGGTCAATGTTTAGGACCATGCACCCAGAAAAATCTCCCTGGAGTGTATGAGTCAGCTCAGGCTGCTGTAACAAGTACCACAGATGGACCATCTTAAACAACAGAAATTTATTGTCTCAAAATACAGAGGCTATAAGTCTAAGATCAAGATACAAGCAGGGCTAGTGTCTTCTGGGGTCTCTATCCCTGGTGTATGTATACATAGCCCTCTTCTCCCTGTGTCCTCAATTGGTTGTCTTTCTGTATGTTCTCATTTCCTCTTCTTATAAAGATATCAGTCAGATTGGATTAGGGTCCACCCCAATGCCCTCATTTTACCTTAATTACCTCTTTAAAGACCCCATCTCCAAATACATTCTGAGGTCCCAGGGTTAGGATTCAACGTAGGAATCGGGAGACACAATTCATTCTTTAATATGGACTACAATCAGTTCATAAAGGAAGCATGAGCAGCGGAATGATTGAGCCAGCAGAGGACAAATGCAGCACACAGAGTGACATGGAACGCTGCTGAGAGATTGGGCATCCCAGGACTCAGAGCACCATGGTTACAAGTGATGGACATTAGAGCAGAGAAAGGAGGGTCTCCATCCTGGAAGACCTCCAACCCTGAGATGGACAGCTTCTCTTAGGAACACTGGATAACAAAGCAGGGATCGAGTTCTTGGCTTTCTTTTCTTCAATGTTTTCATTAGTCATAAAAATGTGCACTTAACAAAAAGCAGAGGAGCTAATTTCCTAGATGCATCCTTACATCAGGGAAGAGATGGATCTGTGTGGGATTCCAAAGGCTCACTGTCCAGGGGGACCTCTTCTCAATTACTTCGCAACTTAACTGCTGCCCAATTTATGGCAACTGTGGGTTGGAGATGAAATGTATGCTTTGCAGATGAGAAGTATTTGCAAGAAATTTCAATGTATACATATGCTGTTCTTCCTATGGAGAATTGTGAGATTCAGATAGATAGATATTAGTATATATATTAGAGGCATAGCAGAAACCCGCAGAGGCAGCGAGATGCTTTTATACGAGTGGGTTAATGAAGTGTGTCTCCCACCCCAGCTGGAAGAGGCCTCAGCATCATAAAAGAGAACCTGACATGGGAAGTCAGCCATGGTTGCTCATCCTAACTAACTCCAAACCTCTCCAGAATTGGGTTTATGGGTGTAACGCTTCTAATAATTGTTTATTTCCACAACTCTAATCAGCCCTCATGATTATTAATCTTCTACAGCAAAGCTGGGCCTTATAGCTCTCTAAATTTATTTTTTTATTTCAGTGGCCAGAAAATAATTCTCATAAGATCTTTTTGCAGTTTTTATTGGTTTTATTTTATTTGGACAAAATGTATCATAGGGTGAAATTTTGTCCTAGGAGATCATAAACGCAATCTCTTTACAAGAAAAGGAATTGAGCTTACTCAGGCAGTCAAAAGATCCCACTTTTTTCTAAGTCTCAGTCTTTCATTTCACCTCCAAAATAGTAAAAGGTTAAATAGGTACATGTTTGGGAGAGGGAGAGGCAAAAAAAGGGCAACTAGTGACTTTTCTTTTCCACTCCCCAAATGTCTTGAGTTCACCTTGCTGATGAATACTGTCAAGTATCAACTCCCCAAAAAGCCTTTCCCTTGTTGACCAAGGGAAGCTGACTTTATCAGTAGTAAAGAGAGTGCCACCCTGATGGAGCCTCAGTCCTGTCTCCCCGTTGATAAGGTTGGGAACTGGGAGGGAAGACTGCAGCTTCGCAAGCAGGGAACTGTTGGGAGGAGGTAGGGTTCACAATATCACTGTAGGTTGGTGGGCACCACCAGACAATGGTCCAGGATTGAGTGTCGGCGAACAAGCTTCTGGTGTGGATAAGTCATCTGTTTAGTTGGTTCCCAGGATCAGGTATTATCCAGAGAAAGCAACAAGGTTGGTTTTACTTGGTTCCAGTGCTGTTTGCAGGGACTGGGAACTGGGCTCTGTTCACACCAGAAAATAAGGTAGAAAAAGTTTCTCTAAAATTCTCTCTACCTGGCCCCTAGGCAACTTAGATAAAGGGCATGGTTCCTTAATTTGAAACATTTCATTTTGCATGGAATTATATATTTACACAAGCTATTTATTCCAAATGTCCTATTATAAATGAAACTTTGCAACCATTCATTTATGAATGAGTTGATCTGCTTATGAACTGGCATAATCCTTTAAGTGACACATATCAAAGAAAAAATTGTTTTAGCTTAGGAGCATGTGTTATTTATTTTTATTTATTTATTTATTTTTAATGGCCTTTCAACATCTTTTTTTATCTTTTTTTTTAATTTTATTGTTGTATTACATCCATCCCCTTTTTGCTCCCCTCTGTCCCCCTCCCCACCCACCCATTCCCCCTAAAGTCAATCCCACTATCTTATTTTTTTAATTTAACTTTATTGTTTTTGTATTACATCCATCTCCTTTTTGCTCCCCTCTGTCCCCTCCCCACCCACCCACTCCCCCACAAAGTCAATCCCACATGTTGTCCATGTCCATGGTTCCTCCATACTAGGTTCTTATCTAAGCTGCTCCTCTTCCCTGTCTCTTCCTCCCCACTCCCCGTGCCCCTCTTCCCCCTGCCCACTGAAGGTCTATTCACTGTATTCATATATCTGGTTCTGTTTTGCTTGTTGTTAGTTTTGTTCATTATTGTCCTGTAATGGGTGAGATCATATGGTATTTGTCCTTCACTGACTGGTTTATTTCACTAAGCATAATACTTTCTAGTTCCATCCATGTTGTTGCAAAGGTTAGGAGTTCCTTCTTTCTTTCTGCTGTGTACTATTCGATTGTGTAAAAGTACCAAAGTTTTTTGATCCAATCATCCACTGATGGGCACTTAGGCTGTTTCCAGGACTTACATGCATTATGTCTGTGTGGTGATGGTTGAGAAGGTAGTTAGTTTCCATATGTGAATACTACTTTCTTTTAGTAAATTCTCTACCCTGAAAATAAGTCTATAGTTGGATGAATTAGGTTTGTTTTCATCAAGAAATTTGTAAACTGACCATCATAAATGATTCAATTCCCTAAAAATGGTACTGAGCATTAATTTTTTAATATTAATCCCAGTAAGAAAGTTTTTCTGATGCTATTTTTAAAATGGCTCCAACACCTTAAATCCTTTTTTAAGAATAAGAAGCCAATACTCAAATATAGTGTTAGTTCTGACAATAGTTTTAAAAATTGTCAACTTGCTCTTATCTGTGCATTATGATTCAATTGTTCTGTTTCCTTTTTTGTTGTTTATTTTTCACTTTGGGCTACTTAATGCCTAGCTGCTTAATCCACAGATACACAAGTAATTCAATATTATCATAGTCTGAATTACCTGGCATCCTATGTGAGTAAATCTATATTTCCTAATTATTTTGCTCATCCTAATCATTGTAAGTTAACATTTTAAATTCAGAGAGTGACTTTTTAAACACACATCAAATGACTAAACTTCTCCCAGAAGGTGCTTGATTTGCATCTGGTGGAAGAACAGGGAGCACCTGCTCCCAAACAAATTGTCTTCTCACCTGCAGCCACAGCTGCAAACATCTGTGGGCTCCGTGGACCTGTAGCAGGACTGAGAGTTTGCTTGTAAATAAATTGTACCTGTGATTAGCACACCATTCAGTAACAGGGTACTCACTCTTTCCATGGAGGGAGAAAAAAGAAAAAAAAAAAAAAACCCCTTGAGGAATTTGATGCCAGTATTGAGTTTTGTAAGCAAATTTCTATAATGTGATTAACTTCATTTAGAACTTCCTTTGTAGCTGGTTATTGTTTAAAAAGCCACATGAAACAGTCTGAATTGCTCCAAATATTAAAGGACAAGAAGGAATCCCTCTTAAAGCAGGGCCTTACCAGGGTCATTGCTATTGTCTTTATTTTTTAATTGTGCTAAAATACACATAACATAGAACTTACATCTTAACCATTTTAAGGGTACATTGTTGGACATACATTGTTGTACAACCTTCACCATATCCACCCACAGAGTTCCTTTCATCTTCCCAAACTGAAACATTAATTCCCATTCCTCCTCCCCTCATCTCATGGCACCGTCATTCTTTCTGCCTCTATGATTTTTACTAGTCTAAGTATCTCATAAAAGTGGAATCTTGCAGTATTTTCTCTCTTGTGTCTGGCCAACTTCATTTAGCATGTCCTCTAGTTTCATCCATATTGTAGCATGTGTCAGAAACTCCTGCTTTTTAAGGCCTATTTTATTGTGTATAGACCACTTTTTGTTTATCCATTCATCCATCGATATGACATTAGGGTTGCTTTCAACTTCTGGCTATTGTAATTAATGCTGCTATGAACGTGGGTGTGCAAACATCTCTTAGCTGTCTTGCTTCCCATTCTGTTGAGTATATAACTAGAAATGGAATTGCTAAGCCATATGGTAATTCTGTTTCAATTTTTGAGGAACCTCCATACTATTTTCCTAAGGCAGCTGCACCAATTTACATTCCCATCAGCAGTGCACAAGGCTTCCAATTTCTCCACACCCTCTCCAACACTTATTTTCTTTTCATTTCCATAACAGTATCCATTCTAATGGGTGGGAGGTGGTATCTCAAAGTAGTTTTTATCCCCATGTTCCAAATGTTTAGTGATATTGAACATTTGAATACATATATTCTTTGGAGAAATGTCTAGTCAAGTTCCTTGGCCATTTTTTACCATTCTACACCTATGGCCGTAAGAGTGCCTTTCCTGGAATGGGGGTTTGCTTGGTTGCCATTGGCCTGGACTGGTTCTGGAGCTATTTTAGTTAGTGCACTGTTGTTTCTGTGGCAAAACAGGAGCTGGAGCTTCATGACCCACCATCCTGCTGGCATTGCCCCTCCGAGGTAACGGCCAAGACAGTACAGACCAGAGACTCTCAAAAGTGTGCTCCCAACCAGCATCAGCTGACTTTTAGCAATGCCAGTTCTACGGTCCACCCCAGCCCTATTGTGTCAGACTCTCTGGGGGGGAGACACACAAACCCTCCAGGTGACTCAGAAATAGGCTTACTGCTGAGAGCCACTGTCATCAACTTTTCATTTCCCGGAAATTTTTTAGGCTGAAAAAAGAAAACTAGGAAAGCTTGACAAGAGTAAAAAGGGCAGACTATTTCCCCTCCCTTATTCAAATGTGGGACACAAATGTGATTTCTATGGACAGGGAGTTAGATTTATTGGATATGTCACAACAGACCAGGGCTCCCACATCTATTTTCTCCCTGGATTTGCCAAGTCGTTGTGCCACCGGTTTCTGCCACTGGACAGTTATCATCACAGAATAAAGCAAACTTTGTTGTCTAACAGAGGGAGAGAGACTCTGACTTTGAAGAAGGTGCAGGCCAGGAACCTGCCTCTAATAGCCAGGGGCAGTCCTCAGCGGTGGAGCCCAGACCTCAGCTCTTCCTACCTGTGAGTCCACGTTTATTATGTCATCCTGTTTTCCATGCACCTGTTTTGTTTTGTTTTGTTTTGTTTTTAACAAACAGTTGAGATCATCTGTGACCCCTTGTTGAAAAATAAAAAATCCAGAGTCATTTCGCTCCATATGTCTACAAGCAAAATGCCTAAATTTCCCATCCTTCTCACTTACGAAAGAGAAAATAGTGCTGCTATTACAGATGTCTCCCTATAATGATTGCACATCCCACTGGACTCCTCACTCATGCCTTCAGCTCCCCCAATCCATCAGGGATACCCCCTCCTCCTGTAGATGTGTCCCTTCTGTGTGCACTCATGTCCCCTTCTTGTCAGACACATCCACTCCTGGCACTATCATGGCTCCAGGCTGTGTGTGAACCCAGGAGTCCACTCTACTGCAACTCAGACTGTGAACCTCATGTGCCTTGTAAGCGCTGATGGTCAGGACAGCAGTGCCCCTGCTGAGGAAAGGCCACACTCAGTGTTTTCTCCTTTCCTGAAACTTCCTCACACATCCAGTTGACATGAATTCTGCGTCTTTCACATGAAAAGGGTAGGGTCACGTTTACCTGAATCACTAGTTTATCATTTCATGAAGCATTGTATGTAATTACTAAGTGTTACCCTCCAAAATAAAAAGGGTTCCATCATGAACTTTTTTCAGAAAATACTAGTTAAATAAAGTTAACCAGGTTAGGTTTCTCTTTCTTCACTATGTGACTTCTCAGAGCCTTTAATGAGAAAATGTTAAGGCTCTCCAAGAGGTGAAAGCATAGTTCTTTTCCAAATTTTATTTGAACACAAACCTTTTTTTTTTTTTTTTTTTTTTGCTTTTCTGGAAGTGTTATGAGACCACATGGTAGACACTATTAGCAGCCTCTTCTGTAAGAACCTTTGCCTCTGTGTGAACTTTGGCCACTTCAGACAGACCAGCCAAAGGCTCCTATGGGGGATAACACCCCTAACCTACCCACCCAGCAGCCCCTGGACCAGTGATGGAGCGGCAGGTGACCACCCCACGTCCTGGCCTTTCAGATGGAACCACTGAGGCAAGTTCTGTGCTATCACCCAGGGTCCTTGGAGTACTAAGCCTTAGGGCCCACGTCTAGGTAATGGCTCATCACCAATATTTCGTCGCCAATATTTAAGGGCAGAAAAAGAAATGGGCTTTTAACTGAAAGCCAAGGCTTTGTATAAAGAATTCCTTCCTCACAATGAAGAGACAGGCTCTTTTCCTCTTGCCCACCTCACCTGTGTACTCAGTACCACCGTCCCCCTGGAAGCTCTCTGTAGAACAGCAAAGCCTACCACTTTCAGAGCTGCCATCAGTGTCATGAGCCCTCTTGCCAGCTGACGCCACCCATCAAGGTCAGTGAGACGCAATTAGAATGCAGAGGCCTCCATATCCACACCCTTGGCTAATTGAACTCACCTACATGTTTTCTCCTCTACTCAGTGAAATGATGACATTATTGGAGGTTAATAGTTAAGGGTTTATCTAAATTAGGGATCTGTAAAGCTCTTCATTTCGTCTCTGAGTGCCTAATAGAAATGAAATTAGACCTGGAGATACTGGCTACATTTCAATCTTGCACGAACTACTTTGCACCAGAACACCCAGGGCTAGGTCACCAAGTCCCCTCTTTCTGTATAATACCTTTAATGTCTGCTAACAAGGACCTAATTTTATGTGTGCACCATTAGACTTCTCCTTTGGGAATTCTCTTTGGATAAGAATCTGATTTCTCCTCTAAGGCTCCTTCATAAAGTGGTTTGAACTGCTCATGTAGAGGGTCACAGAAGACAATAAAAGAGAAGAAATAGAGGTCACAGGAGAAGTTGGGAGAGGATCAATGGAATGGAACTTTTTAATTTTTTTGCTTTGGGATAAATTGAGCACCATGATGGAGAGGAGCTGTATACTATTAATGATGAAGGGTGGGACACAGGATCCAAGCAGGAAAAATAAGGGATGAAAGGATACCAGCCAAAAGGAAGCAACATGTGAGGACAGAGTATAGGACAGGCACGTATAGGAACATGACAGTTCTTGACAACAATGAATGGGTCAAATTGTTCTTGGAAATAAAGTGGGCACTTCAGGTGAGATAGGTTTTGTCTTATCTGGACAAGATGCTTCTGTCAAAGGCTGAAGCGTCCCATTCTGGTAAGGGCCACACCCGAGCCCAACGCAGACCCAGGACCTTCTCTCAGGCACTCACTCTCCCAGGAGTCTCCTGTTAGGCTGTGCGATTATGTGTTCTGTGACATGAGTGTCGAGTCATGGGTAGGGCTTAGGGAAGGGCAGGCATGAGTAAGAAAGGGCCACAGTGGAGCTGCTGGTTCGCTGAGCAGGGGCTCCCAGGTGGTCAGAAACTGGAGACCTGATAGAACACTGCACAGCTGGCCCAGAAGGTTTCCATAGGTTATGAATCTGTCTTCTTCTTAATAAAACCCTGTAAATATTGCTTTTATGAGTACTTCCCCATCCCTCCTTTGACCCCACATTAGGAATTAAGCAAGTTACCAGTTTTCATGGGAGACAATTTATTCATATGGTGGGGATACCACCATTTATTGTACCACCATTCACTTCCTATTTCTTTTTACTGTTTTTGTTTCTGCCCTGCTTTTGTTTTTAAGTGAAGCATGTAGCTTCCCCTTGAGGCTAATCATTGCTCATGCTGAGTCCAGTGGCACATAAAATCCACCCGGACAGCAAGTCTAAAAAGAATACACGCAGCCTACCTTGTGGCTTGTAACTTTCTATGTCATTTGATAAATAATATTCTGTTGTGTTAATCTTATTTTTCAGAGCTCTAAGGATAAGCTCTAGATTTTTTAAAATAGGAAAATGAAGTGAAAAGCCATATGGTAAACTGAGTAGTTCTTAATTACTACTATTGAGCCATCTTTCTACTAAGAAAAAAATTTTGTCATCAACTTGGATTTAAAAATAGAATCTCTAGGTTTCCTAACAGCACAAAGCCTAGTGTTTCTTTTCAATATGAAATGAAAGTTAAAACCATAAGCCCCCTAGTTATCAGAAATCTTTGAGGTTTGGCTAGGTTGAGGCGAGGTCTCACATCTCAAGAAGATATTGTCGCCATCTGCTGGTCATATCCTCCACCAGAATGAACTGTAGGAGGTCACTCCATTCCACTCCATCAGACAGGTGTTCTCAGAGGTAGGACACAGCTGGACATCATGGCTTGAGCACATCTGGAGGCCACTGTCCCCTGGAGTCTTCTGCTGAAGGACTCTGAATAGCAGACAAAACGAGCCCAACATTCTCCAGGCCTGGGGACAGGGCCAAAGCAGGCTGCTGCAAATGGGAAATTTGTTTTATAGAAGAAGAGAGAATATTTCAACCCAAAGCTGAGCTTCGCCCCTGCACTTCCTCATGACCATTGTCACACATGTTCTCCAACATGGCTCACACATTTTTTCTAAAAACAAAAGGCTTTCCAAGTGAGAGGCAACAAGCATTTATTTGAGAGCAATAAGAATAGCTATTTGGAAAGCACTAAATCAGGAGCCACATAACATTCTAATCAGGAGACAAAGACAAGAGTGTTTATAAGAATGGAAAGGAGAACAATGGCACCCATACATGGAAGACATTGCTGTTGGTACAGATAATGTAACACGATGATGCTAATTCTAATGTTTCTCACTGTCAATCCTGGGGTCATCAGGCCAGTAGTCACAATATCTGCTTTCTTGTTATCTTTGCAAACAGTTCTTTGGGAAACAATGTTACTCAGGCCCAGTCCAGAGGTTATTTTGCCCTGTTTAAACATTCCAATGAGTGGGAGAATAAGATGCACTAACAGTTCCTCTGGGATGGCAGCGCTGGCTCCGTCCTAAAGGGACTCTGTTTAAATTATTCTTCTAAATGGTTTTGAACATTTATAGTTTGTGGATCAAACACCACAGAGCATATGATTAGCTCTCACTTTTGACAACTGAACAACATCCATTTTACCCTGTGTATTTTTACCCCTTCTTTTCCTTAAATCAAAATAACATGATTTCTCTTTACTCAAAAATGAAGAAGTTGTATCACTGGACCACTCACTGTACTCTCACCCTATTTTGTTGTCCCTGTCAGAACCACACTGACATCCTATCATGGTCCACTCAAGCTGCTGTAACAGAACACCACAGACTGGGGAAATTCTAAACAGCAGGTATTTGATACAGTTCTAGAGGCAAAAAAACCCAAGACCAAGGCACAGTCAGATTCAGTGTCTGCTGAGGGCCCCATTTCCTGGTTCATAGAGGCATCTTCTGACTGTGCCCTCACATGATGGGGAGCAAAGAGAGAGAAACATGTATTTTAATAAGGGGCCAATTATTAATCCCATCATGGGGGCTCCACCTTCATGTCCTTATCACCTCCCAGAGGCCCCACCTCCTAACACCATTCAATCTATAGTGCATCTTCATAGCATGACCTATTCTTCTCCAACCTGAGGGGGCCAGGAGGTTGTTGACTGCTATGGACCACAGGGGGAAATCACTTGATCCTTAATATACCTTCTGAAGAGAGGCATAAAAATCCCATTTTACAGAAAACTGAAACCCAAAGAGGATAATCTCAAATATTCATAGAAGCAGAACAAGTGTCCTACTCTCTTAACTTCTAACACTAAGAATTTCCCCCTAAATGGTTCTAACTCACTCCATGCAGTGCTCCTAGTCCATCCTAATGACCTGTTTACCCAGAGATACTTAGTGTGATCCCACCATTAAGATGCCCTGGGTGAACCTGCCATTTAAATTATATTTAAACTTTTATGAACTAGCTTTAATTAAGAAGTTCCATTCATGTTTTACAGTTAAGTGATTAAATAATCAATTCTCAAATATTTCCTTAATGAAGCCATAAGCTTCAAGAAACCCAGGGTTGTAATTAAATTAAGGAGAAGAATAAAATAGGATATTTGACAAATGCATGGGTTGAAACCTTCTGAAATGAACAACCCTCCCTGAGTATAAGTCAAGTACTTTGAAAGGAGTAGCAGGGAGTGGAAAACAAAGATTGCATAAATACATGAGAATACAACACTTACCAAATCTACCATGAACCAAACACTGTAACAGGTGAACTTAAATACAGGACCATTCAACCCTCATTAGAACACTGTAAGATAGAGATCATTTATTATTTTACTTCTTTAACAAATGCGCAAACTCTAGCTCAGAGATTTTAAGTGACTGCCCCTGAATGGCACAGATGTCACCTGGCAGCAGGACCACGAACCCATGTCTCTGAGTCTGTGCCCAGCACCGTGCTCTGCAGCACAGCTACTCTGGCAGGCCCTGGCCAGGCAGCCTGGGTGCCATCCTCAGCCCCAGTCACTGCCAGGAAACCTGGGGTACGTAATTTATATCTCTGCCTCAGTTTGCTCTTTTGCAAAGTGGTAGTAATGATAATAAACCTATAAATAATAAATAAAAATAACAAAGTTACTATAAAAGTTAAATGAATCATCATATTCAATACATATGATGTCCATTACAACAGTAGCTTGTACGTTGTAATAAAGACTGACTGTTTTTATTCTTACTACCATTGTACTGCTACCATAGTCTTTGTATTTGGATATTTTAGAAAGTCCTTTCCTATTCTTACAATAACAATAATAATAAAAATAAGAGTTGTAATAATAAAAATAATATTTCCATTCCAGAAATGGAGAAGCAACCACTCAAAGAGATTAAATGACTTGTCCAAGGAATTTTGTCCAGAAAGTGAAAGAGCAGGAACACAGTTTATAATTTTAGACTACATATCCTGTTCCATGATACCACATTAATTTAATAATTATCAATTTAATAATTTTACATTTTCCCAAAACACACACACACTAATTTATGTGTTTGGATAAAAATCTAATTCCTGAGGTTGGAGATCAAGTTTCCAGTGTTTCCATTTTCAATTAAAAGTCATATTTAAACTTAGACATAATTACATTTTTCTTCCTGTACCTCATGCTTTAAAAGTAATAAATTCTCAATAAAGAATAAGTACTAATGGCTTTAGTATGATAATGGCAATATGTTTATTTTTTAGCTGTTTAGGACTTGCTTCCAAATCATACAGGGAGAAAAGTGCAGGTGTGGGTCCAGATGAAATAATGCTGCACATGACAACAGTTTTGAAGCCTAATGATAATTATGTGAGAACTCACTGAACTGCTCTATCTTCATCTGCGTATTTTAAGTTTTCTATAATTAAATGGTATTTTTAATAGTAAATTTTGAAAAAAATAATTTCACATTATTTTCTCACCCTCCCTCTCATTTCCCATCCTATATTACAATATTTCAATGAGCAGCATAGTGTCACCTTCAGACCATTCTTCACAAGCTTACTGGGAAATGTCCATCAAAACTTGGGATCTTACCATAGGGATGACAGAGATTCCAGTTTGGAGACTATAATATCCAAAAAGAAGGGCTAATGGGATTTTCACCTGTTTTCAATTTCTCTCCAAATATGAAGGGACCCAATTCAGAGTTTTGTCAATTATGTTTTTGAACTGTCCTATCCATATAGTCAACATAAAGTCAATTGCTCCAATAAACAGCTGGAAAGGTTAAAAACTGAAGGATATGGTTAAATTCAAGTATTTATATAGTTTATTGGGGAAATCAAAGCAGTTGTTATATCTGAGAGACCAAAATTTGTATAGCATTAAACAAAAGGAATGTATTACAAACATGTAAGAGTTAGTTAGCTTGTATAATAGGGAGAAAAACTAAGCACAGATGATTTTTGAGGGAGAATAAAAGGCAAAAATGACCCTATAGTGTGAGCGATTGTGGGTTCTGGGTTTCCTACATGCCTCCCATGGGATGAAAGAAGTGCTCCTATAAGGAAAGTAAGTCCCAAGAGGAGAATGGAGATTAGCTATGGTTTTGGGGTGATTTCCCCATTGGTCTATGTCTACTTAAGGAAAGTTATAAATTAGTTTTCATTTGATCTCATCCTGAAAAGTTGATTTCTTTTCATCTCCTGTGCACTTCTCTCCACACCTTGCCATCACGGCTTTCCAATTCAGCCTTCCAAGCGTAGGCGTTTCACTCCTCCTTGCTGCAGTTTTGCTGCGTTTACCTTGATGAAAGCTGGATGAGCTTACCTTCCCGACTGGATGATTGTGTTTGCTTATTTTCCTTGTGTTTGTTGTTGTTTTCGTCCCTGCAGTCCACATGGCTTCTCCCCTTGAGCTTCTCTTGGTCCATTTCTATCATGTACAAGGTCAGAGTTGTCTTTGTTGCCCTTCTGAGTTTTGTAAGAAAAAATTAAAAGACACAAAGTGTTAAGCCAAACTTTATGTTCTGTGTTTTTATCATACGCAATACAATGTTTGACTGAGTTCTTATTGATCTTTTCATGTAATTTCACAAGTAGTGAGTGCTTTACTCTCAAGAGGGTAGCTACTGATTCTTTCATTTTATGAAAATGTTTATTGTCAGTAGGCTAGCAAAGGGGTGAGCCTAGGAAAACACTATCATTATTTGACCTGGTAGTGTAGCTATTACATGCAAGTGTTTGGTTTCCTGTTTTTGTTTTTCAGTCAGCCTCAAGCATTGTATGGCCCTCTCTTCAGGCCTGTGCTGTGGTTTAGAATCTAAAACAGGAAACATGAACACAGAGGAAATTTGAAATTTAGATTAAAATTTAAATTAAAACACAAAATTTAGATGAAAACACGAACTCCTATGAGAAAATATTGAGTTGTGATGACACAGACAAGATGTAACTGTACTGGATTTCACAAGCAGACCTTAGGAAGCCTAGCTGAGCCCAGAACAAAGTCCAAGATGCTTTTTTATAACAGAAGAAGGCTTTGTGGAAGAAAGGAAAGTACCTATTGGGCCAGGACAATAAAGAACAGTTATAAATCTCTGTTTATTCCAGAAATTGTGAATAATCCTGGTATTATATAATTACTGTAAATTTCATTAGCTCAATATAGTCTCCTTATAGAATATTTCATTTCGTACAAGTTCTGTCCAGAAGATATCCAGCCATGTAATATGAAAAACAGAGACATTTATTGAGAAAGATACAAGATACAAGAAACATTGCACATAGGACAATGACACCTCAGCCTCCTTCAGAGTAGGTGCCTTGGGACCTCACACAGTTCTCCCACTCACCATCAGCTACCCTGAATCTCAGGAACCTCTATTTTCCTGAATCTCATCAATGGCCTGAAATCTCTCCCCTTTCAAAGGTGATTTTAGTTTAGGGAAAAGCCCAAAGTTTCAAAGCACCAAATCTGGGCTTTAGGGAAACTGAGTCATCTGGGTGATTTGATGTTTCACCAAAAAACTCTGCATAAGATGTGATAAATGAGTGGGCACATTGTCGTGATGAAGCTGCCAATCATCAGCTGCCCATAGCTGCAGCCTTTTTAATCACCTGAATAGTTTCTGTGGAAAAAATTTAAGCTTAATGCAAAATTTGATGCAGATTGGTTGCTCTACTTGTTCATTCATTTTTAATACAACAGCCACACAGTACACATGCCCGCTCAACAGTGTCTGCTGCCCCCACTGACTAATGAAGTGGAGTTGTCACTGTCCACACACGTGCATTGCATTCCATATTCCTTGACTGCCAGGTTACATCAACATCATGCAAACCATCATTATGTTAACAATGGCTGGACTGTCTCTGGACAGACCTCACAGTGATTTTTTTTTTTTTTTAAGTTATAAAAATAACCTATTTCAAGAATATTTTTTAAAAAATAAACACTCAAATTTTTAAAAAATAATGTTTTTAGTATGCATTGTTTAAAGCTCAACCTACCATTCATTGGAATTTTGTTTTGTTTTTAAAATGTTAATCACTGCCAGAGTGTTGGGTATATGCACCATTCTCTTGTGAACTGACTTGCAACATAAAATCCAATGACTATTTTTTGTTATTTTTACAACATGGAAAAAGAACTCAGAATAACAGAATAAGCACAAGTTACTTAATTTCTCTGAGCTCAATCCATTCACATGTGCAAAGAACAGAGACTAATATGCTGTTTCAGTGTCAGTTTGGGAAATTAAAGGAGACCATCTGTATAAGTTACTTAGTATCAGAAGTGTCAACATTCCAACTGCTATTAAAATCCCTTTCAATTATTACAACATCAGTAAATTGTCCTTGGAATATAGCACAACCTATAATTTTATGGAAATAAATAAAAATGATTGACTTTACTTCCTGTATAATTTGGTATACATGGAAAGTAATACCAACCTAACAGGAAGGATGTAAGGTGAGATTTCACTGAGACACATGTAAAGGGCTTAGGAAAATGTTAGCTAATATTATTAAAATTGTCTTCAAAAATAGGAACTGTGAGAACATTTGTTCAGAATAACTAAATAATATTATTTCAACACTTATTAACACAAATTACAACAAGCATCTTAGCTTTGGTCCATTTTAAACTTTTTACATTTTTGTTGTTACTGTTGTTCACATTCCATGTCAATTTTTACCTCCAAGCCTTTGGTCCTGTCACAGCTCCATCCTGAAATGCTCAAGTGGCCACAGGACACACAATCATTGTCTGAAACCTCCAACCCCCCCCCCCTACCCCCAGGGCCCATCAAAACCGTCTGTCCACAGTGAGGCCTTTCCCAGCATTCAGATGCATTCTGGTTCGTCCTGTTTCACATATTTCTTGCCATTAACTTTCCAACTTGCTCAGGTGAGTTATCTTTTCTCAAAGTTCAAATTTTTTTAAGTTAGGAGGTATTTTTACATACAGCTATTAAAAATAAATATGACAATTTACATCATACAAACAATTTGTAAAGTAAACCGTCTCCAATCTAAGAACAGCAAAATGAGTGAAAGGCAGGAAGGCTTTATAGGATTAAAAAAAAAAAAAAGAAAAGAAAAGAAACAAACAAACAGAAAAATCTCTGGTCACCTGGAGCCACGCAGTCAGCCTTGGCAGGGAGAGCAGGAACCAGGAAAGAAGTAAAGAGCCCAGAGCTGGCTTGGCATTTGGGGACTGGCCAGCTAGAGATCCTGCCTTTCCAGCCAAGCCCATCATTTACAGGAACACAAAAGTGATCTAAGTTTCCATTTGCTGACATGGCATTCCTAACAGGGTAGGCTCCATCTTGGGCCTAGAAATTTATTTCAACATACCTTCTACATCAGCATCTTTTATATCAGCCCAGTGCTGGTCACACAATGCTGCTCAAGGGAGACTGACTTACATTGCTTATAAATTGATGGCTGCATGTCTGTCTGTAAATGTCCTTGCTGATGTGCTATAATTATTTTTACTATAAACATATATATATATATATGTGTGTGTGTGTGTGTGTGTGTGTGTGTGTGTGTGTGTGTGAACTATAACCCAATATCTTAATGTTATAATATATAAGAATTTTAATTATATATAAATTCAGACTAGGTACATTTGTACAAATTATAACCATATATACTATCAACTGATGATTGATGCTAATTCAATGCCAACAGGAATGCCCGATTTGGGGTGCAGTGAAGAAGGAAATATTATTCAGTGCAAAACAACTCAATTGTGATAAAGCATAACTATGAAAATAGCAAATCTGTGAGATAGCCCTGAGGCCAAGCCCTTTTCCAGCTAGATAGCTATTCTCTGGTCTGGTCCACCCCACTCTGCCAAGCAGACATCTTCAGTGTTCCAGTTCAGCTGAAGAATTGCAGTGTTCAGAGGAAAGGAAAACCACCCTCTCCCAAAGCCAGAGGGGGCTGGCTTATGTAGACAGAAGTTCCTGCCCTTGGTTCCTGATTGGTCCGTCCTAATGCACATGAGGACTCCAAACCCTTGTGGTTTGGATTTGTCCAAAAGGCACTGTTCTGATTGGTCAGATTTGGGCTGCTCTGACTGATTGAGGAAGATGCGGATGTGACTACAGCTGCACAGTTCTGATTGGATGGAGAAAGCCTCAATATTTTTGGTTAAACTAGGATTCCAGGAACTTCTTTATAAGGTCTGGCCCAGATGACTGAAACATAGGGGCCGGCAGTTCAGTACAGAGGCAGGCAGTTGGTGCAGGCTTCCTCCTGAAGTGCAATTTGCTTGAGAGGCCCCAATGGCTGCTAGACTTTGTTCTGTTTTGTTTTGTTTTTCTAGTAGGTATCTTCTTCTCAGGGTCCACAATACATATATGAATTTTTTATTTGTTTTGTTTTTTGGGTTTTTTTAGATTTTATTTATTATTTTTAGAGGGGGGATGGGAAGGAAGAGAGGCAGAGAGGGACATCAATGTATGGCTGCCTTTCACCTGCCTCCAGCTACGGACCTGGGGGGAGACCTGGCTTGCAACCTGGTTATGTGCCCTGACTGGGAATCAAACCAGCGACCTTTGGGTTCTCAGGCCAGTGCCTTATCCACTGAGCCACCAGCCATGGCAGAATGTGTTTATTTGAATGAAAAAAAAAAAAAAAAAGTTTTCTCTACATCTTTTACAAAAACAGTATCTGAAATTCATTTTAACAGACTGTGTATATTTTTTTCCTGAAGGACAGAAAAAAAACTATTTCAATATCCTCCCTCTCTCCAGTGAAAATTCTTAACTCCCTGAGAGTCCCTTCACACAGCTAATGGCATCCAATAGACAGGCTCACTCAGGTGGACAGAATACATTAATTTTTGCAATTGTATTTATCCAAATATATAACTCCTATATATTTCTAATATTTTACCCAAACAGCATGAACACAGGTAGAGTGAGATTAATAGAAAATGCCAAAGACTTAAGAAATATAAGGATTCTTGCATAATATCATAAGAAGAATATTCTCCTTGAAAGAGAATATAGTCAGTGATAAATCAGGATACATCAGAGTTACATGAAGCAGGTGAATTTTCATCACAAAAAAATAAGACCTTTTTATTTAAATGAAATCATTCATTTAAAGAAAGAATATAAAACTTGAAATGGCAGTTAAGTCAGATTCTCCCCAAGGGAAATTTAGATGCATCTGTGTGCATTAATGTCTTTTAATGTTCTGTTCTCTAAAAGCCTTGGAAGGTGCAAATTTTTAGAAAATAACAATTGTGTTCGTTATATAAATGCATTTTAAATTATTATTATAAAGATGTTTATAATATCACCAAGTATTATATGAAGAATAACCAAATTCCAATCCTAATATTGTCACATATTATTTTTTGTAACATCAAAGTAGCTTGTGAACAAAATGCCAGGCATAATTGCCTTTTAAGCAACTGACGTCACCAGGTTTAAGCACAAAAAAATCAGTATGATTGCTGAAAATCAGCAAAGACTTTCTTTGAAACAAAAAGTGATCTGGGCTCATTACAAAAAGAATACAAAAATAACAGCTGTTAGGAAAGTATAGGCTCCCCTGATGATGGTTCCATTATGTAAAATTCTATAAAATTAATACACAGTTAATAAATAGAAGTGGTTTCTGAGGGGTTGCTATGTGTGAATAAAGTTATTCATGCCATACATACACACATGCTCACACGCATACACAGCAATAAGAAACTTATAGAGTTGTTTCTGCTACAGAATGAAGTTGTATTACAAAAGGTGATGACTAGGGCTTGCATCTGAAATAAGCTGACTTTTCTAGTTTGTGGTTAATTTCATTCACCTCAGCTCATCATGTGTTTGGGTAAGAAATCAGTTACCAAAGGAGAAATGTGGCCACATGCCCCATCTGAAGTGGCTCCGTTACAATGGCAATCCTTCCCTGCCCCTATGAAATAGTTTTTCTCTTAAAGCACTATTACACAATGTGGATGATGTATAGACTAGAACCTTCTCTAAAGCCTGTCCTCATGATGTGGGCCCCATCTCCTGTTTGTGTTGGGGAGCGTCAAGTGGGGAGACAGGAGTGTCATCCGGTGACATGTGCCTGTGCTGGCGACAGGCTGTGGACAAGCTGTGTCAGCAACGATGTCTTGGGCCAGAGGGGTAGGGCTGTGCTACAGCTCAGATCATTATAAAAAAAGTAATGCACAGAGTCTTATCAGAGTGACGGCTCAATATAGGTAACTCAGAAGGCCTGGTACAGGGACACCAAAGAAAAAAAACACCTCATAAGCTAAATGGCCCCAGTTTTCACAGCAGCCAGATAATAGAATACTCAACAAGCTTTTTCCACCAGAAATAAATGCCCTGAGAGGATGAAGGCCTTTGTAACTTTGTGTACAAGTGGTAACTAGACTGAACTTGACTAATTGTGGTCATCATTTCCATGTATACCAATATCAATTCATAAACCTGAAACTAACACAATATTATACATCAGTTATACCTCAGTTTAAAAGAAGCTCCTCGAGTTAGTTTCACACAATGGTAGTGTCTTACATGCCATGGCCCAGCAGCCACTTGCCATGGTGCCACCATCCTTCAGCCAGTGCTGCCCATCCTGCTGGTCCACCTGTGGCCTAGCACTCCTTTGGTTGGAGGCACCCTGGTCCTTGTGCCAAGATCAGTCATGTGCCTGTCCTTTGTATCCTTATGGCCTCCCAGCTGAGCTGCAGGAACAGACAATACTGTGTTTTAATTTCCTGTGTATGTGACTCTCCCAGGCAAACACAGCCAGGGGCTCACCTCTGACTCCCCAACAGGAGCAGAGCTCCGGCATAGAGAAGGCCCTCGGGGAACATTTGCAGAACATATTCATTTAATGAGACAAAAACAGCAGCAAGTAAAAATATTTCCACATTACTTTTAAATGGGAATTTCTGATACTGGTTTCTGTTAACATCACCCACTTAATGTCATTTAAATCTCTCATTATCAGTTTACTCTCATTCTAATAGCTTAATCCAAAATCCACAGTTTGCTTAACACCTTCTTGATAATATTAATGGTTCCTTTCTGACTATAAAAAAAAAATCAGTGCCTAAATATTAAATAGCCATGTTCTTCTTTAGTATCTTCCAATGTGCACCAATTTGTCAAGGGATTAAATAATTGTACATTTTTTAAAGCTTTTATTTATTATTTTTAGGGAGAGGGGAAGGGAGAGAGGCAGAGAGGGAGAAAGACAGCAATGTATGGTTGCCTTTCAACTGCCTCTAGCTACAGACCTGGCTGGAAACCTGGCTTGCAACCTGGGTATGTTTGCTCTGGCTGGGAATTGAACCTACAACCTTTAGGTTCGCAGGCCGGTGCCTGCACATTTAATTAACATCGTAGTTAACAGTGTAATAGTCATGTTGCTATGTAAAGTTGACTGAGGTTCATATGAGTGAAATTTTATCCATTTTCAAAATTTACTTTAGACCCGTATTTATAGAATTATTAAAGTTCTCCAGGAATCATTTAAGTTTTCCAGACATTCTGTACACATAAATAGAACTACCTGCTACCATCCTTTAAATTATCTCTGTGTTGTATTTCAAACCTTCTGTGTTCTTCTTCTGGAAATTTCCCCCATCATTATATGGGGCAGCTGTACTGATGCTAAGTCATGGCCAGTAGCACACAGTCCAGAGAGAAAAGAGCTAGCTTAGGGCCCTTCCAGTTATCGTCTGTGCAAACTTGGTCAAATCACTTAACTGTGCTGCCTCAATCTTCAAATACGTAGAACAGGAACAATACTTTTCTTGACAGGGTAGCTATAAAACTTGAAGAGACCTACATCCAGTAGGTTGTCCAGGTATTTTAATCCAATTCCTTGGTAGCATCTTATTGGCCTTTTCTCTTCTGCCCCTCAAAGCATTTTAAAATCCATCACAAACCATATGGTCTCTAATTGGGCTGTTTAAGCAACAAGAACATAACACTTTAAAGACCTGCACTAGCCTCCATGAAAAACATACCAGGGAACACATGAGATATGTCATCTTAACTCAAACTTCATCATTGAAAGAATGTCACGATCATGGTTACTTCATTTCTGCCCTTTCTTGACATTCACCTATCCCTTGCATAACGTCTTTCATTATTCTCTGTTTTACTTCCTCTTTGATTATAATAACTGCCATTCACAATGTTTATATCAGAGTTGAAATGCCAGCTTGAATTCTTTATAGGCCATATGGGAAATAAAATGTACATTTTTAAACTTGGCTGAGTTAGAAAGAAGAGGGCTGTTTTGTTTGTGTCTTTGCTTCTTTGCTTTTTTTAAAGTATGTATATCAGCCAGCTTATCTCTATATAGGACTGCCTTTAAAATCAATTGTTCTTTATTCATTCAAGACGTGTTTTTGAAGGCCTTATTGCTATATGAGGTTCTGGTACACAACAGGGAACAGAAAGACCCTTTCTTGACCTTGGGAGTCTGCATGGCCAGCCTCAAGGTGACTAACTCAGGACAATAATCAAGAACAAAGGAAAAAATGGAATCTTTGGGACCTTTTCATTTATTTTTTAATAAAATTTTCTTAAACTTCTACTAGGAACCAGAAAGCAAGGTTAGATTGCCAGACAAAGAAAATGAATAGCTTTCTCATCCTTTGTTAGAGAGACTTGGAACTCCATGACTTAAGACTTTTCACTTGGAAAAGTAAGTGAATGAAAAGATCAGTGAACAGCTAAGACTTCATCAAAAAGAAGAAAGGCTCAGCATTTTATAAAACTTAAGAGAATTGGGGCCATGTGCCGCCTTCTTATTTCCAGCTACTTTTTCTCTAACTGGAGTGACTAATTGTTCCAGTTAGCTAACATTTGCCCATGACAAAGACATTGCTAAGTTAAACAAAATAAGTTTAAATATTCTCAAACAATTTCTGATTATATCATAATGTAAATAAGCCAACCTAACAGTTGTTTCTATTATCCAAAGAGATTATTTGTTCACTCATTTAGTAACTCATTTCCCATGAGGTATAAATAAGACTTTATGCCGGGGACACACAGTGCCTAAAGTGACATAGTCATGGAGTTAACAGGATTAAGAGAAAGAAACTCAATACACTAACCATATAAATAACGATGGCGTTATGAACTGTGATAAATGCTATAAAAGGAAAGAGTAAGAGTTATGAGGATGTAAGGTATAGGTAGGTACCTGACTAAATCTGAAGTATATCAGGGGGTGAATAAATATTTCTTTGGGGAGCTTTTAATTAAAAGTTTATTTCTTTTAATAATTATAGGACTTTGGTGGTTATAAGGTCATAGGTTTAGTGAGTCTGCTTTGTTGTATTTTTGTAATTTATAGTTTTCTAGAAACCATTTTTTCTAAGCTATTGGGTTTATGAATATAAAATTGTAATGTTCCCTTATTATCCTTTTAATGACTATGGGATATGTAGTGATGTCCCCAGTTTCATTTCTGAGGTTGGTTATTGGCACTTCTATGTTTCTAAGTCTCATAAGATATTTATCAGTTTTATAGATTTTTTTATGAACTAGTTTTGTTTCATTGATTATTTGTTTTCATGTTTTGACTTCTTATTTTTATCATTTTATTCCTTCTGCTGGCTTTTGGTTTTTCTCTTTTTATAGTTTACTAAAATAGGAACTTATTTGAGACTTTGTCTTATTTCCAACATAAGCTTTTAATGCTGTAAAATTCCCTCTTAGCACAGCTTTAGCTGAACCTTACACATTCTGTGATGTTGTATTTTCATTTTTATTTAGTTCAATGTACTTTTGTTTTCTTTGAGACTTCTACTTTGACGTACGGGTTATTTAGAAATGTGTTTAGTGCTTGCTTCGGCAGCATATATACTAGAAATGTGTTTAATTGCTAAGTGAAGACTTTCTTTGGTCTTTCAATAATTTCAATTCTTTAAAATCTGTTCAAGTGGTTTTGTGGTATACGGTCATAAAATTCATTTTGATGATCTATAACCTATCTTAGTGACTATTCCATAGGCACTTGAAAAAATATGCATGTTCTGCATTGTTGGGTGAATATACTATAAATATTAGTCCCTGTAGGTTGATGGGGTGGTTCAGGTCTTCAAAGTTGTTGCTGACCTTCAGTCTAGTAGTTCTATTAATTACTGAAAGTGGAAAGTTGACATCCCGGTATAACCCTGGATTTCTCTATTTTTCATTTCAGATCATCAGTTTTTGCTTCATATATTTTCATGCTTTTTGTTTAGTGCATACACATTTAGACTAGTTATGTCTTCCCAGTAGGTTCATCCTGTTATTGTTATGTAATTTCCATCATTATCTCTGATAATTTTCCTTGCTATAGAGTCTATATTACCTGATTTTAATATAGCCATTCCTGATTTTTTTCATTAATAGTCAATGACATATATTTTTCTATCCTTTTATGTCATCATAAATACGTGTAGATACGTCAACCTATCAATGTCATTGTAATTGAAGTGAGTGTCACATAAACAGCATATTGCCGGATCATGGTTTTATTTTATTTTTACTCACTCAGCCAATCTCTATCTTTTAATTAGTGTTCTAGACTACTTACATTTAAGGTAATTATTGATACATTGGGACTTAAGCCTGTCATTTCATTATAGTTTCAACATAATTGATATGAGCTGTACATCTGTAGAGAAAGGAACACAGGAGGATAAGCAAATAGCTATTGTTTAGAGTAATTAAATGAGGCCATAAGCAAATCATCAACAACAGCAAAACCAGACTCCTCTGACAAGACCCAGACACGGCCGGTATCGCAGGATAGAGCTCTGACTCCCTTGGAAAACATCAGGCATCTCATGCCTGCTGGAGAGCAATGTAGAAATCATGAACTCTCCAATAAAAGAACTTCCTTCGTAGAGGAAAGTTTGCATCAGGGGTTACAGAAACCTCTTTGTGTTAGAACAAGTGATCCAAACAAAAAATCAACAGGCTTAGATTTGCATGATCTCGGTTTTCTCTTTATTAGCTGGGTGGCACTCAACAAATGACTCCCGGGGTCTCAGTTACCTTCATCATGGGACTGTTGGGAGGATTCATCCCGTTACTGGTAACTCTTGCTGTTCCACACACGTACAGAGCAGAACAAAAGTCAGAGCTCCCGGAGCCTGGGAGAGAGGAGGGTGGGTTCCAGGGACCTGAAGAGTACGGGTGGGAGCCGCCACCAAGGGCCTCTTGGGCGGGGCTTGAAGGTGGAGTTGCTGGAGGGGAGACCAGTGCTCCCGCTCTTTCTTTGTCACCTTAGGTTACTGGCCACCTCTGTACTTTGTCCAACATAAACACACACAAATGCCTATTTAAACTTTTGACAGACAACTAAGAGTACACATAAGAGGGACAAATGGTCCAAGTACGGGCAGATGAAAGGTGACCAGGAACAATCTGTCTGCACACACAGGCTTGTTGCTTCTTCTGGCCAGACCTCGGTCCCCTGCTCTGAGTTGCAGCTGGGGGTAGGGGTGCTCCCCCAGCCTCAGAATCTCAGTGTCATGGGCTTCCCATGCCTCCTGTGGTAAAGACAGCAAACTCTGCTCCCTCTCCTCAGCAGGTGGGCTCTGAGCTGAGCTTTTCCACCCTACAGTGGGCATTAGGGGGAATGGGGGGGGGGGCAAGACAAAACTGGGGAGCTCACAGGGTTTGGGGGACAGGAAAGGACTTACCTCCCATCTTTATTTACTTCAACCTTTAAAAATAAATACGGGCGGTCACCAATTTTATGAGTTCTCCAAATCATTGTGTAGGAGAGGTCTTTCATCTCCCACCAGCAACGGCAAAGGAACATAAAATGAAAAGGGGAAAGGAAATGGTTTTAAAAGGCTGATGCCCAGAAGAATGGTAGATTCCTCCTTGTTTGTTTCTCTACTATGAAATGCCCAATTCACTCTAGGATGACGAAACTGAACATGGGAAAGACCCCGCAGCCCTGCCATGAGGGTGCCAGTGCCCTGCAGGCTTGCCTTATCCCCCAGCCAGGAGCCCAAAATACCACCACCTTTTTTAACCACCAGCTCTTTTATATGATGCTGTGTTCATTTTTATTTTGTCATTTTAGGTCAAATATAAAACATAAACACAACCTTCTGACAAAGGCGGCCCACCTTCAAATCACCAGCCTAACAGTAGAAGCAATGAACATACAGGCTTTAAGAACTTGTTTCAACATTTCTGAGTAAAGCTGCTCCAGGGAATTCACCCCCCGCACCCACCCACCCTCTGTACTGCGCACCAAGCCCCCCTCCTTCCTCCTGCTTTGCACATCTTTTCCCTGGCAGCTGAGTTACAGTTGGATTTTGGCAGGAGCTGGTGTTTGCTAGCCTTTTCCAGCTTGTAGGCTACCATGCCCAGGATGTTTTCACAGAGCTTACAATGTATCCAACTCAGTGATGTAACTCAGGTTACAAAACAACCCACTGACAAGTGGAGAAGTAAGAGGAGTGCACAAGTCAAGGGTCACCACGTGGAAAGCAAGGCTGGCTCTCACAGGTAGACAACTTAGAGATCTCAAAAGACTTAGCAAAGGAAAGCTATACCGCCCAGAGACCCTCCGCATCATTCCCAATGAGACACAAAGGACAATGAGCCCAGTATTTTCCAAAAACAGAGACCTGCCCATGAGTAAAGAGAGAAGAAGATGCAGAGGAATCATTGGAACGCTGAACAGCAGGGGAGCTCATTAGGGATAACAAATCAGCCACTTTATGTGTTGCTCAAAAGATATAAATTTAAATTAACTCAATCCAAATAGCATTGCTTGAGTGTATCTATTGTGTTCCAGGATAAAGCATAGTCTCAGTGCTCTGGGAAGATTAAAACTTATCCAGGGAGAAAGAAATGTAAACAAATAAATGTCACTTAGCATAATATGTCCTGAGGAGCAGGTGGTGAATGAGGAACAGTGATATGAGGAGGGGCAACCATGACCAGATTATGCCATCACGGTACCAAATGAAGCAACGTATGAAATCTCAATTCTTGTGTCTGCAAACCAAAGCAAATTGGGGAATATAGCAATGTTTCCTTTGACCAGAAAGTCTCCGAATACCCAGCAGCAAGACAGAGGTCCCCTTCTCTTTGAAGTCTGGACACCCATTCTATTGTTTTTCCAGGCAGCAATAAGATTTAGACTCACATGCATACGAATGCACACACATACATGCACACACACACGGAGATGTAAAGAGGAATTTCATCCTCCTCATCCAGTGATTAGCTTTTCTCCTGCAGCTGCTAAATGCTCTCCTTTGTAGAGGTTAGGTTGAAATTTCAGCTTTAAAACTATCACAGTTGATGTTGCAAAGAACAGCTGGCAGTTTCCCCTGCTCAATCCCGGGTGGCCACAGTTCCAATTTGTGGCTAGCCTTGTCTTCAAACATCTCAGGGCAACCAAAATGCGACAGGATGACAGATCGTCCTCTCAATGGATACTGACAAACAAATTAGTGCAAAGATGCTTTTCGTAGCAGACCAGATGTGTTGAGTTCTATCATATGGAACCAGCAATGAGAAACTGTCCAAGCCCCATCTGTGCCTTTTATTTTTCATTTCTCTCTCTCTCTCTCTCTCTCTCTCTGTTTCTCTCTCTCTCTCTCTCTTTTTTTTTTTTTTTTCCAATCTCCTAATGCACCGCCATGAAATAAAAAGCCCTATGTTTACATGTGCACCAAGGGAACATGTTGAGAAGCTGACCTTGTTGCCAGGTATGAAACTTCCCTAGGATATGATCCAAGAAAATTAAGCCAACCTTTGATAGGACTCTCCAGCAGCACAGCAAAGTCTTTGTGCATATCCCAGTGGCACAAATTAGTAAACACGGACATTTACTGCTTCTCGTGAGAGTTGGAACCCTGGCTCCAACACACACCCCCACTGGAATCACGGCATTTCTTCTTGCCCTTAGACAGGCAAACAGTGGCCATTAAATTAGGAGGTAGTTAAGAAGTTGGCCCTGGACTCTTCACTCGCAAAGTCACACATGAAGTTAATCTTCTTCTGTTTTAGTTGAGTCCCATTGATAAAGTCTTTGAGGACCTACTGTTTCTGTAAAACCTCACCAGGTGCTAGAAAGATATAAAGATGATTAAATAATAGTCCCTTCCTCCCTTCAAGAAGCTCAGGGTCTCCTTGGGTACAATGAATGCATACATGAGATGCCTACCATTCAAAGTGTCGCATGAAGCCAGCTGGAGGCTTAAGACCATGAATGTTTCAGGAGAGAGGAGGATGGAGAGGTTTCTGTAAGGCTCATGGAATTCCTCAGCCAGGGCACGGGAATTGAACTGGGTTTTAAGGGATGAGTGGTATTCAAACTAATGGTGAACAGGAGGGAAGTAATTTCTAGAGGGGAGGATCCATCCTGAGCAGTAGCCTACCGCCAGGAGTGCACAGAGGACTCTAATATCTAAGGGGGATCATGGAGAAGATGACAGGGGGCATAGCTGGAGAGATAAGCTAGAGCCAGGTGATGAAATGGGCTACAGTGGAGAGGTCACAGGGAGGCCGAGCAGAGAGAGAGAGCTCGTTCTGGCTGGAGGCTCCAGAACAAGTTGTGGGAGTCAGAGTGCCTCTCCATAAGATGGGGAACGTACCCACTCTGCCTACCTTACAACATTGTTTAGCTGCAGGGCTTGCTAGCTCTAAATACCGAAAAGGTGGGTGTTACTGTTGCCATACTCCAAGTGGTCATTTTGAGAATGACTTGGTTGTTTTTTATCAGCAGAATGAACTGGGGGGAGGGGAAAGGCATGACCCATAGGTAGTTTGCTGTCTGATGCCCTTCCTACTCCAGAAACCACCTACATGTGAGAGCCTTAGGAAAGCACCCTGGTTCCTTCCAGTCTAAATAATTGCAGCGCCTGTATTCTTTGGTTCACATTAACAAATTAGGGGTCATTGTTATTGCAGTCTGTCAGAGTTCACTGGTCATCTTCCACCTAATAACTGATGAATTACCTCAACTGTTGAGAGGTATGCACTTGTATGTTTCAGTGGCTTGCAGTCGCTATGCTCCTGGGTGACAGACTCGTGACTAGGGAGCATGAGCTGATGTTACTAGAAAGTTGTTTGCCTCTTCACCAGTGTTAATAGTGCAGTATAAGAGGGCTCCGTGCCCTCACCCAGATAGCCACCCCTCAGGGGCTTATTCCAGGTTGTGTCCAGTTCTACATGGGCCACCAGCCTGGAATTCCTGCCCCGTAAGCCTCAGCTGCTTGTCTGGCCTGAAAGAGTTGACAATGACATCCCCTCTCTCATGAGCGCTCACTCACCTCTAACACCGCAGTCTCTGGCAACACGTCTGCGGTATCAGAGTGCCTTATGGAAAAGTGTAAGCTGTGAAATAGCTCCTGACCTGATGGATTCCATATAGCTTTCACCATCATTCTTTTGCATACCTCGACGTCCATGTTCCGCTCCTCTTGCTGACCCTGGATGGCAAGCCTGTGGAGGACAAGAACTGAGGCTTTGTTTCCACAAATGGGTCCAGGGATTTGGCAGAAGATATTGCCTATAACTGGGCTTCATGAGTGGTGTGTTCCTTACCTCAGAGCACTTTTTAGATTCAGGTGCTTCAAGCCTAAAATTCCACTATTAGAGCATGAATCCTCAAGCCACTTTTTCCACCATGTTCTTTTCAAATAACCTCAGAGGAAAGTAGCACAGCTAGTGAATGTATAACTCATCCTCTCCTGGGTAGACCAGCAGTAGCAGATGAAGGGAAAAGCTTGATTATGCAAAATGTGCCTCAATTCTTTCTTTTCAACCCAGGAACTCTCCCTGTGTCTAGAATGCCCAGGAAGGACATTCTAGCTGAACTTGGGGTTAAACAATGACCCACCCTGCCTTCCAACCACCTTCCTCTCAGCCTGTTCCTGTCCTGGTGACAGTGGGGTGGGTCTAACAGTGAAACGGACAAAGAAAATAGCCTGCACTAAATAATAGCCATGGGCACTTGAACTTTTTTATATTCCCTACCATCATGTTGTCCTGTCTGCACATCATGCATCTTCAATCTTAATATGTTTCATGCAGGGGATATGAGTTCCCATGCAGGGAGTTTTGCCAGTTTTTCCCTTTGCTACATCCCTGGGGCTTAGAAAAAGTGTCTGGCCCTTAGTAGATGCCAATAAATATTTACTTAATAAAGACAGCCTAGAGGAGGCAAAGTTCACATAGTTACATGACTCCCTCCCACCAAGCTCCTATGGCTTTGAGAAATTGGGCAAATGTTACCCAGAAAGATTCAGTAACTTTTGTGACATCAAGGTGGCAACTCTGACACTAGAGCTGGGTCATTTGAGATACATCAAGTCCTAACCAGCCACCTCACCCAGAAAGCAATGTCTCCTACAAACCTGAACAGCAGACAAAGACTGCAGAACACATGGACAGACAGATAGGCACTGTTTTTCACTATGAACCTATCTTAGTCTGTTTAAGCTCCTATAACAAAATGCCACAAACTGGGGAAGGGGCAGGAATTTATCTCATAAATCCAGATGCAAGGAGTTCAAGATCAAAGTGTCAGCAGATTTGGTGTCTGGTGAGATTCCTCTTCCTGATTTGTAGACGGCATTTTCTTAGTATCCTCACATGTAGGAGGGGTGAGGGAGCTCTCTGGGGTCCCTTTTATAAGGACACTAATCCCATCAGGAAGGGCTCCACCCTCATGACCTCATTCCCTGCCCAAGGCTCCACCACCTAACACAAATATATATGAATTTGGGGGAGGGTGCAGGAGCACAAACTTTCAATCCATAACAAAAATTTTGACTCACACTCCAGTACAGAAGGTTCCTTTTGTCTGGATTAAATCAAGGCAAGTTGAAGAAAGCATCTGAGCTCCTTCACCACCCAGTATCCCACTGGTGCAGCTGACCTGGGCCACCATGATCACTCCCATCAGCATTTGCTTGGAGGTGGAGGGTGACCTTTGAGCACCTTCTAGAGCCTGGCTTTAACAGCACCATGGGTGGGGAACAGTAGAGGCCACTGTGGTGCCATGTGAGGGGAGAGGAGAAGACCGTGATTTGGATCTGACAGGACATTTTCAGCCCCATCTCTACGCAGACTCACGCAGAATAGATGCCTAGTGCAAACTCTTGGGAAACAAGTCAAGGAGGTAGACGCAGGGAGGAAACATTGAATGCTGGTTCTTCAAGGCCTGTGTTCTGATTGGTGTTTGGCCCTTGGCAGCTGTTAATTGCTCTGGTCCTCTAGAATTACATTATCCCACCCGTACCCTCCTCTTCCCTGAGCCCCATCCTGAGAGTGGAGCAGTCCCGGCAGCAGGCTGCCCATCGCAGAGGAGAGCACGGTGTCTCTCTCCCTCTATTTCTCAGCCAGGCTGTTGATACCTCTTTCAGGAAGATGAGGACCTGCCATCATCCATCAGGGATTTTATTCTTCATTGTGAAAAACCACAGCCCAGAGGCCAGCTTCTATTTGGTAGATAGAGTGAGGATATCGGCCTTAACTCCAAATCTTATAAACCTCTTATAATGAAATCCCACCCCACCCCCCACCCCCTGCCAATGCAAATGCACTGTCTCAATAATTAGATGAATACCCTGACCTCTGGTTACCAGCCTAGTGACTGGTCTAATTATATTATCGTCCATGGCTGCACTAGACTCACAATCCCTCATCAGACATCTGTCTCTGCCACTTTTTGTCAGTCTTACACGTAGCTGTCGATGTAAAAATACTTATAAAAGTAACAGCACCCACGTGAACACCTCAAGACAGGAGCTCATTAAACAAAGAAACAGCATGAGCTGTGCAAGGCACCAGATTAGAACTTTAAGTGATGCTTCCTGCTAGCAAGGAAGGTACAGGGCTTTTAAATATTATTATTCTCATTAAATCATGCACCCAATGCTCCTGCCTAATTGCTAAATGTTTTCTTTTGTGCTTAAATTCCATGCCACAGATTATTAAAAATTGACTTTACAATATTTACTTTACTTATCTTCCCAAACCAGGCTGGGCTTAGCCCATAGATTTTGGTAAATTATTAATTTTTAAAGGCAATTTGTGCTACATTTTACACTTGCATGTTGTCCAGAGAGACACTGATTTCTACTCCAAAACTCATGGACTTGGATCACCTTGATTCATCTTTAAAGAGTCTTAAAGCACAAATCCAGAGATGTCAGAGCTAATGAATGCCTCTGATGCAATGTAAAAACTAACAAGCACTTAGTTAACATTAAGATCCGAGTGATAAAAGAGGAAAACTGCTGTTTTCTGTAAGTTATCTGAGCAATAACCTTGGACAATATAATTCACTCGTTTATGTAATCAGAACTGCTTAGAGACATAATGAGAAGATAATAAAACCATGGTGTCAACAACATCTCCATATCAACCTTAATTTACTGTGGTGGCTGCACCCCGACCTCCAGGCACAGTGTCTGCTGAAGCTGTGTCCCTACAAAAAGCAGTTCCTGGTTGCCCTAGAATGCAGCCCACTTGGGGAGAGCCAAGATGAACCTCTCCCAGACTGATTCCCACTTGAGGATTTTAAGCTTATTTTTTAATGAGGCTCTGCTCTCCACATGCCAATTTCTAAATTAAAATTATATATTAAGTGGAGAGTTGATTCTTAGACACTGAAAAGCTGAAAGGCTCCATAGCCAAATGATGTGTCACCTGAACTTGTTGTGTATCTGTCAACCCTGCATTTGTCTTATTTTTCTTAAAACCAACTATGGCTTCGTACCCATTTCCTGAGCTCCAGTATTTGTCCAAGATCCAGTGTTCAAGGGGAACCTCTTTCACCCCTAGACTATGCAGCTACACTTAGAAAAGGAGCATAGGGTGCCTCAACTGGTTCACAGCATAAAGTGCATCACAGAAAAGGGAAATTTCCCAAGAAAATTCACAAAAATTGAGGTGTGGGTTTTTTTCCTAGACTGAATTATACTAAAAAAAATAAAATGAAACAACTGAAACCATGCATCACTTGACAATGCCAGTGTCCTGTTTCTGGAGTGCCTTCAGAAACTTGATGTATTTATATGTATTTGGAACAATTCGTATGTTTACAGAAATTTGAGTGTTATTTTGTTTGTTTGTTTTTTGGTGCTTAAAAGTCACTATTTTGATGAATGCTGTTCCAGCTAAAACTAGCTGGGCACTGCGTAGGAGGTATCAGGATCAGTACCAACTCACAGCTGCTCTTCCCACACTCAGGACCTAGTGCTCACTCGCTCACCTTCCACGTTGCCCTGCTCAGAGCCAGATCATGAGTCCCCACGTTCACTCTCACATCCCACTCCTGTCTGTGGCTCCTTAGGGGGAGCAAGGTGGCTCCAGGGTCTCAGCCAACCACAGCTTCCCCTGCTCACAAGCAGCACAAGAGGATCCCCTAAAGTCCACGGCTCCAGGGCCAGTGCCCTCCTATAGCCCCAGACAAGGGTCAGCCCCATCTCTGAGGGTGGGGTTCAGGTGCAGGGGCCAGGGACATGCATGGAGAAAAGAGGAGACAATGTCTCCAAAAGACACCACCGCACACTAGACATGGATTGTGTTATTTGACTTTCTTGACAACTTATGCGGTAGCTGCTCTTCCCATAGAAAGGGAAGAAAACTGAAATTTACAGAGGGAACTGGGCTTCCCAGCCCCAACAACCATGCCTGTATTTCAGTGGAGGTCCCCAGCCCCAGCCCAGAGGTGCAGAGCCCAGTGCCCACAGTAACCACTGATTTGCCCAGTTCCACAGCCCATTTCTCTTCCTATCCTGCCCCTGCTCCTGAGCTGCTTACCTGAAACACTGATCTATTCTCTTGGACAGGGGCATTCTTGTGGGGGTTTGTGCATTGGCTCAAAAGAATATTCTCCGCTTTGAGGCTTTTTTTAATGCACAGATATAATAGCTTTAAAGGAAAATTGAGAGCTCTTTTAAAACAAAAGCAAAGTCCCAAACTTTAGCATAAAGCCAAAGCTCACATTTAATTTAGATTTGCATGTATAGACACTTAAAGTTCATTTGTTCAGCAAGCACTCCTGTTAGCAAACATTCCTGGTCACCTCTCCCCATAAACACTGACGCAGGAAACAGACCAGGGACATCTGGCCTTTTGGGGTGCTCAGCTACTTTCCTTCTAAGGCCCAAGAGCTGCCCCAGCACTGACCCCTTCTCAGCAGCCCCTGCCAACTCCAAGCTCACGGCCCCTGAGCTGGGCTGGGCCTGTGCAGGCTCCCGCCACCCAGAGAAGGGCCCTGGACCTCGTGTAGGCACCCAATGGTTCCTTTACCGAGAAATATCTGCACTGGGGGCCTCGACAAGTTCTCAGGAAACAAGTTCTCTCCTCCGAGTTCCAGCAATGTGGCCGAGCAAAGAGGGAATTAGTCATCAGCCCTATTGGACTCTGAAGCAGAGATGTCACTTCCATACCATTAAGTCAGGCCCAGGCCAAGGCTGTTGTGAACAGAAGTTTTGGAGTTTTTATGTACAGAAACAGATACTGGCATCAATAAGGCGACAGCTTCCGAATTTCCATGGAGAATGAAAAAAATGAGGGAGAATGGCTTTTGCTGCAGAATTATGTTTTTTTTTTTTTTAATTAAACACTTAAGTGGTACTTACCAGATCCTGGCATTTCCTCAGCCCTTGGTAATCAGCGCCTCAGTAAACATAGTAGCTTCTGAGTAGACTGTAACGTATCCTGCAGATGAGGAATGCAGTGCAGCCAGGCAGCATGTCCAGCTGTCCCACACCCCAGCTCAGGACCAGATCCAACATACTTAGAGCTTTGCACATCATCCTGGTCACTAACAGTGTCCAGAGAAGGAAAAATGTCAATTTCCTGACCGTGGGTTGAAAAACTCTTAGGTCCTGGTATAAGTTGGAATTTTGGAAAACTTCGCATCAGGAAGGACTTTTTTCCTGATCCCCTCCCACCCAACAGCCTGGAGGCCCAGGAAGATGGAGCTGGTGTTGTCAGGCCATGTGCGGGCCTAACAGCTGGGGAGAGAAGCCAGTTGGAGCTGAAGCCCAGCTGACTTGAAGAAGCATGTGCTCTAGTCCCCCTGCAGCCTCCCAGACATACCTGGGCAGTCTGGTGGAATGTGGTGAGGACCAGCAGCCTCCAGACTCAGGAACAACCTGATGCCGGTGCCATGAAAGAAGGAAGCCCTGGGACCCCTGCAGGCCTCGGCTAATGCCCACACCCCCACAGATGAGCATGGAGGGCAGACCCTTCTTGTCCTCACCAAAGCCTGTGCAGCTCTATGAGGAACCTAGAGCTAAAAACTGACTCCATGGTGGCAGGATCTTATAAGCCCCTAGTCTCTCCCTAACTGAAATCATTTTCTACAGGAAGCCCAGCCTCAGAGGGAAAGGTCAGTTGGTGACCAATAGGATAGCCATCGTGACCAGGGGCTAATCCAGAGCCCTCCCAGCCAGACTCAGCATCCTGGTAAATACCATGAACCTCCTTCTGGAGGTGCCAGGACAGCAGACCCCAGCAGCTCCCCTCCAGGGGCACCTCAGGAGAAAGAGAAAACAGGTGCTACAGGTTCCTGCAGGTCATCCCCTGGCTGCCTCGGGGACAGTGAGAGGGGGGACAGTTCAGCCAGTAGTGCTTTACCACCCACCAGCAAGCTCCGGTGTGATTGCTCCCCTCCCCCAACCACCCTCCGCACAGGACTGGTGGGCTATTTAGTGAACTATTTAGGGGACTCTGTGCTTGTGTAAAAATAACACAGTTTAAGGTCACCAGGGGGCTCTCCCAGCTATCTGAAGGGGGATTCCTGTGCAGAGTGAGTGCCCACTCACACGTTTTACATGGCCTCCCCACCAACCTGCTTCTCTCTCCTCTATTGTCTGTTCAAATGAGAAAGCTAATGGCTCTTCACTCAACCCTGGGAACCAGGGCCCAGGGCTGGAGGGATGGACAGGGCTGATGGAGCTACAGAAAACAACAAATGGTGAGGTCTCATCCCCTCGGTGGCCCTAGATTGATCACAGTGCTGGTCCCCACACCAGTCACAATGGACATCAGCTCCCTGGCCAGTCTGAAGTCTTCTTCATTTCAGAAAAAACAAGAAATGGAACAAAACACTTTACTTGACTCATCGACTCAGCCAGTACTTCCCAACACCCTGCTTTGTCCTACATAAACATGGGCTAACCATCAGATTATCTGACAATTTCTTTAAAGTTTGGAAAACCATCATTCCATGGGGAGAACTCAAGACCACATTTATTTCTGGGAACCCAGAGCAGCAATGCAGAGAAGCTGCAGTGATTAAGAAGAAACTGAGTCCCCTGCAGAAAGATGACCATCTGACCATTTAATCACCCTCACCACACCTGCCAGCAGGTCCCAATGGTCTGTTCCCTGCAGCCCATAGCTCGTGCTTGAAGCTGTAAGACTGACTTGGAAGCAGGTGTGACAGCGGTTTCCTGAGGGCAAAGTGTGTCTGTCAGCTTCATGTTCAAGTAGCAGAAGCAGGTCTGACACATGGAAAGTAGCAATAAACAGGGGCCAATCAGCCCCTGGTAAGGACAACCAGGATGTGAAACATAGAGGCACCAGGGTCTGGACAAAATGTTCAGCCCACTCATGAAAATAAACTCTATCGAGGCAGGCAATTTGGAAAAGAACTATTTGTAGTCAAAGTCTATAGGCAAGGGGTTTAATAAACTGTTCACTGTGGCACATGATCTCGGAGGCTCTGACATGCACGGTGAACATGTGGGTGTGTTGGTACATCTCCCCAAAATATTAGGGTGATAGAGCCTTGTTAGTGGAGATCTCTGGGGAGGCCCGGACTCAGCAAATTGCTAATCCCTCCACCCCTCTGCTTTCTTACTAATGAAAAGGAAGATAATAATAGCAGCTAACTCATGACTTTTTAAATAGTTTTTTGTTGTATTTTTTTCCATTTTCAGTTATCCCCCTTATACCCTCTTTCATTTCCATCCACCTCCCTTCCCCCCTCCAATCACCACACTGTGGTCCTTGTCCATGAGTTCTATTTCTTTTTGTCTCAATCCCGCCACCCCCAAGCCCCTTCCTCAGAGTTGTCTGTGTCTCCATCTATGAACCTGTCTCTATTTTGTTAGTTAGTTCTGTTTGTTCATTAGATTCTACATATGAGTGAAATCATATGATATGTGTCTTTCTTTGAATGGCTTATTACACTTCACATAGTGTTCTCCAGGTCCATCCACAAGGCTTTCACAAGGGGTAGTATTACTTTCTTCTTCTTCATTGTCTTCTTCTTCTTCTTCTCTTTCTTTTTTAACCACTGAGTAGTATTCCATTGTGTAAATGCCCCGTAGTTATTTTATCCACTCATCTACTGATGGACAACACTTGGACTGCTTCCAAATCTTGGCTATTATAAATAACACTACAATGAATGTAAGGGTACTTATGTTCTTTTGTATATTAGTGTTTCAGGGGTTTTTTTGTTTTGTTTTGTTTTGTTTTTTTGGATAAATTCTCAGAAGTGGAATTGCTGAGCCAAAAGGCAGATCCACTTTTAGTTTTTTGAGGAAATTCCATACTGTTTTCCACAGTGGCTGCACCAGTCTGCATTTCCACCAATGGTACAGAAGGGTTCCCCTTTTTCCACATTCTCACCAGCACTTGTTGTTTGCTGATTTATTGATGATAACCATTCCAACAAGGTAAGGTATGAGGTGATACCTTATCGTGGTTTTAATTTACATTTCTCTAATGATTAGTTGAGCATCTTTTCATGTGTCTATTGACCGACTGTGTGTCCTCTTTGGAGAAGTGTCTCTTCAGGTCCTTTGCCCATTTTTTTATTTGATCATTTGTTTGTTTGGTATTGAGCCATAAGGTTGTCAAAAGTATTAGTTGAGGTAATAATACGTGAAAATCCATGCTTTTCACCCTTTTCTTAATACATAGTTACTATGCAATAAATACTGGGGATGACGAGCACTGTGCTTACCACAGACATGGAGCACTGTGAGCAACGTGCTCCCTCATCAGCCACTGACTACACCCACACCACCCTCGGGTCTCCAAGCCAGGGGGAGGGGCAGTAGCCTTCTCCAAGAGACGCAGAAAATGTGGATGGAGCTCAGCTTCCTCTGCTGGGCTCCGACATCAGACATTTTATGTATAAAGCTTCTACTTGAGATTTGATTTAATTCAGGCAAAAAGGGAAGTAGGGTTCTGCTCCTTAAATAAGCCACACATTCTTAAATGATTTAACTGAAAAGAATAAGAATTACACGCTTGGGGGAATGAATCCACTTATTCTTCAGAGATGACAATGGTCCCAAATAAATTTTGTTTCATCTCACATCTCACAACTGTTCATCACGTTGTCTTTGGGAATCTGCTCATCATCTCTTTGGATCCACAGATTTCAGTGAAACAATGTGACGTCCTCTCGGTGGCTGGCACCGAACACCGAGTTCTGGGCAGTGTTAGTAGCTCACAATGAGGCCAAGAGGGTATACCCACTGAGCACTGTGGATACTATAAAAGTAGACTGCTGAGTATCCACTGATGTGTTTTCACCAAGAACACAGCTGACAGGAGTGGCATCACTTCCCTGAAATGTAAATGTGTCCCCAACAAACCCCTCACCAACTGATGCTCTCTTTGGCCACACCCACCCTGACACACCATGCACTGGGGACATTGTGAAATACCAACAAGGCAATGACTGCCCAGTGAATAAGTAGCTTTGTCTTTGCAGGGTTTTTGGCCAGAGTTATTGGCTGTCTCGACACTCAAGGTCAGACTATCAGCTCGATGCCCTGGGATCCAGACACATGCCCCCATTATCACTCCTGATGTACATCACAGCAAGGCAGGGCCCATGACACACTCAGAAATGTGTCCCAGAAGCTTGATAGGCCCCAGGGAGAGCTCTTCAGCTGAGCGCTCTCCATGGGAATCTTTTAAGTTTCAAATGGAACTCTCCCCATGCTGCAGCTTTGTGCGCAGCCATGCTCAAAAACAGCTCCTGGCAACGCTTCGTTCCTTCGAAGAAAGCCTCTTCCTCTTATTCCTACTCCTTTTCGACCAAAACACTTGCTTTAATGAAATAAGACGTAGGGCACTCTACACCTTGTCATCAGGAAGACACCAACAGAGCATAAGCCTGTTAGCTGGAAGGCACTGCTCATCCTAATCAGCCTCCAGCTTCCAAGCTTGAAAAGAAATTATGATTCCAGCTCTCTGTGAGCCCCAAGGGTGACAAGCACCCTGGCATATGAGCACTAAGGTTACAACACAGCTTCTGTGATCATCATATTTGACTGATATCATTGGGACGGCAGCTCTACAAACATACCCAATGATATGTGTGTGCCACCTATCAGTGCATTAGAAGCCAGGTGAGCTGGACCCAGGGCCATCCCTGTGATGATATGGCATCCACATTTATAAAGGTCTGTTTAAGGTGCTTCAGGAGCCTAGGGGAAGGACATGCTCTCATATAATGCATAAAATGGGAAAACACGCAGGAAAAAAGCAAAAGGAAATGTGGCATTTGGGGTAGCAGTGATTGCATCTCTATCATCTCCAGAAAAACGGGCTGCTCAAAGCCCTTGCGTTTGTGCGTTATTCTGAGCTTCTCAAACTGTTTTCTCTGTTCCAGCTTGGCCCAAGTAGCTGTATAAGTCTATTCATTCCAGCACGAATAATCCACAAATGAAGATGGGAATGAAAGGTCACAGCCCCTTGCTGGCTGCAGGAGCAAAAACTTCATTTAAAAAATACATCACAATTTCAAGCATAGTAGCCAGACTTAGCAACTATTCCTACATCTCCATGTGAGGTTCCAAACCCAAATGCAGATGACTCAAGCAGATCCTTCCCTCATATGATACAGAGAAGCCAATAGGCTTCCCATGTGTGACAGTAACCAGAACACAATCATTTCTTACCAACTAACCTGCTAGGGAACTGTTTCATATCCACTGGTCATTGGGACACTACAGTGACCCAAAGGGACACTTAATTCCCGGTTTAAAAATGACAGAATTGAAGCCAATAGAAAGAAGTGTGAGTTGTGCTATGTGGGACTAATGAGTGTGTGGTGGTCAGGCTCCAACCTAACTGGGGTCAGAGTCCACAGGCAAGGTGGTTGACCACCCTTCTTTGGCCTAGACCCTCTTCCTTCTGTGTGAGCCAAGCACAGTGGCCTGAGGAAAACATACTCTCCTGTGAGTACAGGGTAACAGCTCCAGACTCACAACCTTACTTCCAGATTCAGTGAGAAGGGAGCTGCTCTTGTGCATGAGAGAAACAAATCCTGGGTCCCACTCTCATTAGCCTGAATGGAGCCACATGCCCACAGGTAAAACAGCATCAAGGTGAGGAGTGGGGCCTCATGGGCATAGGCCCCTTGTCACACAGCGCCCCCACTTAGAAAGGCCTACCCTTGGCTTAATGCTTTGCTGTCGCCATCTTGAAACTCTTAATGATGTTTTGAACAAGGAACCCCACATTTTCACTTTGCACAGAGCTCAGCAAATCCTGTGATCCATTCTGACACAGAAGGTGGGGTTGTGCTGATCAGTCCAATCAGAGCAACCCTGGAGCTGAGAGGGGATCAGCCTCGCCCAACCAGTAGACTGAGAGTCAGGAATGTCTGTCCCCAAAGACATGGGGTTCTGCTGGCTGGAACAAAATGAGTCCTAAATGGCAAAGACAATGTACCCCCACTAAATTGCCCATATAAGACTCTTGCATGTGTGCTCTTTCTTTCGTGTTAGCCCATTTCAGTATATGTCTACAATTAATTAATATATTTTATAATTAATTAATGTATTTTACACCTAATCGTTATATGTAAAAGATACAACATTAGAATTATTTTTTAGGTATGTGTGGATACTAATCTTTGGGCCAAAATCTGCATAGCATAAGGGGAATATATCCTAAGCCTAAACAGGCTAGAGTCAGTTCTGGAGAGAAAGAACACCCTCTCTTCTATTTTTTGCTGACCTCCAATTCAACATTGTAGGCTCTCCACAAATACACAAGTAGTGACTATTGATGAATGGCCCACTCACAATGAAGATGTGAGACACCCTAACTTACTATACCATATCTCTGCACACGTAATCCAGGTTTTATAGCAAATACAAAATTACTTAGGCTTCATTCCCTACCATCATGCTTTTGCTCAGATGCAGAGCTGCCTGGAGTATCTCCATGGAATGACCTAGGACATACCTGCAGGGCAGGGCCAAGAACACAAGGAAAGACTTCCACCACCTCATCTCTCAGCACTTGGTGAAAAGCATGCTCCAAAGCCATGAGAAATGCTATTTATGCAACCTGTCGAAGAATTTCAAGTTATAGGAGCAATGTCACTCATTACAAGACACCCTCTGGAAAGAAATCTGCATAATTTCATGAAACCTAGCATTCCATAAGTATATTTGTGCATGGAAAACTTTTAGCAGTTATACTTGTCTCTGTTTGGGAGAACTGCTACCCCAGGTCTTACAGCAATTTTTCCAAAGACAAACAAGAAAACTACCTTAGCTTCTGCTGGCTCAGTCTCAGAGAGGGCGGGACATGTAGAGGGTAGAGAGGGTCACATCCTTGCCAGCCCAGCTGAGCCCAGCCCAGCAAATTGTGATCAAGTTACTACTCTTAGGTATAAATTGGGGACATAAAGCTAGGTAATACATAGTCCATTATCACAAGCAGTTTAAAATTTATAGTCTTATTAAATGCTGGCACGGGCATTAATTAAGTCGCTGATTGATACAGGCTGTGTTGGCCGTTGTGTTAAGAAGGAGCCTCACCTGTTATTGGTGCAGCCTGAGGGTCAGATCGACCTTAGTCTGCAGGCAACAACCCTTCTCAGAGACTCGGAAACCGATTGACATCAAGGCAGGCCCTGAGCACCCTGCTTAACAAACAGTGTCCAGTAGGGGTTGTAAGTAAACCACTGCAGTGTGGGTGCGAGGTCTCACCTCCACAGTCCCACCTGTTAGAGCTGAGGCCCCAAACCCTCCTGCCACCCATGGGGCTCTGGGCCCTTTCTCATCGCAGTTCACACCCTTTCTGAATGATTACTTCATTGGAAAGTTGAAAACTAGAGGACCAGGGCCCACCCCCATGCTGCCTCTTCTCCCTGCCGGGGGCCTCTCCCCACCTGCACCGCAGGAGGGTGCTGCTGACCTGACCACGGTCAGAGCTGGTAGACACTCGGCCCATGAGACAACAGCTCTGGCAGGGCCTGGGATCTTAGCAAAGTGGAAGGTTAACTTTAACATTAACATCAGTAGATAAAAGTGCTTGTTGTTATGGCCGGTGCCCTGACAGGTATTCCTGAAGCTCTCCAGTCATTTAATTCTTGTCAGGACCCCCAATGGAGAAGCTTTCCGCTGATGAAGCACTGATTTGAAATCACCCTTACTCCTCCTGTTTTAAATCCAGGTCATACAAGCTTGGGCCCATGAAGCTACCCTCCCCCCACCCGACCCCAACTATTTACTCTCTCGAGCACGCAACCCTCTAGAGGGTCTGACTCCAAAACTAAAAACGCATCCTCTGGCAAATTAAAACCATTCATTTGCCCCATCTTATGACCAAACTATGTGGAATACGAAACAGCATAAAAAGTGACAGGCAAGGCTTATGGTTTACCCTGGGCGCCAGACCACTGAGAAAATGCACAACACTGAGTGCGTCTCACCCAGGCATAGGTGCACAGAGCCAGTAATAACGCAAGCATTTTATCACCGCGTGTCCTCAGGCTAGGCATCAGATGGGAAAAACACTCTTGAAACAAAATTAAATAGTTTTAGATCTAATTTTACCAGGCTGAACTAGGTTGCAGATTGATTTTCATGGAATCTAATAGAGAACAGCACACACGTTGCTGGTCTTACAGAAAATCCATCTACCACACTGCTTTCTACTCACTCTGCTGTTCACGAGAAGTAATAAGAAACTAATATTTCACAAGGTGGTGTGTTTCATCCTGTAAACCTCCTTTCTTTCTGAAGTCGCCAGACTGGCCTCCGAGGCAGGTCTGCTCAAACGCCTGTTGATGGTGTGCTGTGAACTGGGGCCAGCTTCGCAGCTGTCCTCTTGCCAAATGAAGGAGTCTGGGGGGTCAGGCTGGCCATCTGGTGTTACCATCATCCCCATCTCACCATCCCGAGCCCGAGTCCGGCTGATCTGTGCTCAGGTCCCTCATCTCTTGCCATCACCTCCACCTGGCACACACCACACGTGCTCCTTCTCATTCATTTTTCCTCTTATCCAAACCAGCTAAGTTCACAGCTCTTACTCTTCCCCACCTTTCAAAGCCAACCAGAACAAGAAGTAGAAGGCACTGCAGTGTTGGCCTCTCTGTCCGAACATAGGCAGTGTGCAAGCTGTGACCATGGCCACTCGCCCCGGCATGTGTGTGGTCATTCAAGTAGACCACCACAGCCTCGTCCTAGGATGCAACCCCTATTTCTATGGTGCTCCCTAAAAACAGATGCCTACTTGTTTATATATATATATATTCATATATACATATATACATTATATATATATAATCACCACTTTCATCCTAATTCCTAATTACACAACAGGGGTAGATCTTATCTGGTATGTCACTTCCCCAGTTTTCTCAATAATGGGTATGCAGACTGGTGCATCTCCCAATAATGTCACAAAACTCTTGAACACATGAAAGCTGATATTTACAGTCAATCCTGAGGCATGATGTATCCATCCTCACAACAGAATGGTTGCAACACTCTTCTGTGATCTCTGAGGGTCACAGAAAGGCGAGACATGCTGCATTGTGGTGAAAACCAGGAGCAAAGGAAAAGGACATTGCTCACCAATATTCCGTCCAAATCTCACTCAACTAATGCTCACCTGGCCGGTGACCGGGTCTCATCTGCAAATATCAGGTCTTCTCCTCCCTCAGGTGGTGGTGCCTTAGCGAGAGTAGACAAGTGTCATCCCTCTTCTGGATCTAATGGCAAAGGACCCATCTGAGAGTGGACCAAGAACTACCAGTCAATCCCCTTCCACTCCTAAACTCTAGCCACCATTCTACTCAAATCTCAGCAAATGCGGTGGCACTTAACAGCACTTGGAATCCGGGACTGCATTCAGGAGGTCGGGATTTTTTTAAACATTTGCAGGTTGTCATTCAACTCTGGGGAAACAAACTCACCTCAAACCAATGACTGGGAATCTTCTTCATTCATTCTAATCAGTTTTCCTGTGTTTCACATTTTTCATTTATTTATTGGAGGAACATCCTTGTGGCCCTGCTGAATGATAAATCTGCACTGGGTTCTGAAAGACTTTCGGAGGAAATCATGCTTGGTGTGCGTTCCTGGCATTAGCTAGAAGGTTCTCCCCTGGTTCTGTAGCAACTTTTCCCTGCTAAGTTGTTTGCCTGTGAGAAAGACTCTTGTGGCTTTGCTACTGTCAGAGAGAAAGCTCTTCTTCCCCAGGTAAGAACATGGCCTTTCATATAAACTAGAACCCAGACCAGCACAGAGGCCACATTTGTGAATAGCTTGAGGATTGCAGGGAGGGTGCAAAAATCCCTCCACCACCTATCCTAATGGCTGCAAGTCCACCATGAAAATTGTATTTATTTATATTAATTGATTGTTCCGTATTCTATTTTAAATATTTCCAGAAAGAAATGGCAGATGAATATGTTTTGTGGTTGTTTTGCCTACTTTCCAGAACTGGGTTCTGAAGCCTGTCATGAAAGCAAGGATGGGTAATCTAAGATGTGGGACTGGGAGGCTAATGGAGGAAACCCCAGGGCCACTGTGCAAGGGTGGGAGATAGTGCATCATACACCAAGACGCAGTCAGTACACAGCAGTAGAGTGTTTAAAACAGGAGATGGGAGAGAGCAGATACCAATTTGTTTAATTCATTTAATTCCAGATAGGTGTCTTCAGTGGCATTCATTCAGTCTTCAAAAATATTTTTTTGAGCACCTACTATGTGCCCAGCAGTGTTGCAAGCACGAGGGACATGGTAGCAACAACGAAAGCAGACAAAACATGCTGCACACTTGAAGTCTGTGTTCTATTTGGGAGATGTGAACAGTTAGGCAAGTCCAACACATAGCGTTGAAAATGATACAAGCCCCGGCCAGCATGGCTCAGTTGGTTGGAACGTCATCCCATAAGGTGAAAGGTCATGGGTCTGATTCCCAGTCAGGATGCATGCCTGGGTTATAGGTTCAGTCCCTGGTCAGGGCACACAGGAGAGGCAACCAATCAATGTCTTTCTGCCTCTCTCTTTTCCTCCCTTCCCTTTCCTGTAAAACCAATAAGCATGTCCTCAGATGAAAAAAGTTTTTAAAAGATGATAAAGGTTGTACAGAAAAGAAGGCAAGAACAGGGAGCTCTAGGCTGTTCTAACTATTCTAGACTTGTCTTAGATTCTTCTAGGTTGTTCTAGATCCTGGGGCACAGGAAGTGCTCATAATCTTTGTTGAATAAACAAGTGATGGAATGAATGAACAACCAGCTGTTTTTACCCTGTGTCTGAGTAGCCCAAACTGACCAGGGACTGCACTTGATGTGAAGGATGAACACCCAGTTGTGGCACAAGGTCAGCATGAATCCAGGACCCAGGAGAGAAGGGGTTTCCTCAACATTCTGCAGGACCATGTGTTTGCCATCACATATGAATATCATAGGTCATCACACACATAATAACAGCAAAGGGCTATTATTCTTGCCCTCACCCTCCTGTAGGCCTCTAGGAAAGTAATTTAGCAGCATTTACTTGGCCTGAAATGGGCTGCATGAATAAACCAGTCAATTAGGGAACTTAACAATCATAAATATTATTTTCAGACATTAGCCAGGAGCTCCATTCTAAAAGGAAATCATTAAATTTAGACCTGCAAGTTCAGATGCTAACACTTTGACCTGCTCTCTAAACAGTTATCTATGTGACCAGTGTTCAGTGATAGAGTATCTAATTCATATAAAAGATGAGAAATTAGCACATTTCAAATATAGCATTGAGGACAGGGTAACCCACTGGAGGCTCTAGAATATCTTATTTTGAGTTGTCAAATGAGCTCAATTCAAAACCTTAAATAATAAAAGCAATGTTAGAAAATAAAAACAGCACTATATCCAATGGTCCTCAGGAATGCAAGAGGCAATTAATATCAACCAAGAAGTGGCAGAGAATGATTGTACCCTATGAAACGTGAGAGGTTGGTCAACGTGATCACCAATCACTGCTAACTTGTACTGAGAGTGTGTCACATGTCAGGCACTATGCTGTGTGTCACCTCCTCATCGCAGTTAATTATCACACAGCTCTGTGATGGTGAGGATAATAGATGGGAGATCATTGCAGGAGCTCAGGTGAGAGTGCCCATGGCAAGGAGAGGGGGTGGGGAGGTAAGAAATGGCCAGAAAGAACACTGGAGATCTGGGAGACCCACTTAACATGTGGAGAGAGAGAAACAAGTGAGTCAGGGTGACCTAAGGGTTTCAATTTGGCCCCAGAGCAAGTGGCATCAAATGGGTCAGAGAAGCACTAAGCATGTTAGTTCTTTACAGGAGATAACCGTCCAGTTTTGAGCAGATGGACTCATAAACTCCTCTAAAAACAATCCAGTATAATGTTTTATAGGAAGTGAGGAATTTGGCTTTTGAATCAGAAGGGAATTAAGAGATTAAGGAGTGCAGTTGCCTTCAGGCTACCCACCTCCAAGTAAGTGTTTTGTTAGTCAGGAGGAGGACCTTATGCTTTATCATCCAAACTGGGACACTCTTGTGAGCGAGCAAATGCTATTAATAATTACACCAGACTTACAGGGACAAACTGGGGCTGCCTGGGACATGGGTAGACTGGCACAGAGTACCTGCTGGGTAAAGCAGGGCAAGGCAGCAGAGCTATGGAGATGCTGCTCACCACAGCCTCATCCTCCCTATACCCTACTCCACACTCAACTGAGGACACACACCCCCTATGTACAAAAAGACATTGTGCACATTAAAGAACACTTAAAGATACCACCCACACTGGCCACCATCCATGACCGGGAATAGTGGTCTCTGAAAAGTACACACCCAGTTCCCACAAGTTCCAGGAATTGGACAATATTGAACTACTATGGTATGAGGAGTGGGATGAGGATGAGTTATGCAAAAGAAGCACTGTCTCTGGTTGACAACTGGGTTCTACCATGCTGCGATATCCTGTGAATAAAATAGCACTGTTTCAAGAATACGAATGCCATATTAGGGTTCTCTAGAGAAACAGAACCAATAAAATAAGAGAGAGAGGGATTATAAGAAATTAACTCACTTGATTGTGAAGTTTGAGAAGACTCACAATCTGTCATCTACAAGCTGAGACCCAGGAAAGTGTAATTGAGACCCAGGAGAAAATAGTTGGAAGATATGAAAACCAAAGGGAGCCCATAGTGTAAATTCCAAGACTCTAGTCTGGGACTGAAGGCCTGAGAATCAGGAAGGCAGGACATGATGGACATCCCAGTCCAGTAACCAGGCAAAGTGAGAATTCACCCTTCCTCCACCTTTATGTTCTGTCCAGGCTCTCAGTGGATTGGATGAGGCCTACCCACATTGGGGAGGGCCATCTACTTTACTCAGTTCACCAATTTAAATACTGATCTCTTTCAGAAACAGTCAAATCGACACAAACACCTAGCCCAGTCAAGTTGACGCATAAAACAGACCACCACTAATACATGACTTAGTGCTCTAAGAACCTGGTGAGCTGTAGTGAGTGATCATCAGTGAGTGCAGCTGTTCACTCACTGACAGGAGTAATGATTCAGGGTGGAAGATTCTAGCATAGGAAAGGTAGGAAGTGTCCAAAAGAACTGGTCATGGCCAAATGAAACTAATTAGTGCAATCTTTTTATAAAATAAAAATAGGTGTGAAATGTAAAATAAAGGAGGCAAGAGGATGCTCACTCAGTAAGGAGGCTACAAGACCAATAAAGAACCAATAATACTGAAGGACTTTGGGAGGAAACATGTTTATAGGGAGAAGAAATTTAACACCAGTATAGGATCAGTACTTATTATGTGGAGAATTACATTATCTCTATGGTTCACTAACAACAGTCCTCAGATGACCTACCTAGGTCTGTGAGGTTAAATATTTATTTCCAGCCTTGAGCTGGTTATCTTATAGAACTCCTGACCAGAATCACAGCCCTAGCATCTCTTATGGACTTTCTCATAGACTTGCTGGTCCTTAGAGCCAGGTGAGCAATGGAGGCTCTTCATCTCAGCCCCAAATTCTCTGTGATTAAATACATCACTAGAGCCCTTGGCCACCTGCTGTCTCTAACCGGACTCTCTCATCTCCCACAAACTGTCTTGCAATGGGAACAGCTACTTAAAGTGTCAGAGACAGATATCATAAAGGTGCTCTTTTAGTATCAGACCGTTAGAAGCGAACCTTAACCTTGTCCCAAGTGAGAAACAGCAACTATGAACCACAGAGAAGGAGAATGTCCCAGAACTGTGGGGAATTCCTACAACAGATGCAGTTCCACTCCCCCTCAATTAGGGAAGCAGCAGTATCTATGGAAGTGAGCACCATGAGGACGGTTGTGTGTGCATTTCAGTGAGTGTGAGCTGGCAAGTGGATAATGCATTAAATAAAGCAAGAGCATGTCTATTTTCCCAATCTGAGAAATACACTTCAGATACTTCTAATTTTTGCCCCTTTCTTAACTGCCCAGAAAATTCTAATATTCAGTTACTACCAAGAACAGATTGCCATCCAGTCATTCATTTTTAATGATATTTTATTGATTATACTATGATAGATATTCTAATTTTTCCCCCTTTGTTCCCCGCCATCTAGCATTCCCACTCCCTCGGGCAATCCCCACACCTTTGTTCATGTCCATGGGTCATGGGTATAAGTTCTTTGGCTTCTCTATTTCCTATACTGTATTTTATATCCTGTGGCTATTCTATAACTACCTTTGTATTTCTTAATCCCCTCAGCTCTTCACCCATTCCCCCACACCCCTCCATCTGGCACCCATCAAAATAATCTCCATATCCACGGTTCTCTGTTCTTCTTGTTTGCTTAGTATGCTTTTTAGATTCAATTGTTGATAGATAAACATTTATTATCATTTTATTCTTCATACCTTTTATCTTCTTTTTCTTAAATAAGTCCCTTTAACTTTTCATATAACAATGGTTTGGTGAGAGGAACGCCTTTAGTTTTTTTCTTGTCTGGGAAGCTCTTTATCAGCCCTTCCATTCTAAATGATAGCTTTGCTTGTGGCTCAGTAAATTGAGTACCGACCTGCAAAGCCAAAGGTCGCTGGTTCAATTCCTGGCCAGGGCAGATAACCAGGTTGCAAACCAGGTCTCCAGCCAGGTCTGTAGCTGGAGGCAGGCAAAGGCAACCATACATTGATGCTTCTCTTCCTTTCTTCCTCCCCACTCCCATCCCTTCTCTCTGAAAACAATGAATAATATCTTTTAAAAATAAAAAATAAATAAATGACAGCTTTGCTGGGTAAAGCTATCTTGGCTATAGGTCCCTGCTTGTCATGACTTAGAGTACTTCTTGCCAGTCCCCTTCTAGCCTGCAAAAATTTCTTTTGAGAAATCAACTGATTGTCTTATGGGAACTCCTTTGTAGATAACTTTCTTCTTTTCTCTTGTTGCTTTTAATATTCTCTATCTTTAACCTTTGGCATTTTAATTATGATATGTCTTGGAGTTGGCCTCTTTGCATCCATCTTATTTGGGACTCTCTGTATTCCTGGACTTGCATGTCCATTTCTTTCACCAAATAGGGAAGTTTTCTTTAATTATTTTTTCCGTTAGACTTTCAATTTCTTTCTGTTTCTCTTCTCCTTTGGGCATCCCAATGATGTAAATATTGGAATGCTTAAAGTTGTCCAAGAGGTTGCTTACAATATCCTCATTTTTTTTTTGGGGGGGGGGGATTCTTTTTTTTTTCTTGTTGCTCTGATTGGTTGGTTTTTGATTCATTAAGTTGATTCTTGGCTTCATCCAAGCTACTATTGTTTCCCTGTAAATTGCTCTTTATTCCAATTAGTGTATCCTCATTTCTTACTGGATCTTTTTTATGCCACTGAAGACCTCACTAAAGGTCCTTGAGCATCCTTTTTTTAAGGTTTGTATTTATTATTTTTAGAGAGAGGGGAAGGGAGACAGAGGAAGGGAGAGAGGCAGAGAGGGAGAGACACATCAACGTATGGCTGCCTTTCACCTGCCTCCAGCTAAGGACCTGGCTGGAGACCTGGCTTGCAACCTGGTTATGTGCCCTGGCTGTGAATTGAACCAGCAACATTTGGGTTCCCAGGCTGGCACCTTATCCACTGTGCCACCAGCCAGAGCTTCCCTTGAGCATCCTTATAACCAGTGTTCTTAGCTCCATTTTGTTTAGTTCTTTTTCTGGAGTTTTGATCTGTTCTTTCATTTGAACCATGTGGAGTTTTCTTGTTTTGTTTTGTTTTGTCTCCTCATTTTTGCAGCCTCCCTGTGTTTGTTTCTATGTATTAGGTAAAGCTGCTTCAAAACTGTGTCTTGGTAGGGCAGTCTAATGTAGTAGGTGCCCCATAGGTTCCAGTGGCACAGCCTCCCCTGTCACCCAAGCTGGATACTAGAGGTGCACCTTTCACATGGGCTAACTACACCCTCCTCTTGTAGTTGAACCTTGATTGCTGTTGGCAGATCAATGGGAGGAATTTACCTAGGCCTGTCAGCTGCAAGGACTGGCTTTGACCACTGACATGAGTCTCTGATCTCTGTGGAAGATCAGCTGTGCAGGTGCAGGGTAGTCATGCTCCAACATAGCTGTCCACTGGGTGTGCAGGCCACATGGGCTTTCCTTGGTGGTGCAGATCAATGTCAGCCCTGACCTGTGCTCTGCCCAGAGCCACACTGCATGAGCTATAAAGCAGTCTGCAGATGGCTGCTACTTGTGCTGGGCTTAGAGGTTCCCAGGCAATGCCAAGCTGTGAATCTAGGCTGGCTGCTGCTAGCACTGGGCCTGGGGCCACTCAGCAAGAGGTATGAGGGCTGGAGGCTCACTAAAGCTGGCCTTTGCTTACCTGAGAGGATTTAAGAAATTATGAAGCAGAATCCAAGACCAGCCATTCATATGGAAAAGCAGTTTGGGTGGGCCTGTGAATTGAGGGTTGGAGGGGGTGGGGGGAGGACCAGAATCTCTGGAGATCTCCAGGGCAGGCCAAACAGTGCTAGTCAGGTTGATGGAATCTCAGATATGGCACAAGCCTGCCAGCTCTGTGGCTCTGTGGAAGGAGGGTTCAGAAATGGGACAATGACCTCTGCTCACCTTGATGCCAAAGACTTCAGTTTCTCCCCTTACACTGGTGCCTTTCAAGCTACTACCTTAGTGCTGGAGCTCAGTGAGAGTGAATCTGATTAAGTCTGTGTGTGTGTTCTTTAAAATGAACTGCTTGGAACTCCAGAAGTTTCTTCTCACAATTCAACCCCTGCTGGTTTTTGCAGCCAAAAGTTATGGGGACTTACCTTCCTGGCACTGGAACCCTGGGCTGGGGGACCTAGTGTGAGACTGGGACTCCTTTCTCCCAAGATATCCCTCTCAAATTTTTATCCATCACACATGGATGTGGGACCAGCCCATTCTACATCTCCACCCCTCCTACCAGCCTGGATGGATGTGGTTTCTTTAATTCTGTAGTTTTCAGAGTTTCATTCAAGCCAATTTCTAATGGTTCTGAGCAATGGTTTTTCTATATTTTAGTTGTAATTTTGACATGGTTGTGCAAGGAAGGGAGCCATGTCTGCCTACATTGCCATCTTGACCAGAAGCCCTGGCCATGCATTTGGCACGTGAAACTGCCTCAGAGGGTGTCTGCTGAATGAATGATTCCAATAACTTCAACTACACTGGTCACAGCAGAAGGAAAATCTTTTGAAAAAATGCTGCAGGCATTTTTTGTCTGGTCACAGAATCTGGTGGCCTCAAATAGTGTCACCACTGAACTCTGACCTTCTTACCGCATCACCCTGTCACCAGGGTGAACCTTCTGCTGCCCCAAACAGAGAAGGCAACATGCACCCATGCCCAGGCTCTATAGGTGATAGGTCTGAAACCACTAGTTGCGCAACATGACCAATTGTCCTTGCAGGAAAGCAAGAGCTTAAAGTAGCCCTTGCACCTCAAAGTGCGTGGAGGATGTTAAACCAACTTAGAGAATGATGTCATGCACTTTCTATAAGCATCTACTCCCAAATGGAGCATAAAATGAAAAAACATTTAGACTTTGCAAAGCCACTGAATGCCCTGGCAGATAATCTAGAAGTCTATGAGTCTCTATAAGTGAAGTCTGAACACACACCTTTAGATACATTTTTTTTTATTATTGAAATACACTTTCTTGCAAAGAGTCACCTTGCTCCATCAATCACTTGTCAGACCATCTGTGTATTTACCTGCCATTCATGTCAGGAAGAGTGCATAGAGCAGTCTTCCTCTATGTTTGTTCTTAAGTGTTTTCCCCTTTACTCCAAAAATAAGCAAAGTTTCCTGGGATGTGGACTGCACAGTCAAGCCCAAATGTACATTCCACGAGTGTGCTCATAACACCATCATTGTAGCTTGGTCAAAAACCTACCCTGGGATGTGTTCCACATTGGTACAAGAATATCTTAGTGCTATGACTTTGAATGGAAGCCATCTATAACTGCATGCCTTAGAAATTAAATCATGGGGAAAGGAAGGATTCCATAAAAGACCCTGATTTTGTTGATTATCCCATGGAGAGAGTGTGAGGTTATTCTGAAGACCCATGTTCGGATTTCAGGCTCATCTTGAACAAGATCTCTTGATTACTCTCTCTCCTCCCCCTTCCCCGCCCGCTCTCTGACCCCTGCCCCCCTCCAGCTCATTTCTCACAATACAGAGTTTTATGTGCTTGTCCCCTAGGACCCCCAGTTCAGAATCAAGTTGCATATTACTGCCTCAAGGCATCATGCCCAGGATAATGAGAAGCCACTCAGACAGTGTTGCCAAATTTCAGAAGCTTAACTAGATCCTGGGGAGCTACTCAGAGCCTTTGTATGTGCCGTTCCCTCTGCCTGAAGTGACCTCCCTTCCCTTGCTTAACCCATGCTCATCCTATCAATGGAAGTGGCCTTGGCTCTGGAACCAGATTGCCTGGTCCAAAGACTGTCTCTGTGTCTAACCAATGATAGACAATATTATTAGCTATTAGGTCTCAGCTAACCAGTCTCATGAAAAGTGCCTCTCTGATAGCCAGATTACATCTCTCTGTATTATTCCTTCTTGGCCTCAGAGCTTGAATTACTAGCTATATGTACAATTATTTGCATTCAATAAAGGTTGCTAAATGCAAAGTCTGCTTCAGTCACCATGAAAAATACCACGGGTTAGGCTGCTTACACAATGGACATTTAGTGTCTCACATCCTGGAGGCTAGAAGTCTGAGATCAAGGTGTAGGTAGGGCTGGTTCCTTCTAAGGTGTCTTAGAAGCCTCAAGGTGTGTGGACGGTCCATCTTCACAGTGTCCTTGCATGGTCACCTGGCTGTGCATGTTTGCATTCTGATCTCTGCTTCTTACAAGGACACTAGTCCTAAGGGATTAGGACCCACCCTAAGGACCTCATTGTAACTCAACTACCTCTTTAAAGACCCATCTTTAAATACAATTCCATTCTGAGATCCTGGAGATGACTGTTTCAACATGAGTTTTTGTGGAGGACATAATTCAGCCCTTAACAATGAATGAGCAACATACTCCCCTTCTTGTGAAAATCAAACTTTCTCACTTTACAAAGCTCAGTGCAGAGCCAGAATCTCTTGTCCACTGAGCACGCCTGTGTTGTTTATAGGATGGCAGCTTGGAAATAGTGTTTTGAAATATGTGATCCTGAAAATCTGTGAGAAAAACTTACCTTTACCCCTAAATGTTATTCCTTTCTCCTGACTGCATGGAGGTTCATTATTCTTTGCACTTCCCAGGATAGCCCACCTATTCAAACCAATTCGCATTTGTGTTTGGGTAGAAGCTGCATTTGTTATCACATATCTGGGTTCAATTAGAATATATAGTTTTGAAATAAAGTGGGTCAAGCTTGAGGGAGGCCATCTGTCAGAGTGCATTTTGGCAAAGAGAAAACAGAAGAAGGGAACGTATAAAAGAGGCTGAGGTTTGTAGCCCAAAGGTACCAACAGAGTTCTGTGGCTTCCAACTGTCACCTGGTTTTCGTGTTATGTAACTGTTCAAGATAGCAGAACTGTGGTAGAGGTGGAAGGCCTGTGGCCTGCAAAAGCCAACATGGGACAAAAATCTTACTTTCAGATACTAAAAAAGTACATAACTGAAATGCTCAATGTATGTAATTTTTTCATAACCTATTCCATGAAATATTGAGTGCTTTTCAGGAGGCAGAATATGAGATCACATCCTGGGACATTTTAGCAATTAGTATGTTTTCTTTTTGTTTTTCTTTTTTTAGTTCGTGTATCCATTCACCTACTGAAGCACATCTTAGTTGCTTCCAAGTTCTGGCAATTATGAATAAAGCTGCTATAAACTTTGGTGTGCAGGTTTTGGTGTGTGGACATAAGTTTTCAGCTTCTTTGGGTAACCATAGATAGACTTTTAAATTATAGTTTTTGTTAGCCTGTCTAGCAAACACACTATTTCACATAAATGGATTTTCTGGATAACGGAGATGCACTCACACCAGAGGATTTTTTTAATTTTTATCTTTCTTGGTAAAAATTGGCTGATAAATTGTTTATAAACAAAGTAGTTTGTAAGAGCAATTGCTTTCACAAAATAAGCTCCAAAAATTTTGACCATTTTACAATTCCTTTTTCACCCACTGGTGACTTTTTACAATTCAAGTCATCATGGGCTCCTGAGGCATGGGGCAGGGCCCGATATTTGAAATTCTGATTCCATCTCTCCAGTTTCTGGCTGATTTTCACTCATTAATTCTCCCTCCCTTGTTTTTATACATACACTTATCTTGATAGGAATCCAAAAGTTTTTTATCTTTGAGGTAGTGATTTTTCTTATTGCAATGTCAAAATCTTTTTAATATGTTTAAGCTTTTAAATTCATAAAATAAGTGAAAAACAGAATTCATTCTTTCTTGGTAGACACCTCTCTTTAATACCTAGCATTCTCAATTTTCTTCTTTATAGATTAAATAACATTTTGTTTCATCCCGACTCTCCCTTTCTAGATTAAATACCTTGATGCTTGCTTCACATTATTTATTTCCTTGTCCAGTCATGTTTTATGTCTTTTAATATCCTTAAATAATTGAAGTATAATTTACATACAGCAAAATGTGCAAACTATCGATGTTATGGCTCAGTGACAAATAAATACACAAATGGAATACATCTCTATCTAAATATAGAGTGTTTCATTATGCCAGAACTTCCCCATCTTTCCAAACTGAAACTCTGTACCCACTAAACAACAACTTTCCATTCTCCATTTCTCAGACCCTGGAACCCAACATTCTATTTTCTGTTTATGTGAGTTTGACTACTGTAGGGACCTCATATGAGTAAAAACATATGTATGAGTAAAAACATATGGTATTTGTCTTTTTGTATCTGGCTTATTTCACACAGCATAATGTCCTCAAGTTTCATTCATGTTGTACCTACCACACTGCAGAATTTCCTTCCTCCTTAAGGCTGAATACAATCTCATTGTGTGTATACTTACCACTTTTGTTATCCATTCATCCATTGATGGACACTTGGGTTACCTTCCATCTTTTGGCAAATGTGAATAATGCTGCTATGAAAATTCGTGTACAAATGTCTCTTGTAAGCCCTGCTTTCAATTCTTTTGGGTATGTGCTCAGAAGTGGGATTGCTGGTTTTCATAGTGACTGAACCATTTTACATTCCCACCAGCTGTGCCTAAGGGTTTCAACCTCATACCCTCTCCAACACTTGTTATTTCTTATCTCACTGATAATAGCCATCCTAATGGGTAGGAGGCAGTATCCCACTATAGTTTTGATTTGCATTTCCCTAATGACTAATAAGGTTGAGCAGCTTTTCATGTGCTCCTTGGCCATTTGTTTATCTTCTTTGGGGAAATATCTGTTCAAGTCCTTTACTTTAAATCTGAATTTTAGATAAATACTACATTTGTAAATATATGTGTGTCCCAATATTAGAGATGGATATGCTAAAGAAGTATATTGTTTACCTAGATGTCTTGAATTTTTATTTGATAAATCTGACAACCATAAAAAGCAAGAACTTAGATGGATCTAAAACAATTTTGAAATAGCTCACAATTTTGCTCAGGTGAGCTCTGAAATGGCTTAGTGTATTTTTGTAGGTGTTGGGCTGGTAGCCCTGCTTTATTAGAAAATTGTAATTTCATTTTGAGATGCTCCAGACTAAATCATTTGAGCTTCACACTCTTTGTGTAATATTATTGGGCTCCCTTAATGAAATTATAACTCAAGCAAGAGATTTCATTCCCTGGTAGTAAATTAGCTTGGGCCGTGCAGCTCGGGGAAAGCCAGTCTTCCCCGGCTTATTCTTCTTGTTCAGAGAATGAAGAAGGAGCAGGCGGTTTGTATTTGAGTTATTTATTGTTCTCTTTGAGTGAACGTTATATTGTTACCCGTCCCTACTGGAAACAACAGCTGTTAACAGGCTCTGGAATGAATTTCAATGTGAACTCTCCTGGCCTCTGGGAAGCTCAGCTAAAGAGAAAACAGGCTCATAATGGAAAGAAAAAGAGCAGGATTCAAGCCGGGGGTTTGGACGCCCGCAGGCTAGCTGCATATAAAACCACAAGTTACTTTTAGACCATGTGCTGAAATGGGAGTGCTATCAACAGTCCTTTCTGACCCAAACGGCAGGCAGTCCGGTGCAAAGAGTGACCTTGCTGAAAACCTGCCCTCAGGTATCAGGGGAGAGAAAGGATTGAACCAAACCCGGGAAACCAGAACCCTGGACAGCATACCCACCGGAGGCGCAGGGATGACCCTCTAACACGCTGCATCAGCAGTAATGACTTTCCAGCGACTCTTTTTTTAATAAGGTGGTCAAGATTCCTAGAGGATATAATGAATCATGAAAACTTGGGAGGGGAGAGGATGCGAGAGGCAGGAATCTGAGAACAGAGGAGGACTTTCCTGCAAGAGAGTCAGTTCTGCCTGTGGACAGGTGCACCAAACTTCTGGGGTTAAATTGAGTCACTGGACCCTCTGAAAGCAGGAGCTTATCTCTGTCTCCCTTCATTAACTATTTTTCCCTTTACTCCTATTGTTGACACTAATACAGATGTACCCGTTTCCCCCCCTTGGCCCAACTCCACCTATCCTCTGCCCTCTTTCCCACTGGCAGTCACCAAACCGCTGGCTGTGCCTGTCAGTTACCCATACAAGTTCTTTGGCTAATCCCTTCACCTTCTTCCATTCAGTCTCCCAACTATAAATCCAACCTACAATTCCTTAATCTCTGTAAGAGAGAAATCGCATGGAAATAATATCTCTTATTGGTCATGAGTGGCATTTCCTCCTTGGGCCCATCTTACCACCTGTGCTGTACTCAGAAGTGGCCGGTACCCAGAACACCCGGCCAGTCTTGCTTGACTCTCCCACCTCGGGGGCTGCAGGCAGAGGGCAGCCCATATTGGTGCCTTTCGCTGCTTCAGTGACGTGTTCCCATTTCCAGGAAGAAATGGGACCTGAGGTCCTCTTCTGGACCTGAGGCCTGTGCTACTTCCTCCTCCACCAGCCATCTCTTCCTACCCCTTCTGCTTCTTCCTCATTCTTCTACTTCTGCTCAAAGGCACCCTGAGTATATTACACTTTTAAGGCCTTTTTTTTTTTTCATGCATTTCAAGCCCAGAAAGCCAGTTCTCCACTAATGGGGAAAAGTAGCCCCGACTTTATTTGCACGGTGCTCATTTAATCATAGACATTTTTTTTTTACTTGGTTTAGTTGCTCTCTGTGAAATGACCTCCGTGTGGCAGGCCCTGCCCCACCCAGCGTCCTGTGAGCTCCTGCAAGGCTGTTGCCCTGGAGACAATTACTTCAAGTTTCCAGGGATGTGGAACGAGAGGAGGGGAGATGCCAAAAATAAGAAAAGAAGAAGGATAGAAATCATAAAGTTTAAAATTGAATGGAGAGGGGAATGTGATAAAATGCTGTCAGAAATTCAATAAAAGGCTGGACCAGAATGAAGTGGCTGAAGCCAAAACGACCTTTCAACCTCCCTTGTCCAAACCCTCAGTAATAAGAACATATGAGAGCACCGAATTTTTCTGAAATTCTGTGTCAAAAGTGCATTTCCTGTTCCTCTTCTCTTTCCAGACAAAGTAAGCATGTTGTCAGCCTTCATTGCTCCCTTCAAGCACTTGAGCCCCGGGGCCGCAAACACGGAGGATGAAGACAATCTAAGTAAGCATCCCCTACCCCTGAAGACTGGGGTTCCCCGCCCAATGTCCCCAAAGCCTGAGATGCTTGGGGTTTTGGTGGGGGGAGGGAGGGGAATACCTTGACTTCAAAGAACAGGAGGTTCTGCTTCCGTCACCACCTGGAACCTCATCCCCACCTGGAAACCCATTCTCATCTGACTCTCCATACTCACTTGGAATCCTACCCTCACCTGGGCAGAGGAAAGTGTTGGCAGTAACTGTGTGATTGAGAACTCGGGGTTTTATACAGATATGTATTAAAAAGTTCCCTTGGACCACCTCTCCTCTCTTTCCTATGTTTTCCTTTTCCTTTCAAACAAAAAAGAAAAAGAGAGAGAGAGAAGAAAAAGAGAAACAAATGGTCTCTTTGAGCACAGTCAGTACAATTTTTAACAAGGAAAGAGCTGGATGGGTGCCCGCCTGTCAAAATATTTCTGGCACCTCAAACTGGAGAGACACCAATCAGTGTGGTGTGGGGACAGACAGACATGCTGGCTTGGGTGAGGGGCCTTAAACGGTGTTCCTATGCAGACCACGGAGGAGGCAGAGCGGGCAGGACTGGTGTGTGATGGTGTGTGGGAGGCGGTGCACGTCTGGCATGCATTATACTTGCCTCCTGTGTGTAGCATATTGTCAGGCACTTAAACAAGAGGGTGAAATGTTCCGAACCATATGAACACCTCTTGCATTTCAACATTGCCTAACAGATGGGTCATCTTCCCAGCCAGAAAGAATTGGGAGCGTGCTTGTTGTCCTGGAATGGGAAGGACACAGAAGGTTTACTGGCAGTCACTGGGATTGTTGACCTCGCCCAGAAGCAACAGCAGGGAGGATGGCACAGGAATACTGTCCATTTGCCATCAGCTTTTAAGAAACACTGCGTATCTTCATGAAAAGCCCCTTCCCAGAAAACATAATTATCCACAAGATTGAAACTGGGATAATTGCCCTGGATCATTTCACTAAACCAGTCACAGAGTCACTGGAGGGCAAACCAGAGCGGACCTAAGAGACACTCTAGTGTTAGTCCTTTATTTTCTTGATGAGGAGAAGGTCACATGGGAATTAGGACACAGGTCCCCTGACCTGTTCAGGACCCATTCCTCAGCAAGTACATGAGTCAAAGCAAAACATGGACAAATGATTGTTTCTGTTCTCTGATGATCTAAATTGGAAATTTTCTAGAACTTCATCAAAGCATTGATAGCTTGAAGAATGAAATCTTGCTGTTTCCTCATCTTTCCCACCTGGGCTGCAGGAACCCTGGCTGGGTCGGCCTCAGTGCAGAAGCATCCGTTTCCCTTTCCAACAGCTCACCAGACTAGTGTCTTTCGATGCCAGAACAATCCTGAGAGTGGAAGTAGGAGCAAGACCTCTGAGCCACCCCATGCTCTGTAGCCACTAGCCCTGCAGCCCGGGGCTGCAAACATCACCACTCAGACCCTCAGAGCCTCGTTTCCAAGACAGGGGCAGAGACATAACCTGAACCATGGAGTTGAGGTCAGATTCAAATAGGCAGTGCATGAAGGCATTTTAGGCAAGGACCTGGGACATATAAATGCTGCATCAAGGTTGGCTAATACCAGTAATTAAGGCTACTTTCCCTAATTCAGCTTACTGGCTAATAGGTAAAAACTTACAAATAAGGATGACTTTTAATTGATTATTATATGTTAAAATTAGCCTTTGAAGTGCTTGGAAAATCATATTTTCTATCAGTAGATTAACCATCCCTTTGTAATATATGCTGTTAGTATACTTAGAAAACCATACTTTCACGCACTGTTCAAAGATACACCTCCAGATGAACGTGCTTGTCTTAGTGAACACTCCTCCCTAATATCACCCATGCCGTCCTTCAACTTACTGCCCAAGTGCCACTGGAAGGTGGAAGATGAATGCAACTCCCCTAGAAGGGGTGTGTGTGTGTGTGTGTGTGTGTGTGTGTGTGTGTGTGGTGCATGTTCTGTGTTTTGTGTGTGAGGAGTGTGTGATATGTAATATGTACATTGTATGTGTCTGTGTGCATTCTGTGTGTTTGTTTGCAAGTATATGTGTCTATGTATATGTTAAGGGTATGTGTTGTATCTGTGTGTTTCTGTGTATATGTGTGATGTCAAGGTAGTTTCTGTAATATGTGTGGTGCTTGAGTGTGTTGTATGTGATGTGTGCCATGGCGTGTAATAGATATTCACTCCATGTGCATGTATGTGTGTCTATGTGTGTGGTATATATATAAGATGTAAAAGATATGCAGTATGTATATCTGCGTATGTTACATGTGTGATGTGTCTGTGATGCCCAGGTAATGTATATAATGTGTATGCGAATGTATGCGTGTGATGTGTGCAGTGGTGGTGTGCAATGGATGTCACTGTGTGTGCATGTGTGTACACATGCATATGCAAGGAGAGAGGGTAAGTAGGAGGCAAGTGTGTTCTTGCTTTGAATTCGCCCATTTATAACTATAAACTATGGAACATGTGTGTCCGGGTTGATTTAAGATGAAGTTCCACCATTCAGGACCATCTTTCTGCTGCGCCCCCTGTAGCCCTGCCCCCATCATTTACTTCAGCTCCTTTCCTGGATCTCAGCTCCAGTGTCCAGGGCTCAGCTGGGGTCAGGCTGGCCTGAGAGAGGACGGTGCCTGTGAGCCCACCCAGAAGCCAGCCATCAGCAGGCTGGCTACTGGCTAACAGTCAACCAGATGATGCCACCTTTTTAAGAGTTTGTGCCTAAGCTGGTAACCCTGAAAGCTTTCTTCTTCAAACACTGAAGGGAATGGTCACTGTCCCCGACCCCATGACCTCTGTGTCTGCTATTGAACTGAAAGTGTCACGTGAGGAGGGGCTAAGGTCCCTAATCCTGGACAGGCAACAGGCCTACACAGGCCACACTGTTCACATGGGGTCTGGAGGGAGGTCAGCCACCCACGGCACTGAGATGTGTCATAGTCTCAGCTTCCAGACAGCACAAGACGTCTTGAAAGGAGGTTGTCATCTTTCCTGCCGCAGAGCCTCATCTCAAATGCCACTGGAAGGTGGAAGATGAATGCAACTCCCCTAGAAGGTGTGTGTGTGTGTATGTGGAGGCCAGTGTACAACCTGCATATGGCTAGGACCTTGCATTCCCTGTCCCAAGTCACCAGGCCCGCCCTGACTGGCTGCCACAGCTGCCCCCTTTCCACACATCACTTACCCCAAAGCACGAGGAGAGAGCAGGTCACCTACCTTGCTCCTGTCAGCCAGCCCTGTCTGGTCAGGGCAGAATGGATTAGACGCTGCCCTCCAACCCACAAACACAGCAAAGCGATTATTAGTGAAGCAGCATGATGAAAAGCTCCCGAACACACAACTATCGCAAAAACTCAGGCAGATGCTGGCCTGGGGACAGGGACAGGGACACGGAGGAGGCAGATGCTCGTACTTAACATGGTTCCTGCACTCGTGCTGGATTAGAACCACAGTGGCTGGCAGCAGGGGACCTCCCCACACGGTGGAGGGGGGCAGCCACCACAGCTGCAATCCAATAACTCAGCTTAATTCTAAAAGATGTCTTTCACCTGCAAAATACAGGTTTAACCACAGCTGTGACTACTTAAAATTCCACTGTTTCTCCCCAAAATGCTTGTTAGTCACTTAGTTATCAGGTTATCCGACAGACGGACAGACAGACAGAGACCACATTCACCTAACGTTTATCACAGTATATTGTTATAATCGTTCTATTTTATTATTGTTGCTGTTAATCTCTTACTGTGCCCAATTTGTAAGTTAAACTTTATCCTATTTATGTAGGGATAGGAGAAAACATAGCATGTATAGTGTTTGGTATAATCTGAGGTTTCAGGCACCCTCTGAGGGCTTAGAACATATCCCCCGCCTATAAGTGGGAACAACACTATTTTTAAAACATGCATTAGAACTTTCCTGTATGTCAGGGCTTTTGCTAAGCCTATTACATGTGTTCCTTTAGTTCAACTGTATAATAATTTTCTAAAGCAGGCATTATTAGAACCCACCTTTTCCATCTTAAGAAAATGGAATTTGGGCAGGTTGAGGGATTTGTCCAAGGTCACACCTACATAAAGGAGGAGAAGATTTTCACCTCTCCTCTACTTGACCCCAGAACCAGTGCAGTGGCTGCTGCCCCCTCTGCCTTGCTCGGGCTCAGCAAATAAGTGAAAAGGAGCCTGTGGGCTGTGTTGAAGGGAGTTAGACCCCTAATCTGCTCATTCGCAGAAACCAATGGGTAACATCATCCCAGAGATTCCAGCTAGTGTATCCAGGATATGGCCCAGAGGCCTCAAGTCTATCATTTATGAGATACTGATTATTTTGGAAGTGCTCTTCACATCACAATTTGATCACAATCTCCATGTCCATGTCCTGGAGATCTAATAATGACCATCATCATCAGATACTGAGTGTTGTGGGAGAGGAGACCCTGGAAGCAACCTCAGTGCATTTCCGACCCTGAGGGCTATTGCTCCAAGATAAACCTTTCTACCTGGAAAGGCAGCAGAGGCTGCCTGATACACTGGCCCCTTTGATCACATGCACAGACAGGCTCCCTTGATCCTCATGTTGTAAAAAATCAGCAAGTCTTCAGGCAAGCTGCTGCCGGGCCTTTCGGCCAGTCTTTTTTTGTTTTTTCCATCTTCACATTCAGTTTGGGAAACTGTGGTTAATCCAATCCACTGCCCTTGGCCTGAATACCCTACATGGTGGAGCTTCCGGCTGTGTGGATCCAGATGCATAATGACTCCCAGGGGGACTGACAGTCGAAGCTTAATATTGGGAGGTAATTATTGCTACAAAATAGCCAGTAAGTGACACCATCCACCTCTAACTTACAAAGTGCTCAGGTCCACTCCTTTAAACACAATTACCTCTGCAGACCCAATATTTTATAGATGCAAACCACCAGAGAAAATATTAACAGAGCTGCCTCACAACACAGAGAACAGAGCTCATGAGCAGTGGTTGGTTCAGCAAACAGCACTTTCAAAATGGATACACCCACTTTTCCTGGGAATACCACCCCGGGGCTGATGTGGATGGGGGGGGGGGGTAGCTCACTGACAGGCATGTGCTGAAGGGACACACAGCAACGAATCCAGAGAAGCCTTGTCCGGTGCAAGGGCACCTCTCCATGGTCCCTGATGGGCCAAACATCTTCAGTGCCTATGAGATCGCACTTTCTGGTTTCTAGTTAATACTCTCCGGTGGCGGTGCCATGGATATGAGGCCACTGAACCAGTGGGTCTCACCGCAGCGTGGCTCTGGACAGGCTGAGGAGAAAGTTCTCAGTGTTTACTTATAAGCCACGGGCTGGCTGTAAAATCACCCCAAGTTTCCACTTGCTTCACAAGAGAAAACTCATTCACAACCTGCTGCGTAGCTACCCGGAACCCCTGAGATGCTGGGTCCGGAGGAGAACTAGAAAGAGAAGCCTGTGCATGTCCTGCCCCCTGCCACCTCCCTCATACAACCACACCCACGAACTACAGACATCCCTGTGATACCGCCAAGGAATGGTGGCACTGTTCTGTACCCATAAACTCACCTTCACAGGGACAAGACATTCCCAGGGGGAAATTGCATCTCAACAAGTTAGCCAACTAAGCTCCACTTCCCTGAGCCTCAGTGTCCCCTCCTAGGAAAAGGTGTCATGCCCTTCACCCCCAGAAGGATGAGGAATAAGAAAGACACCAGGGGGAAGGTGGGAGTGGGGTTTAGTGACAGAACAGCAAGGCCCATGACTGTCATCCTGGAGTATTCATAGGAAATAGGGGGTTAGCGTTCCAGAAGCATCTTCCCCAGGAGATGACGGGGACTCTGGCCCAACGGTTCTGTGATAATCCAAGATACGGTTTTCTAAACTGAATAGCTTCCTTGGTAAAGAGTGGGCCAAGATAGCCTGTCCAGAAAAGTTAAATCACTACACACATCCACCCCCTATAGTTAGCAAATGATGACTTTGCTAAATTTAATGCATATCATTTTATGCAAAAGAAATAAAACATCACAGATATAAATGAAGCCCTGCCTGGGCCTCCATTCGGTTTCCCCCCTTGTCTCGTGGGAAGCTTAGCAGCTAAGCTTCACCACTATGTCTGATTACACAAACAACATGCAATGCCTGCGTTGTCATAATTTATATTAATGACATTGTGCTCTGTGTGACACTTTGCAAGTTGCTTTTATCATGCAACATTATAGTTCTTGGGTTCCTCTACATTGAAGCATGTAGACCCGATTCATTAACTGTGAGTGCTCTTCCATCCTCTGATCACACACAGTGAGGCCATCAGTCCACTCCACGGGGAGGGACTGCATAGCCCTCAGCATGGCCTGAAGCTGATAGAAGGGAAGGGCCACGTGCAGTTGGGTTTGGGGGAGGCTTTGGGAGAGGGGGGCTGGGGCCTGTGACCAGGTGGTCTCAGCCCTGTGACCTAGCGGCCACACTCGGAGTAGACGGTAGAGCAGATCAGGCTCACCCAACCTTCTCAGAAACGTAGGAACTGCTCAGGGCTGCGTGTCCTTCCTCCTCCCAGGCAGTCAACCCCACTTTCAGGGAAGCTTAATGACTCCTGTCACCCTACAAACAAAGGGAGCTGCTTAGCTTGTCCCCAGAAGGTGGCGCCCAGTGGGTGCATCTCAGAGGCTTGGCTTTCAGGCTGACAGCTGGGCCCATGTGCACAGTACAGCCATCGGAAGTGATGTGTGTCTTCGGGAGAGCTGAGAGCCCTGGGTCACCGCTGTCTGTTCTCACCTCCAGGTACCAGCAGCGCAGACGTGAAGGAGAACCGAAATGTGAGCAACCTGGAGGCACGGCCGCTGCCCGTTGGTGACAGAGCCCGAGGTGGTGCACCCAGCATGAAGAGGAAAAGGCCACTGGAGGAGGGCAACGGCAGCCACTTCTGGAAACTGCAGCTGATCTGGAAGACGCTCTCGTGGTCGATGACACCCAAAAATGCACTGGTCCAGCTGCATGAGCTGCGGCCAGGCCTGCAGTACCGGATGGTGTCCCAGACTGGCCCCGTGCACGCACCTGTCTTCGCGGTGGCCGTGGAGGTGAATGGGCTCACCTTTGAGGGCACCGGGCCCACCAAGAAGAAGGCCAAGATGCGGGCGGCCGAGCTGGCCCTGCGCTCCTTTGTGCAGTTCCCCAACGCCTGCCAGGCCCACTTGGCCATGGGCAACAGCACCAGCCCCTGCACGGACTTCACCTCCGACCAGGCTGACTTCCCCGACACGCTGTTCAAGCAGTTCGAGCCAGCAGCGCCCAGTGCGGCCTTCTCAGGTCGCCGCCCTGCTGAGCCCGAGCTGCTGTCCCCCACATGCCGGCGGGGTCGGCTGCTGCACCACACGCTGGACCTGGTGGCCCCGGGCGAGAGGAACCCGGTGGTGGTGCTGAACCAGCTGCGTGCTGGCCTGCGCTACGTGTGCCTCTCAGAGCCTGCTGACAAGCAGCGGCCCCGCAGCTTCATCATGGCCGTGAGCGTGGACGGCAGGACGTTTGAAGGCTCAGGACGCAGCAAGAAGCTGGCCAAGGGCCAGGCGGCTCAGGCCGCCCTCCAGGCCCTCTTCGACATCCGGCTGCCTGGCCACACACCCAGCAGGAGTAAAAGTCACCTTTTGCCCCAGGTGAGAATTCTCAGGTAGCTCCCGGCAGGTGGCATCTCCCGGATGCTAAGAGACCATGAGCTGGGACAGGCGGCGGGCAGGCCCCCTGCTCCAATTGCTGTAAGTAGAGAACATCCACCCCCACGCATCCCTCCCAGAAAGGCGGGCTCAGCCCCATCCCAGACTCGCCATTAGAGCAATTGTCAAGCTTTGGGAGAGTGAATTGTGTGCCTGTAAAGAATGTCAACTTTCGGACTTTGCAGAGGTCGGCGGGGAAGAGTGAAGGCAGGTGATGTCTGTGATAACAGCAATGGCAGGAAAGGGGGCAGGGGGGATTCGGGGCCAGTCCCCAGGCAGGATGACAGGGAAGGATAGCTGGCATCGCAGGGAGCACTTCAGTAACTTGGTTGCTGAGCGTTCTACAGCAAGAGGACTAGCAGGAGATGAACATGCATGTCAGGAAGCGGTTTGGGTAGTTTCTCACTACGGAGGCTGGAGGGAGCAAAGTGAACTCGAATTATCTCATCTTTGATTCCAACCAGAGTCAGGTACCTGTGTGGCAGCCTGGACACCAGGTCCAGCTACAGGGGAGGGGTGGGTCTCCTCAGACTCACATCTGGAAGCAGAGGGCTCTGAATAAGGACGAGTCTGAAACTGTCACCATCGTCTCTCTGGCCCTTTCACACCGGTAGCAGGTTGGCGTTCTCATGCTGGTTCACTTTCACTCAGTTGAGCACTTTCATAGTACCCTCCACAGGTCAGGAACTACTTTTATCCCATTCCAAAGCAACCTCATCATTCCAAGTCTTGTAACTGCTTATGTATGCAAATTACCTTTTGTCAGCATTTTCAGAATTATCTATAGGCATTGCTAATCTATCGGATGCAGGAAAATATCTTTCTTTATTCACTTTGGCCTCAGGTGTGGAAAGGAACATACTACATCCTCAAAAGCACTTAGCCCAGTGCAGATCCATAGTAAGCACCCAGTAACTCTCAGTTGTCACTACCATGGCTGTGTGATCACATCACAGATCCTAGGACAGGACCCACTGCTTCCTAGGGAGGCCAACCACCAGCAGAAGGAGGCAGGTGCCACCCAGGCCTCAAGGAGCACAAAGGATATGCCACAGTGACCAACCTAATGCACAAGGACAGGTGCCTCATGCTGAACCATGAAGTTCAATAAGTATTTATCTGACAAAAGTCTGCTTCTCACAGCTCCATCAAATGGGGTAGAGAGACTGTCCAACAAGGAACCCCAAGTGAGGACGGTTGTTTCTCCTGTGTCTCTGCCCTCAATGCGTTCATTTATCTTCATATATTTATTGAATGTTCTCAGGAGCAGGTTTAAGAGTTTCGTCCATCATCCCCATGTGTCTTGTCTTTCAACCCACCCTCAAATAACCCACAATCCAGATAGAAACTAGTTGTTTGCAAGAAGCTGAGAGTCAATAAGACCCTGAGCACCTCTTGCCAAAAATTTGCAGATTCATTTCTCTTTTCTGGCCCCTCTATTTTATTTTGTCTTCTCTTTTTCCTTCTGATCCTGTTTCTTTGTAGCTTAAACTTACCAATCATGCCCAAGTAAGCCACTGTGCCCCCAGCAAACTAGATGAGCCCCGGGTGGCCCATGGCCTCCACATTGCTTCTGTCTTCTCGCCACCTTCCCCAAGAAGGTCCCTCCTACACAGTGGGTAGCGGTATGTCCCCTGGTCTTCCAGCCTCTCATTTTCCAGTGTGGCCACCCCACCAAAGGTCCTCATGGGCCCTGCACCTCCTGTTCAGTAAGAAACGTTCATTCCCTCCTGGGAGCGCTCTCAGTCCACGCCACCCCAAATGAGTGTTGAAGGATGCCAGTGAGTTGCAGCCAAGATGCATTTTTCTCTCATGTTGTCACCTCTGAGCTCATGTGGACAAACAGGCAGCACCATTGCTTTGTAACAGTTCTTTGACCCCAGAATGCAGCACATCCGTTAAAGCCACGACTGCTAAATTATTTTTCTCTGACAGTCCGCTAACGACCCCGACTAGATGATGGAGGGTGTGGAGCGGCATATGGGCTTCAGGCCATTCGTCACACCCCAGGCATGTCTGTCCTGAGGCTTGTCACCATCCCCTTGACCCATCCCCCAAGCTGAGCGGAACTGAGTGTGTCTGGGGCCCCAGGCCCAGATGCCATTGGCGGCTTTATTAAATTTCAATCCTGTCTTAGACATAGCTCAGACACAGAGGCTAACATTTAAAAAAAAAAAAAAAAAAGATTCCGAGAATCCTGTAAATGCTGCTGGGCTCTACTGCTTGGCCCAGCACTCTGTCTGTACAGCAGATGCCGGGTCCTGAGCTCTAGGTCCCCAGCAGTACGCTATCCTGTCCAGCTGCGCTTTTAACACCTGCTTGAGGACAGCCTCCCAGGCACCCCTGGCCTGGCTACATTCCCAGAACCACCACCCACACTCCCAGAAAGGAGTCCCCTGCCACTGACCTCTGAGGACCTTCCCCAAGTCCACACAGGGAGAAGGCAAGACAGTTGGTGCTGGAAAGATCCAACTTCTGGAACGTGGGTATCAGCACCAATATTTAATGTCCTTTGCCCGAAGTTCCAGGTTCTGCCTTACATAGGGGATGACAAGTCAAGAGTCCGGTTTTAAGATAACCATGTTCAGTCACACCTGTACACAAGCAAACGCATCTCTGTTTAATGTTTCAGAGCCAGCCCTAGTGACTACCTCTTTAGATAATTCGTGAAATTGAGTAATAGTACCCATTTAAGTAATATTCAATGAAAAAACTTCAAACATGACGGTGCATGAGGTCATGTGACCCAGCTGCACGAAATGCAGTGAGTGCTGGTGGGAGGGCCAGGAACCTGCGCAGTGATGCTCACACAGGCGAGTCAGATGACTGCACTGCAAAGTATCCTGCCCTTTGGGACCTCCTTGGGGCTCTCAGTCTCAGCACAGGCTAACGGCAGGACCAGCAGAGCAAGGGGGATGTTTGCTCATTACCAAGACAATCCTGAGGGAGCATCACCCCCATACCCTCTAGGTAAAGAGGTTGGTGCCGCGGCACTCACCACCCAGTCATCAGTTTTCTGGAGAGTGAAGCCCCTTCTCCTCCGAAGGAGCACCGAGCATCAGTATCCAACAGGGAAGGTCAAGAAGCATAGACTTGTTCCTGCCTTGATTTTCAGAATAAACTCGGAAGAATAATATTCTCAATAAAGGTGAAGATCACAGCGGGGGTGATTTTTCCAGGACCTGATTCTCACCACCTTGTGTCTCAGAATGAGGCTAGTTCTGATCCTTCAATTTCAGGAGATAGGATTCAGGCTGAGACCAAGACATTATTAAACTTTTTAAACCACAGGGCAGATCTAAATGATCAGGGTCCACAACACTGGCCCTGGCACACAGGCTGAGAACTCAATAAATATGAGGTAACAAGGAAACTCATGTACCAGGAGGGATCTGGGGCAGAATCCCTCATTATTCTGCGTCATCTGCAATTGGTACATCCTCCTGGCATGGAATTCCTCTACATTGACAAAGTCCTTGGAGGTAACAACAAGGCCATGTCAGATTAGAAACACCCATTTCCTGGGAGAACCATCTTTAAAAATAATAATATCACGCAATTTACATTTCTTTTCATCTTAATTTCCCACTACCAGCATAAAAGGAGTTTAATTCATAAAAGCATTAAATTCACCCAGAAAGGCATATCTCTCAGCATTTCCTTTCCATGAAAACAGGCCGTTGAGGAGAATACACACATGTGACAGGAGCAAGAAGAAAGTGAGGAAAAGTTATACTAATTCTAAAAAGAGGAGACATTGTGAAGTATTATCCCTGTTTCTGGTAGGAGGGGCAGAAACCACAGGACTATAGTACAACTAACAATGTTTTTTAAGTTTTAGCATTTTATAGTAAAGTTGGATCAGAACTGCACGTGGCCCCGAATCCATGGATTCTGCCCCAGAATTAGCCGCATAGTTAGATGGAAGACTGGCTCTTGTTCCATGCGCAACAGCTGGGCCACAGGCGTTAACAGGATGTTTGCAAAAATGTAGCTTCCTTCTCCCAAGCACCAAGGTGACCTGGCTGCTTCTGATCACTTTACAGACTGTCTTTCTAATCTCATACTCCCGCCAATGCAGCTCACTCGGAAGACACAGCAGCACCCTAACCACTGTTAGGACTGTTACTTACTGTTGCTGTAACAAAATAGCAAAAGAGAGTCCTCAATTTTTAAATAAGCTTCCACTTAAAATGATTCAATCTGGAAGTCACATGCACTTGGACTCACACTGATGGCCAGAACTCTAGTGAGGATCACTTCATTATTATTACACATGGAAATATCTTCTAAAAATCCCTCCTTAATGAGGATATTGAAGGCTTAATAAATTTATATAATATATATAAAATGTGATCTCATAAATATGCATATATAATACACCTGTGCACAATGTATATGCACTGTGATACGATACATGCAGATACTTGCAATGTGATATGACACACATGGATACCCAAAATGCACTTACTAATCCTTATACCTCTATGTACAATGCACAGAACACATTTATAGGGTAACTTCCACCATCTGACATCCGACTAAAACAGGCTTTGTGCAGTTTTGGTTAGAAGAGCTAAATATGTATTTAAGTCTATGTGTTCCAATACCATACTTAGCATTTTTAAATATGGTTAATATTGCAGAGGCAGAGGAAGCAAGTTTTCCCACTGTCTCATTATTTGGCAGCTACAATTCATGGTGGTGATGGTGATGACTGCCAGAGACTTCATTAGGAGCTAATATTCTCAGGCTCACGGGGACCCCCAGACTGTTGTAGGTGCTTTCCACACAATCGAACTTTCAAGCCTCAGAAACTGCGTGGAGGTGGCGCCATTCATGTTCCCATTGTCCAGATGAGGACATTGAGGCACCAAGAAATTAAGTCCTCTGCCAGAGTCCTACTGGTGAGCAGTGGGGCTGGAAGGATGGGGAGGGAGCCCTGGGATGCCAGCCTGCCTCTGCCCAACTCCAGCACCGTGCAGGCCTGTTCAGGAAGCAGACATGGTTACCAGCACAGCACTGTGTGAGCAAGCGTGGTCACCAGGACCCAAGGGTGCGTGTCGCCCTTGAGTGTGCAGTTAGAATTCTCTGTTAGGAGGTCCCTTCGTGGCTTAACTCCTGTCAGAATCCCAGGGATAGCTGGGGGTGCGCCAACAGCCCCCACAATGGGAGACAACTTCTGTCAGCGGAGAGACTGCCCTTCCTTGGCAGGCTTTGTTGGGATGGCTAGGTCCCCCTTCCTCAGGGACACATTCTCACACTGAAAGGAGAGAGACAGCCAAAGGGAGATTGCCAGCATGTAAATGAGCCAGAGAAAGCACAGAGAGCTGGCCAAGAGAGGGGGTGGAGTGCCTCGCAGACACAGGGTGCCAGTGAGATGTGCGGAAGCGATGCAAGGAAGCTTCATCGCTTCCATTACCGACATCTTGGAAGGACCTTGCTCCTTGCAAACTCCTTGCAGACTCCTTGGCCCAGCTGCCACCTCAGGCTGTGGAGGCATGCTGAGCTATTTGCGTCTGGCCTCTGGCCTCTGCTCTCCAAGGGCCCCAGGAGTCCCATGGGTAGGCCACCTGTCTGGAGTGACCAGTTCTCTGTGGAGAGACAGCAGACAGCTCCCCATCATGCTGACCAGCTGAGCAGCCCTACAGCTGCTCCACCCACATTTATGATACATGCTGAGTCGTGCACACTAGGTCCAAGAGGAGGAATTGGAACCTGGTCCCTCCTTTTCTCTGAAGCTACTGGGCTTTACTTTGCCAACTCCTGTCTCATCCCACGTGAGCTCGGGTTCCCCAGGAAGCAAGTGGCAGGAGAACTGTGGGGCACAGGGCTGTTCTGGGTGAGAGGAGAGTGAGGTCTATGAAAGCTGTAGGCTGGAGCAGGATGTGTGGGAGGGCCTCCAGCCACGATACAGGGGCCATATCTGGGCTAGGCCATGAGGTGGCATAAACTCCATGGACAGGGTGACCAGATTCCAGAGGCTGCATGGCCTAGGCAACTGTAGTTGCAAGCCTGGGAGACACGGAGCTGGGTGGCTGCCCAGTGCTCTCCCTGCAGGGGGCAGGTTCTTCTCAGGAGGAAGAGCTCTGCTTCCCTAGGCCCACATGGGGAGCCACACCCCAGACCCCCTTGTGCCTTCCTGAGGAAATGTGAGTAAAGCAGGCAATGGTGACGCCTTGAAAAAGCATTAAGGGTGGCATCCATTTCTTACATGTTTTTTTGTTTAAGATTTTATTCATTATTTTAGAGAGAAGGGAAGGAAGAAGGAAGGAAGGAAGGAAGGAAGGAAGGAAGGAAGGAAGGAAGGAAGGAAAGAAGGAAGGAAGGAAGGAAAAAAAACATCAGTGTATGGTTGCCTTTCATCTGCCTCCAGCTGGAGGCCTAGCTCAAAACCTGGTTATGTGCCCTGGCTGGGAATCGAACCAGTAACTTTTGGGTTGGCAGGCTGGTGCTCAATCCACTGAGTCACACCAGCCAGGGCTGTTTCTTACAACTTCTAAACTCTCAGGAGGCTATGAGGAAGGTTCAAACTACGAAAAGCAATTTTGTAGCCACTCCCACCTCCATGGCGCCTCACAACAATGCAGCATAGAACCAACCCCACAAATCATCATGAGTGCCCTGGAGCCACATACAGTCTCTGTCTCCCTCTCCCCCTCTCTTTGTCTCTGTCTCTCTCTTTCTCTCTGTGTCTCTCTCCCTCCCTTCACACTCACTTTTCAATTACCCTGAGCTTATTCTGTGCCACTTTCAGTGACCCTGGTGCATATACACTAGCAGTGTACGGGGGTAAGCAAAAGTAGGTTTACAGTTGTGAATACAGGAAACAGCTTATTCTTGCATTATGCTATATTTTCCCATACAAAAAAAAAACTATAAACCTTCTTTTGCCCATCTCCGCATTTGGTGCTTGGCATACATGTGGTTTTATATAAACATCATGTCAGTGGACATTTATATGGCACTTACTGTGCACTAGGCCTGACAGAAGGGCCTTCTGGTTTACCTACGTTCTGGCAAAGTATGAGCATAGATGTCGTGTCCTGGGCTTTGCGACCTGAGTGTTTGCATTTCCATGTTGGGCAGGTAACAGGTTACAAGACTACCTGTCCTCAGGGAGGTGACCACGGTCCATGAGGAGAGCGGTAGCATGGCCTCCCAGCCAGACTGCCTGCCCTCACTCACTGTAGGACTTCACCTCTTCCTCTCGGTACCCTGGTTTCCTGACCTGTCAAGTGGGGTGATTGTAAAAGTGTCCACCTTATAGAATGTTGGGAGGATGAAGTGGGCTAATATATGCAAAGTGCTTAAAATAGCACTTGGCACAGGGAAATCACCATAAGTGTTTGTCATTCCTACTCCAGGGACACAGGCTCTGGGGCATGTGGCACAGGGGGCCAGACAAGCTCAGAATGATCAGTCACCTGAGAAAAGGCAGGACAATGTTCCAAGAAAAATTTAGATTTGCTCTTCTATTCCCATTTGGGGGTAGAGGAGAAAGTGGGGAGGCAACTTCTAAAATACCAAGCTGGGGCTCAGACTGGCTGGGGAGGCAGGAGCCGGAGCCCCAATTGGCCTGAGCCAGTGCCAAGAGGCCCTCAGTCTTCCTTGGGCCTCAGTTTCCTGGTCTTGAAAAGAGGGGACTCTGATTAGATGTTGGCTTCCAGCTCTCACACTCCAAGCAAACAAAACCCGGTGCGAGAGGCCCATATGCCAGTGTGATTGTACAACATGGGCACAATATGCTCACAGCCACTTACTGGGGAACATTTAAGAGTAACACACACAAACAGACCATCGTGTTGATGCGCAATCTGTAGCATTTTGCCCGAAAGCAGAGCTTATATTTCTCACTCCGGTGGTGTTTTCCATTACAACCTAGTTTCCAAAGCAAAGGAAGAACTGGGGACAGCAGCGGAAAGGAGGAGGCTGTGGCAACACTGGGGTCTGCGCTCATTGCTGCTGTCCGGGGCCCCTCCTCCTCACGGTGGCCTCCATCGAGGGAGGAGGGGTGAAGCCTGCTCCTGTTCTCTGGCCGTTAGCTCCTTAGCACCAAGGTTCTTTATAAAAATTGCAGGCTGGCTGAATGTCAAAGTCTGTTTCAATAGATTGTATCCCAAGGTGATTCATGCCATTCCACCCTTAGCTCTCTGGAACAATCTGGAAGGCAAAGACTTCAGCTAAGTTCATATTTAGTTTCTCCCTCCTTATAGGTTTTGTTTTGTTTTCTTTTAAGTAAAATGTAGTGACGACCCCAGTTATCCCAGAAGGGGAGTGAAACTGAGGTCGATGGTGTCACTGCCCCTGCTGCCGCATGGGGACAGTGAGATCCCCTGGGCTTGGAAAGAGATGAGCTCATATCCCAGATCATCCAGCTGCCAGCTCCCTCAGAATCTCATCACCACTCAGCCACACGTGCGAGGGCACAGCAGTGCATGGAAGTTGGAAATACAATTTGTGACAATAGCACCACAATTAAACATTTTGAAATGCATTTTCTAAATTGACGTGTTCAGTAGAACCAGCATTACTCTATAAACCCCAAGCATGAAGAGCTTTTAATCCAGATATTTTCTCTGTGGTGGTGACTATAATAATGCCATGAAGACAGCCATCTCCAGCCTGCAGTGTAAGTCTCTCCATGGTTTAAATTTGTATATTGGTGACAATCTCAGTTAAGGGAAGAGTATTTATTAAAATGATGCTCCATTTGCCTGGTTTGGGTAGAGGTTTTGTTCATTTATCTAAATCAAGAAGCTGGAGTGAATATGATGCTTCCATAAAACACCCTTGTTGGTATATTGCATCCATGGAGTATCATTTTGGGTTCTAATAACAGGAAACAAAAGGTAGGAATGCTGCAGACATGGAGGCAGTTACACGCTGATGTGGCCTTCCTCCCACAGAACCCTCGTCCCTGCTAGAAGAAGGGACAGGCCTAAGCTGTCTCAACCACCAGAGACCAGGAAGGCTCAGCCACGTCAGGCCACTGGATTAGGGTCTCTGTGCCGGGAAACATGGGTCCTCACAGGGGGACATGGCATCCCAATTACAGGTGCCTGTGGGCTGTGAGAGCTGCTGTCATAGGGAAAGTGAAGGCTGGAGGAAATCTGATGAATCTGGGGAAGAAGAAAGCTTCCCCAGGAGAACAAGTTTGACCTCCAGACCTGAAAATGTCCCCCAGACATGAGGAAAGGCACAGGGAAGATTTGTGTCACAGCCAAGGGCCAGGTTTGTGGTACATGCCAGGCTGGAAGGGGAGGCCATGATGGGTAGCGGGAAGGGGTGGACAGTGGGGCAGAGACTACAAGTTTGGTTCTAGGCCATTATGTTTGAGAATCCCAGGGCACAATTCAGTGAGGCTTCCTGCTGTCTCCAAGAGTCATGCTAGGGTCACAGCCTTGAATTTAAATCCAGCTCCACCCTATACAGCTGGGTGCCTTTAGGCACCTCACTCAAAACTTCTGGGTTTCCCATCTGTAAAATGGGCAGCTGTGTCACCAAACAAGGAGTCTGCACATCTCTGAGGTCAGGAGTAATGACATGGGAAGGTTAAGTGGCCTGATGTCTCTGTCCACTGCCTATGACTTGCTCTTTGGTTTGACCAGTAAGTCAGACAATTAAAGCATCTTAGAACCACTGACACAGCCCCTAATTTGATAGAAATGAGTCTAGATCCTATGGAAGGATAAGACTTGTCCATGGACGCACAGCTAGCTAGCCAATGGGAGAAGCAAGGTGAAACCCGGTTTCATGATGTGAGGTTTCCTCCTGCAAAACTTGGTTTCTGTAAGGAGGCTTCCATGACTTTGAAGTGAGAAAAGCCCTGAAATTACTTTATTTCTTCTACGTAGGCACCATTTCTAGTAATCATAAAACAGAACCCTAAGGGCTCTTCAGTTTTAAGGGTTCGTGTGCCCTTCGCTAAAGAAAAACTCTTAATAACACAGTTTTTATGAAAAGGGAAGTTATTTTTTTTACTTAAAAGTTATACAGATTTAGATTAAAGGTGCAATTCTGCCATTAAGTCTCAATTTCTTTAAAACACCCCAAAATATACAGTCCTTACAAATCAGGCCAGTTTTAGAACAGAGAGGTCAGAGGTACCACCTTTTCCTAGGAAATAGAAGTTTGTGGCTTCTTTTTCCCAGTCACAGTTCGGCATTCCCAGCAGCGCCCATCTGTCTGTATTCGATTGGGGGCAGACTTGCATGCTTCCTAACCCTTTCACAGCATGTACATCCCTAACTTTGCAAAAATTGCATGCTCCCTCCCTAATTCTGCACAAACTTCATGTTTTTCCTTTTGCACAAACCACACGTGCCTCCCACTTCCTGCTCAAACCCTGTGTCTGTCTCCTAATGGCTGCCACCTTATTGTTAAATCCCCCATCACGACCGCAGTGGGTCTGGTAACCAGTCCCACAGCCCCGTAGGCATTTTCATCACTATTCTATGGTCAAAGCCCCTCCTTTTTTTCTTGGCATATGAAAAACAAAGGCTATGTTCCATTGAGTCCCCCAATCCCCATTTCCAAACCGTAGGCTATGAGGAATTTTGGCTTTCTCCCGCTTTGTAACAATCCTAGAAGTATCTTTACTCAAAATATTTGCTTTGCACTTCAGATTCCCAAGAGATCCTAGTCCAGCACCTGTGTCTGGTTGCCATGCACTCATCACCCTTCTCTGTCTGACCCAAAACCTACAAAACAAAGAAAACCAAAATTCTCACCCATGCTGAGAATGCATCTGATGGAAATCTTGTGTTTGCAAAAACACTTCTTTCAACCACACCTCTTTTCCAAATCAACTTCTGACGTGTTGAGATGGAGGAGCCAAGTAGATGGGGGTCAGAATGGCATCTGGTTACTGATGGAGGTGCCCAGAGGACAGCTTCCAAACGGAGCCCATCATGAGGCCGCCTTCTCTGGTTCCCGCCGGTCACAGGCAGAGCTGGCACTGCACATGCCTCTCCATCCAGCCTAGCACTGAAAGCACAGACAGTTCTGCAGGTCCGGGACCCTAGGAAGACCAGCTCCCAAGTCCCCAGTCAAGTTTTCTCCAGCCAGGAAGCCGAATCATAGGGCTGTCTTAATGAGTGAATGAGACATCCTGGCACATTTAGCTGTGGGAAGTAGTGCTGTAAGACAGGTGGTTTTCTGAGAGATGCTAGTTGAATTCTAGACCAATATGCTTGGGTCCACAGAACACAGAAAGGCTAACAACCACATGTATGATGTGCTGCTCCCTTTCTACATGGCTGTCAACATTGTAGGCTTCTGAGGAAACCATCAGAATGCGAGAGAGCAAAAATGATGCCAAAGAATAGCTTTGAAATACCACAATTAATATCAAAAGTAGATGATTCCAAACCTTTGTGTTTTATTGTTGGGAATACTTTTATTTTTTAAAGACTGAATTTATTATTTTTAGAGAGAGGGGAAGGAAGAGAGGCAGAGAAGGAGAGAAACATCAATGTAGGTTGCATTTCACCTGCCTCCAGCGGGAATACTTTTTGATCCCTACATATCTCAGGTGGATCAGTGCCTGTCCCAGATGAACACTCCCTTCATCTTAGCAGGACGAGGACAACCTGTGCTGATGGTACCTACTCAGCTTTTCAATGTTAGACAAGCTCTCTTTCTCAGTGGAAGTATTGACTTGGAAATTATTTGAAATTTGGCACACATTCACTCTAAGTGAAGCTGGCTGAGAGTTTTGCTTTGTCTGTCTGTTTTAATCCCTTTTGTAATCAAAACAGATGGGAAGAGGCAGGCAGGAAAGTGAGAACAGCAAAAACATAGCCCAGGGTCCAAGAGAGCAGCTTCACAAGCTCTAAGTGACAGAGGTTCTCCTCAACCCCACACAAAAGCAGCATTTGGAGCGTGACCCAAAAGGATGACCTCTATCTTCTCTTCAAGGGGTCAAGTCAGTAGACAGTAAGGGAGACACTTGCAATTGTGACTGTGTTGTCGCTCTTTTAAACTGAAATCTTACCCACTTTTTCAGTAGGGGAGCATGTTAGCTCTGCAGGAAAGGCTGGTGTGTGCTGGGCAGGTGGCCAGGCCAGCATCAGCTCTGCAGGGAGAGAGGCAAGGGAAGCTAGGAGTCATCCAACCAAGACTCAGAAAGGAGAGCAGGAGAGGAATGATGTTTCAGATGCCGAGACCTCTAGAGACAGGGATGTGGACCCGAGTTAGGACTGAAGTGGTGCCAGGGTGAGCCAGCTGAGGGCAGGTAGTCTCAAAGGCCCTCAAAGGAGCAGAGAGCTCACCCACCCACCACCTGGCACCCACTGGCTGCAGGAAGAAAAGGCCATTTGTCCTCTTCCATCTGAGAAATCCCCCACTGTACCTCTCCATTCATCCACACTGGAATTTCAGGAGCCGTTCTAGAGGCTGGTACTGCTAGCTGGTGCTCACTCAAGGAGCCCATCCGGTTTTCATGGACACCATCCCACACGGAAACTCACATAATGTTAAAATTCTCATCATTCTAGACAAAATCATTCTGATCTTCTTGTTTCTGCATTTCCCCTATATATGGGAGGGAGGATAGGGAAAGCGGGAAGGCTAAAATGGGACATTTTATTTGAAGGGATTAGAAGGAGAAAAATTGGAAACAGGAAAAGAGTAATAGAAATGAAGTTTTCCTGAAATGCAGTTATAGAGACCAGAAGCAATGAACTGGTAATAGTTGAAACTGTCCAGCTCAAGGTAACTCACTTTGGGCAGAATGAATTTAAATATGCAGTGCTGGACTGGTGCAGTGGAGTTGGACTAAGTACTTACCAGCCAGTGTGACTGAAAGGAGAAATGACTGTTTCATTATCAATCTGCTTCCTGCTTCCAATAAAACACCCACAGAGTTGGAAGCTCTGGTTTTCCTTCGATGTTTCTCCACATGGACTTGCTTCAAATAGTTGATTGTGTAACATGCACGATGATTCTTGTTCACGCAGCAAAGCACCACATCTCCACTGAGTGATGATGCGGAGCAAATGTCAGTCCCTGCAGAAAACACTTCCGTGTAGCGTCACAGTACATGGAAACGACACGATCCAGAGATATTGGTATTGGACCATGACCTCAGATGCAAACTCTACAATTACATATCATCATCAATAAGGGCTCCCTTTTACAGTTGGACCAATTAATCTTGGAAGATTTTATGACTCACTCCCTCAACGTCTCCTGGTAATTGAAAATGGAAACTAAGTAAAATGAAATCAATGTAGTAAAATGGTATGGATAATTAGAAGGACTTAACCAAAGAATTGGTGACAGATTTCATCTTAAGCCTTCCACCCTACCTCCATGACAATGGTGAGGAGAGAGGTTGGGGGAAGAGTGGGCAGTAAACTTCTGCTTGCGCACAGGCTCGATGGTATCAAAGAAACCAGACTCCTGGCCTAACACCTGGCAATTCACAACAGCCCTTCATTCGCCTGTCCCTGGAGCCATGTCTACGTGTTCTTTCCCATCAGTGACACAGCTGCACCATCAGTTTGTAGAAACAGTCTGAATCCTGAGTGGAAATCACCCTGGGCATTGTAGCTCTCCCAATCCATGGTTATTTGGCCAGATACTGGAATCTAGTTTGTAGACAAAAACATATACACACATACTCGCACACCTACACCTCATGCTCGTGAATAGGGACTATGAGTGTACTTTATGCTTCTCTTCCAGTAATTAACTGACTTTGTAAAAGTCAACTCTTGGTTATATCTAAAACTCACAGAGCAAAACTTACACAAAAAAGAGAAGAAAAAGTTTCTTGGAATTCATGTTACAGTCACCCAGTTCCATAGGCTACTGTCTGCTGACCTCCAGTGTCTCGGTCACACTCTGCTGCCAGACTCGACCTCTGCTTCCCTGGGGAGAGGAGCAGGAGAAGGGGACACAGAAAGAAGCAATACATGCAGCACAGAGGCCACCGCCACTGAGGAGAGCTAACAAAGACTAGAAGTAATGAGCTGAAGCATCCTGACAGTAACTCTTCCCAGCACTAAAGACAATAATAAAACTCCACCTGACCTGGGGCAGCCCCCAGTGAACAAGAAAGTGTAACTTTTTCTACAGAGAGCATCTATGGTCGTCAGGTGAACAGACTATAGCAAATGGCTTTTCCATGAGGAACACCTCATAAATCTTAGGCAGCTGAACCTAAATGGAGTTGCAATGGTCACTCTTATTTTATAACAAGAAGAAATATTCAAAAAAACACCAAACCCATCATCCCTCTTGCACAGCCATGTGATTACACATACATCATAATACAGAATTGTCTGCCTTTCTATAGCAAGGGTATTCATTTAATAAATAGTTTTGGGGTTCCAAAAATGTAGTAGGAATCTCAAGAAATACAAAGATGTACAAGACTTCACTAATGTCCTTTAAATGCTTAGAGCATTAACACCAAGTGTTTAAGACACTAAGGAAACAAAGGTAAACATGCTAAAACTCATTAAGAAACTCCCAGTGAGCATGAGAGACAGACTAGAAAATAATCACATGGTAATAAGATGATCACCTTAACGAAAGTGGCTACTGCATCCCAAAAGGGTTGTGTCTAGTTATCGCAAAGTAACATTGTACATGTGTTACAGAATCCAATTATTTAAATGCCCCCTGAAGAGAAATCTGAGGCACAGAAAAGAATAATTTTGAAATGAATTGGTACTGAATTTATGCATTCCATAAATTTGAATGTTTGCACGTTGGACTTTCTTAAAATGAGGGAGACACTTAGAAATCACAGGACTTGACAACCAAATTATTTCTGAATAAGAACTAATTATGTTTACATTTGTTATAAAGATATAGGTAAACATGCTATGAATAGTTATATTAACCACAACAGCCAAATGTAAAGACCCATTTAGCACTATTCAAATCCAAATTCAGTGTGAAGGCACTTGGAAGGCAGTTTATTTGTGATGCAAACATATCTCTGACTTGTATGCATTAAATAAGATAAACCAAGCAATGAGCTAGTTGCAAAAACAATGAGATAATCAGGATGTGCAAATTTTGCTTTGATGACTTTTAAAATCTAAGAAAAGCCTCAGCGTGTTTTCGCTTTAGGCAGGAATTTATTCTTATTTAAGACACATAAAAATGTTCCAAGGTTTAGAAAAGACATGAATGACTGCCAAATTTGTTCATAGCTCAACTAATGGCTTGCAAAGAGTCAGACCTGCTTGTAGTAAAGACAGTGGTTTCCATGGATCCATTCATCCACCCATCCATTCATCCATTCATCTATCAATCTGTCCATCCATCCATCCATTTGTCCAGCTATCCATCTATCTGTTCATCCATCTTCCCATTCATCATTCATCCATTTTACAAGTATTTAATGAGCAGTACTCCGTCCCAGGCCATGTGTCAGGTGCTAGAAATACACAGAGGTGAAGAAGATTAAGTGCTTGCCCTTAAGAATTACTCACAGCTGGTCAATGTTTTCCCAAATTGGGGCCCAATTATTTCCTGCAGGACCTCTCAGAGTATAATGTTAAAAAAAAAAAAAAGAAAGAAAGAAAAAGAAAACACAGATACTAGGCACTTACCCTGGATTTATCAAATCAGAATATCTTGGGCTACATTTTTAGCAAGTAACCCCAAGTGATTCTTAGTCATGCTAAAATTTCAGAATTAAACTCTGGGAAGTATTTGAAGTGAGAACAAATAATTACATTTCATTGTGCTTCTGTAGAGATGTGTTAAGAGTTTGGTTAACAGCTGAGGAAAGAGGGCTAACTCAGATCCCAAGAAATAAAGACCCTTTGTTAGTGATAGCACAGCTTGGCTTCTACACACAGGGGCTGCACAAAGAAGTTCCACACACCCTGTAAAAAATCAAATGGTAAAATAGGAAGTTAATTTTAACTCTATACAAATGTGTTTGGCTTTGTGAAACAACTTTTCTTAGAAAAAGAACATTTCAATACACAGAAAATAACCCACTTTGAGATCCCAAAGACTCATTTATTAAGGTTGTTAATCTTAAAAAATAAAATAAAAAAGAACTTATGGAAGTAGCCAAATTTAGCTGTGAATTACAACTATAATTATACATAAGCATATGCTGTATATGCATACATACACATACATAAATTATTTATGTATATGCATGTACAGATGCAAGAACATAGTGTTAACTGTCCTGCAGCATGCTTCTCTTTAAGAATCACAAAGGGATTGAGCTGTGAGGTTCACATATGACAACTTCAGGGATAACTGCTGGTGGCGGGCACCCAGCACCAGTCACAGCCATCCACCCAGGCATTAGATAAAACATTTTCAAATGTATGTTACCCCAAAGAGGGCCTGATATCTTCCACACTACATGCCATTAACTTATTAATCAATAATAAACTGATAACAATCTACTTGCTGGATGTCTGGTGAACACCCACTCTTCAGCATGTACTATCCTCCTCCTCTAGAATGTTCCCCTCTCCATTGCTGATCTAGGAAGGCAAAAGAGGTAGAGTCTCTCTCTTGTCCTGGTCTCACCCATTCAAAGGTGAAAGGTACATTCCCCTGGGGAGAAAAAAAAAACTGTCATTATGCTTCCATTCTAATTTTTCCCACTTGTTCCAATAACCTGATGCATAAGCATTTCCATTATGAGGTTATCTGCACTTGGGGAAAGAGCACAGAAGTGCTCCATGTCCATTTATTTCATCTGTTCGGTGGCAGAGAGCAGAGGCATGTACGGGGGTTTGGGCTGCCCTGCGCCCCTTTGCCTCAGTGAAGCCTGAGAGCGCAGGAAGGACAGAGAGGAGCAGACCTCCAGCTGACAGTCTTCCCCAATTCTTGGAATGCAGCAGCACCGTCCTTTCCTCTGTTAGACTCTAGTCTGCAGTTGGTGACTTGCCTCCATCTTTTCCACACCGTCACCTTCCTACCAACACGCACATTCCTGTTTGCCTGTGTGGACTCCTCTCTGTTAATCATATACTTTACCTATTTATGAGCACTGTCTATGTCTTAGCATGATGAGAAGAATGTGCTGAGATAGAGGACAATTACCTTCTGAGGCCAAGAGTCCCCTGAGAGTTACTCTGGGCTTGTCAGCACCGCAGAAGTAGGCAGCCTGCGGAGTGGTGCATACAGAGGGTGGACTCAGGAGCCCAGCAGTCCCAGGCTCAATCTTGGCTCAGCCCTGTAACACTGCGAGACTGGGCACAGCGCTCTGTTCTGTAAGATTAGGAAAATAGGAGGACCTACCTCTTAGGGCTGTGGGGAAGACAAATGAAAGTGCCTGGTGCCCACAGGGACACAAGGTCCAGCCCAGAAGTGCAATGCCTCGCCTAACTATTGTGTAACACTGGATGACTCCAAAGTAAGCTATTATGGCGCCAAAGTTAATCACAGCCAAGGGGAAAGCTAATGAAAATTGAGTCAAGTCAGCTAAGCCTGGGGCACTTCTAATGAGCCTGGCAACTGAATGAGAGACAGATCAAGCACTTTCCTTTAATGAGCTTAGGGACTTGAGTTCTGAGCTGGTCACTTGCCATTGGAGTTGGGAATGTACAGAAGGAACACAGAGGGCAAGGACACAGGAAAATGGGCTGACTACAGGCAAGGGTTCCCTGCAAGCAGTTCTGAGCTGGCAACAAAAGCATCTGCTGGTTGGTTCCTGGGCTTCTTTTCTTATCTGTTTCTGAGGACAGGGAAATACCGGAAAAGGTTAGCTTAGTGTGATCAAGTCTCCAGAGTGTGGAGTATATACATGGTTCATTGGGGTGAAAGAAGAGAATCTAGAACTTTTAGAACTTGGTATTTAGTTAATCATTATTGTTATAACTTCATTCCAATATGAATTGGATACCATAAAATTCTTCCTTTTAAAGTACACAATTCAGTGTTTTTAAGTATTTCACAGAATTTTGCAACCATCACCAATTATATGACACTTCATCATCCCCTAAAAACCTACTATCATGTTCCCCTCCCCCAGACCCTGCCACCTCTAATCTACTTTCCATCTCTAAGGATTTGCCTATTTATTCCTTGTAAGTAAAAATCATACAATTAGTGGCCTTCATATCTGGTTCCTTTCACTTCACAGAATTTTTTCAAGGTCCATCCATGTTGTAGAATGATGTATCAATACTTCATTTCATTTTTATGACCTAATATTATTCCATTTTATGGCTATACCACATCTCATGTATCCATATGTATCTATTTATCAGTTGATCCATTCTATTTGGGTTTTTCCACTTTTTGGTTATGAGTAATTCTGCTGTGAACATTTAAACACACATTGTTACTCAGACATATCTTTGTAATTCTCTTGGGTGTATGCCAAACAGTGGAATTGCTGTTTCAAATGTATTTAACGTCTTGAGAAATTTTCAAACTGTTTTACAAACTGGTTGCATCATATCACAATCCTACCAGAAATGTGTAAGAGCTTTCATTTCTCCACATCCTTGATGACACCGGTCATTATCTGACTTCTTTATCTTGTCCATCCTGGTTGGTGGGAAATGATATCTCCTTGTCATTTTGATTTGCATTTCCCTAATGACTGATGATACTGAGCACCTTTTAATGTGTATATATTCTTTGGAGAAATATTGATTTAATTTCTTGGACTCTTTCGATTGTGGTCTTCCTCTTATTGATAAGCCATGTGTATATATTCTTTGGAGAAATATTGATTTCATTTCCTAGACTCTTTTGAATTTGGCCTTTCTCTTACTGATAAACTTTATATATTTTGGATGTTAATCCCTTACTGGATAAATGACTTGCAAATAGCCTCCCACTGGGGTATTGTATTGTACTTTCTTAATAATGCCTTTCGAAGTCCAAAATTTTTCCATTTTGATGAAGCCCAGTTTATCTGTTTTTCCCTTTTGTATTTTGTTCTTTTGATGTCATAGCTAAAAAATCTTTGCCTAACCTAAGGTTATGTGTTCTTCTAGAAACCTATGTTTTCTAGCAAGAATCTCTAGGACAGCAGCTCCTCTCATCCCTTACTTAAGGGTTTGCTTTTTATGGTTTCAGTTACCAGGCTTAATTGACATTCAAAAATATTAACTGAAAAATTCCAGAATAAACAACTCATAAATTGTAAATTGTGTCCCATTCTGAGTAGCATGATGAAATCTCTCACTGTCCTGCTCCATCCTGCCCAGGACATGAATCATCCCTTGTCCTATGTACTGGTGATGTACATGCTCCCCATCTATTAGTCACTTAATAACCATCTCAGTTATCAGATTGACTGTCACAGTATCACAGTGTTTGTGTCAAGTAACTCTTATTTAATAATGGCCCCAAAGTGCAAGAGTAGTGCTACTGGCAGCATAGATATGACAAAGAGAAGCTCTAAGATGTATGTAGGTATAAGAAAAACCAGCCCTGGCTGGTAGCACAGCGGATAAGGTGCCGGCCTTTGAACCCAAAGGTCACTGGTTCGATTCCCAGCCAAGGCACATAAACAGGTTGCAAGCCAGGTCTGTAGCTGGAGGCAGGTGAAAGGCAACCATACATTGAAGTTTTTCTCCCTCTCTGCCTGCCTCTCTTCCTTTCTCTCTCTCTGGAAATAATAAATAAAATCTTTTTAAAAATTTAAAAAAAAAAAAACAGTATTTATACGGTTAGGTACTATCCGTGGTTTCATGCATCCATTGGGGGTCTTGGAAAGTATCCCCCCTGCATAAGGGGAACTTCTGTATACTGTTGAATAGAAGAGGTAAGAACAGACATCCTGGTCTGATTCCTAATCTTAGAGTGAAAGTGTTTGGTCTTTCATCATTAAGCATCACATGAACTGTGGGTGTCTGTAGAGGCTCTTTATCAGATTGAGGAAGTTCCCTTCTATTGCTCATTTGTAGAGTATATTTCATTATTTTTCAATTTCTATTTTTGTGTGAGTTTTACAAATTATATGAATAGAGGGGTCAGTATTATCTATAAATAGTTATATGCGTATGTGAAGTGAATGTGCAAAACCACTTTAGACATAATCATATACCATCCAAAAGTTTGAAGGTCGCCGGATCAAGCACAGCATCTTCAAGGCTGTGACCATGACTGGCCACACCAGGAAGGTCACCTCACAGTTACATGTCACGCTCCAAACACTGCTGACTTCTGTCCAAATGCCTGAGAGGACACCAAGTGAGCATGTGGCTGAATCTGCCCTAGCTCATCCCTCCTTGCTGAAGAAGTCTTTATTTCCACCTTTAGACAAAATAGAATGTGGATAAAATCCAGCAATTATCAACCTCCCACTTTTATGGAAACACCCAAGTAATAAAATGCCATTCAAGGGAAGAGACCATTGAACACTGAGCATGTCACTCCATTTCAGGAAAATACTCCAGTCCCATCTCTCCTTACAATTAGGGAAAACAGAAGAAAAATTTTCCTTCTACAGGGCTTGACTAGCTTAACTCTGAATCACAGCCACCCACTCTGGAACCTTCTCAACAAGCAGCAAGAAATCAAAATAACCAGCCCTTGATGGCACCCTACTCCCTAGGAGCATGTCTGTCCAATCCTCTTTTCAGGAGACAAATAGTGCACTTAGGCTGGTTTGTGACATCCAGAAACTGGGGCCCATGCGTAGCTAAACACTGTTTGCCCCAAACTGCCATTTATGGACCTTAAAAGGGACAAAGGGTAGTGTTTCGGAGATCAATTAATAAGATACCTAGATAGGACATCCACAAGAACTCTCAGCTTCCAAAGTAGTGCAGCAGAGCAGCAGAGTTCAGGTGGCAGTTAATGAGGCAGCATCCATGGCCAGAAGGGATATGAAAGGTGTGAATTCGAGAGCGGGTGCAGAGAGCCTGGACATGGTCAGCATTAGGACCTTTCTAGGGCATCCTGGTGCCAGAGGAGCTGGTCAGAATGCCAATCAGGCCTGGCCACCCCTCCCCAGATAGACAATTGCTTGAACAGTTAAAAATGTCAGGGTGTTCTGTTTCCAGTCTGAAAAACATGTGAACAAATGATATATTTTAATAGATTTAATTATTTAGATTCTTAAGAATCACTGGAACAGATTTAATGCCAGAGGTTTTTCTTATTATTTTATTCACACTTTCATTATTGTTAGTGCCTGGATTTCCATTTAGAAATAAATAGTCTGACAATTTTTACATCTCAACTGGCAGCCGGCACAAAATACGAGACAGCTGCCAAGAAGCTCTCTGTCATGCTGAAATGTAATATTGCAACATGTTGTTAAATCCTTTATCTACATAGCTGCCACAGGCTGCACGCATTAGAGTGTGAACTTTGTATTGGCTCAGAGCAACGTGTCTGAACTTGACATGTCATAAATTAGCACAGTGGCAAACTTCCGGAGCCCCTTTTCTCTTATGCCAGCCCTTGATAAGTAAAGGGTTTTACATGCCAAAAGTCTACACAGTGATTGTGACACAGACATAGCCCAGGGGAAGGCGGCAGGACCTTCCCTTCCACTTTACAAACACTTGGGGGAAGCCTGGCCTGGATCCGGGACACCTGCAAAATATGATGGTAATAGCAATCACGTATGGAAGATTGAACTGCTCAACAGGAAGAAACATCCAATTGAAGAATTGGACCTTCCTTGGTTTTTTTCCAGCTGGTGTTGGCAGCGCAGGCCATCTGTTTTATCTATCACTTTCTAACTACCAAAAGATACAAAAGGATCAGGTATCTACCGATTTCCTAATTCAGCCCTGAGCTCCCAGCTAAGCTGCCCTCCATATCCATATATACTCTCCATTAGAATGGCTTCTCCGGTCTACACCCATTCTTTGTTTCAACTGTTTTCACTGATAGTTTTAAGAGTCCTTTGTATCCTCTACTGACTAGCTCTTTGTCAGATGTGTAAATTGCAAATATTTTCTCTTTCCTCCTCTTCTGAGGGTCATCCATGGGGCAAAGACTTACTCAATTTTGGTGAAATCTAATCCTTCAACTTTTGCTTTTATGGCTTGTGCTTTGGTATTGAGTCTAAGAATTCTTTGCTTCTTTGCCTGCAGATCCTGAAATATTGTCCTATTTTTTCCCAGAAGTTTAAGTCTATGATACACTCTAAGTTCATTTTTTTTTTAAGATTTTATTATTTTTAGAAAGAGGGGAAGGGAGAGAGGCAGAGAGGGAGAGAGAGGCCAATGAATGGTTGCCTTTCACCTGCCTCCAGCTATGGACCTGGATGGAGACCTGGCTTGCAACCTGATCATGTGCCCTGACTGGGGAATTGAACGAGCAACCCTTGGGTTCACAGGCCGGCACCTTATCCACTGTGCCACCAGCCAGGGCTAGTTCATTTTTATGTAACATATGAGATATACATTGATGGGGTTTGGGTATTTTCTGGGGGGAAACCAATGGAAGTCCAATAGCTCCAGCCCATTTGTTGAAAGGGTGAATCTTCTTCAATTGAATTGCTCTTATATCTTGTTAAAATTGAGTTGGGCATATTTGTATTGGTCTATTTCTGGGGCTGTCTGTTCTGTTCCACTGATCTATACTATACATCTGGCTCCTCACCAATACTGTACAATCTTGATTACTGCAGCTTTCTAGAAAACCTCAAATTGGGTAGAGTGATTCATCCCAGTCTTCATAAAGTGGGTGTTTTAGTTATTCTGAACCTGTGCCATTCTGTATACATTTTAGAGTAACTTTGTGTACTCGCATATCTATGAAAATGTTTGCTAGTACTTTGATAAGAAATGCACTAAACTATAGGTTCATTCCATGAGAATTGACACATCTTACTGTTTGAGTCTTTGAATCCATAAACACAATATCTCTCTGCTCTTCCTGATGTTTTTTCATTTACATTTTCTAGTTCTCAACATATAAGTCCTAAGGGTATACTTTTACAAATTCAAAATACCCTGAAGACTCTGTGACATATGATGAAGATGGTGATGACTATGGTAACTGAAGGGGGTATGGAGCTCTCATTAAGAGCTAAGCTCTTTCAAGTCTATTTGCATTTTTTAAAGATTTTATTCATTATCCTTAGAGAGAAGAGCAGGAAAGGAGGAAGAAAGGAAGAAAAACATCAATATATGGTTGCCTTTCACATGCCTCCAGCTATGGACCTGGCTGGAGACCTGACTTGCAACCTGGTTATGTGCCCTGACTGGGAATTGAACCAGCAACCTTTGGGTTCACAGACCAGCACCTATCCAATGAGCCACCAGCCAGGGCTATTTGCATATTAATTCACTGAATAGACAAAGCATCTCTGAAAGGGACTGTCTCCTTTGCTGACCTCCAGTACTTTTCAAGCCCTGATTTACTTTTTTAACACTTGTCCACCTATAGTCAAATAAACATTATTTTTCTGATTCAGCACCACTGTCACAAACTACAGCAGAGTCTTACCTCTTCCTGGAGCCAGAGGTGGCAAATAGATAAAATGGATGAATCTTGAAATAATGAATAATTATATTTTAGAGACTTTTTTAAGTAATTTGCATAGGAATCATTTTAAAATGCAATGCCTTTGTCTTCTTAAAAAAAAAAAAGTGTACCAAGCCTATATTTCCTAGAGCTCCCCGCATGTCAGACTTAGAAGAGCACATTCTGTTACAATGGAGAAAGTGCTCAATGGCTACTGTGATCTGTTTGACTTTCTTGCTTGATTTTTTTTAATGCTTCTATCCCCTTCCTCAGTACTAGACTAGTAGATATCTCCTTGTCCTTTTCTCATTGTTCAATTCAGTGAAGCCCCCTAAGCTAGCTGGAATAATCATTGGATTGCCTGCACCAAAAGTTCATGTAGTAGGCAATGAAAAAAACAAAACTAAAAACAATCCAGCTCAAATACTCAGCAGTTTGAAGAATTAGAAGAAGTATAAAGAGACAGAGAGAACCAAGAGAAAGACATGGGGAGAAATGAGAACAGAATTTGAGTTCAAATTCAAGTCTTCCTGGCTCTGAAGCCCAGGCTTTTGCTTCTATCTTACACTGAGTTTTTTGAAAAGGGAAAAATAGTTTCCAAGACAGAGTGTCCACCACAGTTTTTATCAAATGGGTTTGCGTTCTTCCTACCAGCAGAGTATAAGATTTAGCACCAAACTCAGGAAATCAAGTTTATGGGCCATCCTTAATGATCTCCATCTTCCATGGCCTCTCACCAAGCTTCAGAGACTTCCATTAAATGGATAGCGAGGGATGATGAGACCTGCACTTTTCTCTGGTACTGAGTTATTTAGAAACATCACCAGGGACCCATTTGTGTCTCCTGAGCACCATGCTTGGGTTGCTCCAAGGAAGAGAGAGGACGGCAGGGAAATAAAGCAGGAGGTAGGCCCAGCTCTACTTCCATCAGTCATACCACCCTGAAGAGGACAAGGAACCCCTCTCATTTCTGCTCTCGTCCCCATTCCCATGCCCTCTCCACAGTTAGATGCTGGGTCCATGAAACATCCCTAAGGGGCTTTCTCTCATGTTGGAGTGCAGGGGTCTCTGAGCCTGTGCTGTTTTCAGCCCTGGTTTAAGGTCTTGGCAGTTGGGGAAGTGCCCTGAGAAGAGAGCATGATGGTTGTACTTACAAGGAGGGTGTTAACACTTTAGCTTCATCTTGTATCTGAGAATGGCAGGTAGTGCCACAGTCTTCGATCACAATGGGGTTTTTCCAAGTAGTTAGGGGTATAGCCTTTGAAATGAGAACAAGCCCCTGAGCTAGTTCTTGGTGGACCCCAACTACAGTAAAGGGGAAGGGTGTGGACCTGCCCCTGCAGAGCAGGGGAGGAGAGACCCACATGATCATAGTCACAAGGGTCATCTATAGAGAGCCAACAGATGGACCTCAGTTCCTAACCACTTACATTGGTTTTTAACTACAGAATCATATGATACATCAGTCTGGCAGGTGGAGGTCAAAATGAAACCTGTTGTCTGGGGAATTTTACTTTTTTTTTTTTTTTGGTGTAACCAGATTAATAGTTAACAATAAATTATATCCTACTGAATAACTCATCTACAGCCGTACCACCCTGAATGCGCCCAATTTTGTCTGAATAACTATCCCAAAAATCCTTATGCTGTCATGGGGTTCCAATCTCAGGCCAATGCAATTCTGCTTACAGCTACAATACCTCAGGACATGTCCACCTCCCTTCTAGTGCCTAAAAATCAGGACACAACCCAATGTGTTCTATGTTTTCCTTAGGGGGCTATTGTATCATCTCTTATTTTGTAGCTCACCATATCATCTTCTCCCATTATGGAAAATTAATGAGTTTATAGGGGCTAGCAGCCTATCAGAAAATTCTATCTTATCTAGAAGAATGATAGTTGTCAAGTCAATGCCAAAGGGACTAAATAACTCATTGTAAAAATGCCCTCTCCACAGGAAGAGGTTACACTGCGTAAATGACAACCTCTGTTGTCACTAGGAAGGCCCCATGGTGGGAAGGTCAGCATTTGCATGGACTCATCATATGGGCAACTCACCCAAAATCAACACAGCACCTATATTGATTGGGTCACTGCAAAGATACTGGTCACCAGATCCTCAGTCTACCTGGTTTATTTATTTATACAAATCACTGCCTGTCTCTTATAAAATTCAAATACTCCTGGGAGCCTCCCTTTGCTGTGTCAACATTTATTGAGACCTACTGTGTTCTCCATAGCATGTTGCTTGAAGCAGAAGCCAACACCAGAGCCAAAGGAGACACTGGTAGCACTGTGCCAGGGACGGGTGACTCAACTTCCAAGTGGGTCTCCATTCTGCCTAGAGGGAGCGGGTAGCTGCGATCATGGAGTCTGTGCCCGTGAGACCAGACATGTGGGTGCTGCAGGGCCGGGAGCAGGGAGCCAAGGCAGAACCAGTGTGAGCCCCAGGCCCACCTATGGTTTAGAAACACTCACATATTTCTACTCTGGGAGTCCACCCAAATAAAGTAATTCTTACTGGTAAGAAAAAAGAGAGTTACTGCCTAAACAACCAGGAATTCTACCACATCAGCTGATTATAGTTTACTGATTCCCAGAGGGATGATAACACCCCAGGACATAAGTACAGGGAGTAAAAGACAGGTGTTAAAAGGGAGCACAGCACAGTTTCACATCAAGGCAAAGTGAGAAGTGTGAGTTTTGAGATTCCCAGAGCTGTATAATAGGAAAAATACCAGTTACCCATTCTCATTGAAATCTGATTCTTTTCAAGCACAGATATGAAAGGTATTTATGCAGTGGGTTCTTATTAAAAAAAGTCATATCATAAGTGTTTTCTTTGAGATCTTGCTGATCCATCATCATTGGCTGTATATATCTTTTGTTTTGCTTTTTATCTGGATTATGATGGGAGAGAGTGATGCAGAGAAATTTTTAATTTCTAAGTAGTCAATCTGCTAAATTATAATTTATTTTTCTGCTCTTATGTTTTGAAATATCTTCTCCACTCCCAGGAAGTTTAGTAAAGATTTACTTTTGTTTTCTACTGCTATTTTTATGTTTTAGTCCATCCACCAATAATATATTTTGAGGTATGATTCAAAGGCAAGATTACACTTGCCCACCAGTCATCCTAGAAACCTTCATTAAATGGTGATTTCCTTCCTGTCCCATGCTGTCCCTCCCCTCTCATGACATATATTAATGACATATATTACATTTTTATATGTAATAAAGACTGTTCTAGGACCACAGTCTTGTTATACAGGCCTGGGTTGACTCTTGTCCTTGTCCCACATTGTTTTAGTAGCTGTTACTTTATGAGGTGTGTCAGTATCTGGGTGGGTTAGATGTCCCTCTTCATTCTTAGGTTCTAGGATTTTTTAAAAATATTTTTCAGCCAGTATTTTGGAAGAAGCAATAGGGCAGATGTCAGAAAACAAGGTCACTGGCCACATTTATAAGCTATTGGAACTGATCCTGTTCATTCTAAATAATTTCTACTGATATAGATGTGTATTGGAGACTGGGCTTTGCAGGACGTAATGGAAGAGTCTTTTCCAGTGGTTAGGGTGGGGCTGGATTGCTCCTTTTTTGAGGGCACTGGCACAGTAACAAAATATTTCACACTTGCTGTTACTCTTTCTGACAAGGACGGATTACATTTGACCACACTTCAGCATTCACAAAGGCTCCCAAAATGTGGTCTCACACGGTCTTTGTATCAACCCTGAGTTGAGCGAGCGCCTGTTATCTTGTCCAACAGATAAATAACAGAGGCTCCCTAGGACTGCCAACTACACCAGGGCAGGTGGCACCTTCTCCAGCACTCTGTGAAGTCCCAGTGGCTGGAAAGGGCCAGGCACCACTCTGGCATGATGATGCTGTGCTGAGCTGCTAAATGAATACACAAATAGCTGAATAAACAGACAAAGGAGTCCAAGCCACTCCTTAGCACAGTCCAAACCTGGAGACCATCTGGTATTTCTTGTCCCCAGTGAAGGGTTTGCTTTGCCCATGTCACCTGTAGCTTGAACATTGTTACTTTCTCCATCTTCTGGGTCCAATCCTGCCAAGAGCTGTCAGTATGAGAATTGACAGGAACTTTTGGGATGTTCCAGCTGAATGAAGGTGCTCAGGTGACTACGGTGCTGCTTGCCCACCTCAGCTGTATGTCCTTCCCCAGAAGGCTCTGTCCCTTGTGACCATTCACCTTCCCTGTAGGCAGGTCCTGTTTCAGTTCTTTGCGCTCCTGTGAAACATGATAAGCACTGGGAGGTAGGTGATGTGCATTTACTTTGACAAAATTATAGCATATTCTTCACCACCTTCAATGGCCCAGCCAGGCAGAAGGTAGATGTAGGAGTAGTAAACATAGTAAACACTTCAAACCCATTCAGATGGAGTGGGGCCCACCCTCAGTGTTAAAGTTTACACTAATTGGGATCAGCAGGAACTCCCACACTCATACTGGATGGAGTGACTTTACCAAGGTGTGGCCCGGTCTGGGGCAGTGACAGAGGGCATAGGCAGGGGGAGGGGCAAACTGGGAATGCAGGGGGTGTGGCTGCAGGTGCTGGGGAGGCTGCTCACTCACAGAGGCAAACAGCTACCCCAGGCCTTCAGCTCCACCTGTGCCCTGACTGCTGGTAGCAACATGCAGGCATGGGAGCCCTTGGTGTGCTCCTGGCCCACCAGGAGACATGGTAGGGGCAGGTGGAAGAAGCCAGAAATTTACCTTGGGACTCAAAGACACCTCGAGGGCACCTCAAGCTCCTGCCCCCAACCTGAACCTGAAAATGGTGCCCAAGAAAGGGACATCTTCAGGAGGGTGAACTTATTTATCCAAGAAGCCCTCCAGAGCCGTTAAACCCAAGTCACATTTACTCAGATCTTTAAAAATTACCCTACCCTAGAAATAATAAAATTATGTGAAATCTCCACTGCCCTGGAAAACTCTAGGCCATGTGACCACTCACGGAGCCACAGACTCTGCTGCCAGAGATGACACGATACTCTGAAACCACACTCGGGATGGTGTGAACACCAGAATTCCACCGAGTGATTAAATCTCAGGGCGCACTGTCTCATTCCTGGCGTAGAAGATGAGTATGATCATTGTTTTAAAATCTGCCCGCCCCTATTGTCATTTTTTCTAATAAAGCAGCAAAGTAAGACGTAAGTGCAAGTAAAAAAAAAAAAATACAAACCACAAAATAAGCTGAAATTAAAAGTACAGCAGAGACATTCTGGGAGGAAGAGCCTGTTCCACAGACTTTCTAAAAATGGAATTACTTTATTTTGCCGCGGCAATGCACACAAAAATGACTTTCCTTGCAGCCCGAGCAGTGGCAGCGCAGGAGGAAATGGACCAGATCGTAGGCAGGGGGTTTAACTGGGAGAAAAATGGTGAGGCTGAATTTTGCACACACACAAACACATGCATGCACACGCACACACAGACACGTCAATACCTGCAGCCTGTGCTTCAGGGCAGGGAGCTGCATTGGCAGCAAAAAGATGGGAAATCGATCATTTTAGTCTTTGTCTTCAGAGCTAAATGCAATGGTAGTCCAGTTGAGTTTTAGCCAGATGGTGTTTTCCTTCATGCGAAATGCAGACATTCTTAGGCCCCAGCCAGCGTGCACTGGGGAGGAGGACCAAAAAATCCAGCTGCAATGTTCATCCAAAGCTCACCAGGGTTTTCCAGTTTGATGCTTAATAAAAACAGCCCTCTACTTCTTAAATACAAAGTGTTGGGAGGTACTGCCATTTTTTAAACCATCCTGTTCAGGGCAGAAGGACACATGATAGCTCTGTGTGGCGGGGATTATTTCAGACCCAACTGCACACAAGAGTACAGCACAGGGTGTGCGTGCCAGGGCCGATGCTGCTCCGTGTGCCTGACCTGCTCACTCACGTGCTGCACAGCCGTCCTATGGGATAAGTATGGCCGTGGCCCAATTTAAGGATGAGGAGATAGGGCTGTAGCTGGTGCCAGGGCCCACTTGCAGGGGCAGGACTTGGGCCCCACCGTGCACTCCACCTAGAAGGGATGCAGGAATTAACTCACAAGTGGAAATGGACTTCCTTTGGAAACAAAACGACAAGTGGGAGCATCTTCACTTTTCAATCTGCGCAAGAATGAAATTAAGAACTGTAAAGTTCATATGCAGTTTTTTTAAAAAATTAAACTTTTAACATTAATTGCTCCTGAACATTTGTGAGTGCCCAGAAATCCTGACATAAAAGCTTTAATTTCTATGCAAAGCAGATAGGATGATTGAGTTATAATTAAAATGGTAATTATACCCTTAATGCTCCATATTTGACTTTAAAAAAAAATGTTATGCTCCAAGAAAAGCTATTTAAAGATCAGAGGAGTATGCTTGAAAATGAATGTATTCAAGACATTTTAAATCTTTTAAAATCCAGTTATTGATTTTTACATGCTTTCAAGTGCAGTCTAAAACATTTTCTTCATTTATTTTGGTCGATGGAAATAATAAAAAATCATTGGAACGTGAAAAGCTTAAAGGAAGGCAATATTCTGAGGTTGATATTTAACGCGATAAATATTTGAGACGCAGGGGGTGTAGGGGGAGACCTGGGCACGAGTCACTAGGAGCCACACTATGGTGGGTGGGGAGGAGCCCGTCGGCGGGAAGCCAACCTCCTTTCTGACTTCCGAGGTGTCACTCTGGGCTTGAAGGCTGCAAATATGACATTTCCTTTGATCCTTCATCGACTGTTTAGAATTAAAAAAGAACACCTAAAGCTATAAATCAAATGTCAGGGGTGGAAGTCTAGTGGAACCACGTCAATATTTCATGATGTATGACTGGCTCGGAGCCGCAGACACGCCAGCACTGCCGACAGTGGTTCTCAGGGTGCTTTGCACTCGCTCAGCCATGCCTCACGCCCTGAGCAGCAGTCAATGAACTTGGAAACCGTGGAAACCTGTGCATGGGTTGGGCCTGAAAGCACAGAGGGCCCTGCAGACCTTCCACTCTCCTCCCTTCTGCTGCCAGCCACTTCAGCTCATACACAGAGCCTGCTGCTCCAGGCTCCCTGAGCTCCAGACCTCCCTCCTGGAGGGTCCTTGTGCAGGTGCTGGTGAATGGAGGATTTCCCCTCCCCAGGCTCTCCCAGGAGCGGAGGGGAAAAGAGAGGGACTCAGGTATTTTCACATGATGGAAGCTCTTAGGAGGATGATTTTGACCAATGGGAAAAAGGGTGAGGTATCAGGTTTATAAAGGACTAACAATGGACAAGTCACCAGCTTTCCTAGTTTGCGCCTCACCACACTCATGGGGCTTCACAGACAGTCTTTTCTTCCTCCATCACAAGCTGATGCTAGAAATTGCCCCACAGAACATGGTAAATGGCTGGGATCCATCCAGACATAGTGGATTTCAGGAACAGCACCAGTTAGCCTAGCGAGGCATGGGCATTGCCCGTTGGCAAGGTGCTGTGTTTAAAGTAATGTTCGTAGCCACAAGCATTTGGAGGATCTACAAACTCTACAAGGAAGTCCAATGACCAGCACATTTTTAAAATTAACTTGTTGTTATGTAACAGGACCCTATGGGGTGGGGGGACCCTCAGTTTTAATGGGCTCAATTTGCCCATCACCAGGAATAACTTTTAATAAGAGTTTAGTGAAAAGGAAAGGTATTTTGTTTACTTGAGGGGTATACAGATTTATATTAAAGGTACAATTATACCATTAAATCCCACTCCCTTTAAAAATACCCAAAACATACAGTCCTGTCCAATCAGGCTAGTGTTCCAACAGACAAGCAAAAGATACTGTCTTTCAGAAACACAACAGTTCACAATTTAGCATTCCAGCTATAAACTCAAAGTTCCCAGCAGCTGCTATACCCAGTTAGGGGAGTATCTTGTGCTCCCCTAACTCTTATACCACAGGTAATTCCCGTCCTCTGTGTAAGCTGCATGTCTCCCTTCTCCCCTTCGCTCCCCTCCTCAAACCAGGTGAGTTCTCAGACCAACTGTCTGTCTATGTGTCCATCCAGGGATGCAAACAAGTCCCTGTCTGCAAGTCCATCCCAGAAAGCAAAAAGAGAGAGACCGGTGTCTCTCTGCATGTCATTCCAGGGGAGCCCCTCCGCATGTTCATCCAGGGAAGGCCCTCTGCGTGTTCATCCAGGGGACCAAGAGGGATTCATGGCTGCTGCCTATTTTAAATCCCCTTTGATGTAATGTGTACAATAAACAGTTCTGACCACTGACAACTTTGCATAGCACTGTAAGCCTTTTCGACACTACCATCTGAGTAAGGCCCCACCTATTTCCTTGGTGTGAAAAAAACAAAGATTAATCTACCTGGCCTCACCCTACCCCCATCCCCAAACTGCAGAGCTGGGGGTTTTGGCTTTCTCCCACTCTGTAACAGTTGTATTACAGCTGTCCCATTTTTTCCCCCATTGCTCCCTCCTACCCCATGACCAGCACATTTTTGTGAAGGTTTTGCAGAACAGAAGTTGGGCCACAGCTGAAGGTCCTGGGATGGAGCTGCTGGCAGTCCCTGTTCCATCAGGCTCCTGCACCCACTGCCTTCCCTGGACCAGGGCAGACCTGTTGTCTGCTAGGCTCGCTGTCTTCCCTTTCTTTCTTTCTTTTGCTATCTTGTTGACTAAAATGGAGAAGGTCCCTACTGCGGGAAATGTTTGTGGTTTTGCTGTTCAGCAGGGACCCGTGTCACCACTGTTGATGCACACATGACAGGGTCCTGTCTTAAGAGTCCAGAGACACTTTGCAAGATGAGCATTTATAATCCTGCTTCAGTGCTTGGTGACAGGGGCCCCAATGAGCCCAGCAAATATTTTGCACCCCACACAAGACTTGAAGTCAGGCCAAAACAGACTCTGTTCTCCTTTCCAATGAAAAACTCAGTTATCTGCAAACTCAAAGGTCACTGGTTCGATTCCCAGTCAGGGCACATGAGCAGGTTGCAAGCCAGGTCTCCAGCCAGGTCCATAGCTGGAGGCAGGTGAAAGGCAACCATATATTGATGTCTCTCTCCCTTTCTTCCTCCACTCCTGCCTTTCTCTCTAAAAATAATGAAGAAATTAAATCTTAAAAAAAAAAAACTCAGATAAAAGTTGTGCTGGTGGTTCCATGGGTGTGCCCATGTCAGATATCATGCTTTATCTGGGAGCCATGTACTATCTGTGAATTCTACCTCAGTACAAGAAAACAGGAGAGTTGGGATGAAGCCTGAAGAGTGGTTGGCCCGGACCCAAGTGCTCTCACCACATGGCTCTGGCCAGTCATCCACCCTCTCTGCTTCTTCCTTGGCAAGTGGGACAGTAGCCGTGTCAGCCTGGAAGGGTAAATGAGAAGATGTCTGTAAAGTGCCCACATAAAATTAACCTTAGTGATTTTCACAATATAATAGAAATGGGTAATAGAGAAGAGTCCCCAGAGAGGATGGGGTTTTAGCTAAGCTTTGAAATCTGATCAGATTCAAGCAAATAGTTGACGAGAACGTCCCCGAGCCTATGGAAAGAATTAGATCCTCAAATCCAAGAAGCAAAGAGAATACCTAATTACATCAATTCAAAAAGGCCTTCTCCAAGGCACATTCTATTAAAATTGTCAAAAATTAATGACAAAGAAAGAATTCTCAAAGCAGCCAAGGAAAAGAAGAAAATACCATATAAAGAAAAGCCCATTAGGTGATCAGCAGACTTCTTCTCAGCAGGACTCTACAAGCCAGAAGAGAGTGGAATCAAATATACAACCTACTGAGAGAAATGACCAGCCAAGAATAATATATCCAACAAAGTTATCATTTAGATGTGAGGGAGAAATAAAGACTTTTCTAGACATACAGAAGCTAAGGGAATGTATCACCAGAAGACCTTCATTGCAGGAAATACTCAAATTCTACATGAAACAAAGAACAGAAGGTCACAAAACTACAAGTAAGATCATCAACAAACTTACAGTATAAACAGGGATTATTTTGGCAAAAAAAAAAAAAAAAAAACAGGGCAAGGATAAAGTTCTGAATTTGCAAAGGTGGCTAGAGAGCAGATGCATTCAAAAGAAAAAGAAACTTTTTTTTCATAACCACACACGTTCTTACACACACACACACCGAACTGAGACACAGAACTTAAAGGAAAAAAAACAAAGAGCATGGCATACCACCAAACAGAAACAACAGGCAGAAACACAAAGGAACAGAGCCAATGGAGGCAGAGAGCTACCAAAAAACAAAGGACAGAATAGCGATTGGGAATTCTCATACATCAATAACATCCTAAATGTAAATGGACTGAACTCACCAATAAAGAGACACAGAGCAGCAGACTGAATCAAAAAACAAAATCCAGCCATATGTGGCCTTCAGGAGATGCATCTAAGCTGTAAACAAAGATAGATTCAAAGTGAAGGGGAGAAAAATGATTCTCCAAGCAAACAGCATCCATAGAAGAGCCCATGTAGCCATACTTATATCTGACAAAAAAAAAAAAAAAAAAGATTTTGAGATAACAAAGGTAAAAAGAGACAAAGATGGATATTTTATCATGTTAAAGGGGATGCTATATCAAGAAGACATAACTTTTCTTAATATATATGCACCCCATCAGGGAGCACCAAAATATATAAAGCAACTACTACAGAACTAAGAGGGGGGAATGACAAAATTATAATCATAGTAAGGGACCAGAAGTCGAAGCAGGATTGAAACAGAAGTGCAAAGAAAAGAAACTGCACAGCACCACCTAGGCTGGTAGTGACCCTCCTGAGTGGCCCCAGGCCTCAGAGAAGAGTACCAATACCTCTCATGGCCTTGGGACTTGGATCCTGAGGAAGATAGTGTCTCTATTTCCAATAAGTGCAGAATTGAAAATATAGACCCCACATCTGGGTAGAAGCATCTCACCCCTGCATTCTGGAGCTGGGCCTGGGCTGCCTGCATGATGCTCTGGGGACAGCTGGGCAGAGAGGGGTGGGGAGGGGAGGAATAGAGAGTTTAGATTCATGGGTCAGTGAAAAACAGCTGTCCGGGATCCAGGAGCAGGCAAACAAGAAACTTATGTTTTGGTTTCATCTCACCTCCAAGTTGAATTATTGATTTTAATACTTTATTTTCACATACGTTTGTTTGAGTGACAGATGTTCCTCAGGGAGTGCCTCCGAAGGAGAAATGAGATTCTGATAATTAAGGATTCCACTCGGGGTCTCAGGCGCGGGGATTAAGCTGCTCACTGGAGTGAGCACAGAGGCTCTCGGGAGATCAGGACGCGGACTCAATCACTTCTTCCCGTTTCTTAAATTACACTTCAGTTCTCAGGAAGGCTTAAGATTCGGCCCATTGGTTCCAGAAAGAAGTTCATTGAACTAGGTCTCCATCATTTTCAGCATGGGAATGGTGGCTCTGGCATCCGAGGGCCAGCCCCCAGGAAACCAGGATGGGGGTGGGGGATGAGTTGCAGGGGCTTTTGGGGAGGTGAGTCACAGGGCTGGTGGGAGGGGGAAACTAGCAGCCATGGATCCTTTTCTCACTGGAGCTTCTGATTTGGCTTCGGTGGGTCATGTATAGGTAGGTAGAACAGGCCTTCCTCAAAGGTCCTTTTCCACTTTCCGCATAATCAGGGAAAGGCTCCAGATGGTCTCTCCAAAAACAGCATCTGCCCCAAACTGGAAAGACATTGGTGTCTTTGACTCACTCATTTTCATTTTCATAGAGCATCTGCCTACTGATCCACCACCACCAGGCGTTGACTTCGACACATTCCAGAGTCTATCTGGAATGTGTCTAAGTCACCCTCACACCTGCTCAGAAGATGCTGATCAGTCTGACTCCTGCATGCATGGGGGTCATAGAGGCACAATTCATTTCTTGCTCAGACCTGTGTCCTAGTGGCCCATCGGGTCACAGGCCAGCAGCTAGAGAAAAACTCTGTGCTACCTCTGTCCTTTTCATCCAAGTCTTGCCTGCTGGACCCCATGGCAAGTGCAGGTGGCAAACTCACTTCTGTGGTGCTGCCAGCGCTCACAAGTCCTCCACACCTGTCAGCTCAGTGTCACCAGTGCAGGTGTAGGTGCTCACAGATGTGAAAGCCTCTTTACAAGATTGTTTTTCTCACTTTCTAAAAGATCTCCCTCAGAGTTTGCTGACATGTTTTTAGGGTGCAGCAAGGATGCAGTCCTTGGGACATCCATCTCCACAGTTCATCTGGGATCAAGACAAGACACCTCAGGACCCCTCCCTTTTCTGCCATGAAGGCTTCAGGTCTAGAGGGGCCACATCATGTGTCTACCCCCAAAGCAAAGTCAGAGTGGACAAACAGAAGCAAAAGCCATACTGTCAGCAACAGCACAGATGTTAGCAGGGCACTTGGGCATTTGTAACCAGGTGAATTGGGTGGGCACCAGCCCCAGGGCCATGTCCACACTCACAAGGAACAACACCTCCTCTCTGTATAGAGTAAGATGTAGATGGTGGCCACATTCACTCCAGATCACACAACTGCAAAGGCAAAGCTCAGGTCTGTGCTCAGATCTTCTGATTAAGCCACAACTACACTCTTTGTGCAGTTCCATGATTACCTCATAATTTGGGACCATATGGTTGTCTTACTTTTCATTCACCAAATCTAAATTGTTGATGGGCCACTGTAGACATCACTTGAGTAACTGAAATCTACATTTACTCCAAAACTCTCATTTTAGCTTTTAGATTGAAATATATGCAATTGCTATTCTTGTAAGTCAAAATATGGCCCACTTCATAGGATTCAATTTAATTTTAACTCAATTTTTTTTAAATCTAAGTGACTAGTTATTCATTGTCTTTATAACACTGTCTCCTCCATAGAAAGTGAGAATTGGGGTAAAGGGGACGTGGAGCAGGGGTGGGTGAGTGCCTATAGTGATGGGGAACTGGGATCGCTATGGGACCCCTTCCTCCCATCTCTATCTCCTGTCTCCAGCTTATTTCCACCCTAACCACAGGGCCCACACCAGGGGTTTCCAGAATCCTAGTCCACGAAGAAACCTCACCTGTCTCCTGCTTAGAGCAGTGCATGGCTCTCAATGGGAAAAAAAAAAAAAAAAAAATACCTGCTGCTTGAATTAATACATTAATTCAGCAATGAATTATTTTGCTTTTGTGGCCCTAAAAGTTTAGAAAGAAACTTTGGGTTGATTCTTTTCTTTTCTCCTTTTTTTTTCATTTTCATTCAGTGAGAACTATTAGGAGTCACCTGTACATGCACACATAGAGAACAAAAAGAGTTTCCCCTGATGGCTCTTATACTCCTCATTTATCAGATGTATTTCACCTATAATGAAGACAATGCCCCATTGGAGCTACTTGACTAGAATTAGTAAATAGTAATAACTGGGCTTGTTTCACACCATGAGGACTTCATGGAAATCAGGACACATTCCATGGTGCAAACATCTTCACATTTCTCTCCCAGAATGATAAACCATGTCTTACCTATATTTGTACCCAATACATGGCATAACACTTGGCCTGAAATAAGCCCCCAGTAAATATTTACCAACAAATGAATAAACACAGCAGAAAATTATAGAGGATTTGCTGAATCAAGGACTGAGAACCAGGATAAAATGGAGGATGAAGGGTGGGAGGTAATCAAAGGAACACACTGAGTTCAGAAGACAGCAAAAGCAGAAGGGTGAACGTGAACCAGGGACCCAGGGGACAGAAGAAGCTGATGCTGGAAATCCCAGGTGGAATTTGCTTCTAAAATCAGACCAACGGGAAAACAGTATGTCTGCAGAAGTTAGAAACCAAAGGAAAACTGATGAATATCCTGCATCACCACAGAGGGTGCAAGAAACATAGAGGATGATGCTCTGAAAAGGAGCAGATTCCACCTCCCACCAAACCACCTCCACCACCAGGTCACAATCCAGGATGATGTCTGGAACGTGGCCTGCCCAGAGGCCATGCCACACCCTACACTGTGAGTGCACGTGCTTGGGGGAAAGTGCAAAAGTGTAATTTTACTGAAATCCCTGTTGTTGGAATGGTAATCCTGATACATTTCACGACTTATCAAATATTAAATCTAAGTCAGAAACAAGAAAAAAGACGTATCACTACTAATTGCAACTAATTGTATCACTGAATCTACTATGACCATGCATGAGAGCCCTACAGACAAGACTTGTCCACTAAACATGCCCTGTGCTTGGCAAGGGTCCTGCCACACACACACCCAGCTGACAGTGTATTTGTAATGACCAAACCAAAACCTGTGCAGAGGCAGTTGATCTCTATGCAAAAATAGGACTGAATCATAAAGGATCCATTTGGAATTCACCTCATGGCATTTTGGCAACAGCACCATTTTTGTTTGTTTGTTTGTTTGTTATCAAGTTCATGGCGCAATACCTTCAAAGTGATAGCCAACATTAACTGACCATCTCTGGGTACAGAGTTCTGAACTTCCTAGACGCAATCTCAGAAACACCCCAAAACATCATTTCCTCAAGTACACATTCCTGCGATCCATTAAAATATCATAGAGTTTACTATGTGGGTTATAGTTTAGTCTAAACATCCATTAGTCAAAGAACATAATTATATAGAATTATTGCCTATTTTATTTTTCCCATAGGAAATCTAAGTCATGGGTCTGATGGAATTTGATCCTTGACAAAATCAAGACACTACATCTATATATCCTAGAAAATCATTTTTATAGCTCTTTTGCAGCTGGGAAAATAAAATGCAGAGAGATAAATTCATTCCATGCTCTCTATCTATCCTACCCTTTCAAATAAGGAAAATAATGTCTACAGCCAACATGAACCAACTGATCTCATCAAATGAGAAAAATAAAAAGAGGTGATCTGTGGTTAGAGAGTCTCCCAACCTCCTGATCACCTACAAAATTAAATTGTGTGGTCAAAATTCAGTTATCTTGAAATGAGAATTAAAACAATCAATACTGCTAGTCACCTGTTAGAACAACCATCATCCAAGACGTTGATCACACCAAATGCTAATGAGAATGTGGAGCAGCAGAAGTCCCCTTCATTGCTGGTGGGAATGCAAAATGCCACAGCCACTTTGGAATGGAGCCAGCAGTTTCTTACACAATAAATGTATTCTTATCGTCCAATCCAGAAATTTCACTCCTTGCTATTTACCCCAAAGAGCTGAAAACTATGTTCACACAAAAACTGTATATTGACACTTACAGAAGTTTCATTCATAATTTCCAAAACCAAGTTGTCCTTCAATAAGTAAATGGATAAGTAAACTGTGATCCATCCAGAAGAGACATTATCCAGCTAAAAAGAAGTGAGCTATTAAGTCATAAAAAGACATGGAGGTATCTTAAATGCATGTAACTAAGTGAAATAAACCAATCCTAAAGGGCTACCTACTATGTGATTTCAACTCGATGACACTGTGAAAAAGGCAAAACTATGAAGACAGTGAAAAGATCAGTGGTTGCCAGGGGCTGAAGGAGAGGAATAAACACGTGGAACACAGAAGATTTTTAGGACAGTGAAAACACTCTGGATGATACTATTAATGGTGGATACATGTCATCCTACATTTTTCCAAACCTAATGCCCAGTATGAACTTTGGGTGATGGTATGTCAATGTAGGTTCATTATTATAACAAAAGTACCATCTGATGGGATGTTGATAATAGGAGAGGCTGTACATGGGTGGGGGACTGGGGGCACATGGGACATTTCTGTACCTTCCTCTCGGTTGGCTTAAACCTGAAACTTCTCTGACAATTAAAGTCTATTGAAGTCCATTAAATTCCATTTAAAAATTAGTTACCTGAGAGGGTTATACTAGAGCTGTCTGCATAGAATTTAATGACAGGAAATAAACCACAAGGAATTTTATAACGATTTTTCAGAGTTGCCTGATAGTCATTCTAGATTCTAATTAGACACCAAGTTATTTAATCAGCCAAAGTAATGAACCTGAGGGAGAGAGACATCAAGAAAAGAAAGACCTACCTGTGTGAGGCCTATTTTCTTGATGATTTTATGTTAGACATCAGTATTCTATATTCTAGTGGTCTTTGTTTTAATACCATATATGAACACTTATCTTTACCATCAGTAGGTTCTGAAACCCATCTGTTCATCTCTACGCCCATTTAGAAAGCTACATCTCCCTCTGTTGGCAAGAGCCAGGCTAACAGCTTGTGTTTGGTCACTCAATTTCGTTCATTTCTATGAACATTCAAACATTAAGTGGTTCATGTATTCCACTTTTATGCAATTAAATAAATAGCTCCATGCTGTTATCTTGTAACTTTAAGCTCGGTGCACAGAGTTTGTAAGTCAGTCACCCTGGTCAATCACCTTGTGGTGACATTATAATTGGGCAGAAAGGAAGGCAGGACCATGCATCTGTGATCCCAACACTTACCCAGATGAGGGGGCTTTTCACCAAGGACTGCCATGCCCAGAGGCTTTGACTATCAATGGGGTTGACACACTGGCCTGGGCCTCTCCCTCTCTTCCCCCCAGGACTCAGCTGTCACCTCCCTGAAGATCTGGCTCAGACAGATGTTATGTCTTCTACAAAGTATTTCCCCTCAGCTCCTATCATATTTAAAAATTAGCTTTCCACATGGTATAGTGTAGTTTGTTCATTCGTTCAATAAACGTTTACTGAATACTTATTCAAAATACTATATTAGGTACCTCCCTGAGGGCAATAATTGTGTCATCTTCATATTTACCTTCCTTGTGCCTTCATAAATATTTGCTGAAAAGAGATTTGGGTTTGAAACAAAAACAACTGAACTGAGTCAGCTCTGCCATGCACAACATTCTACCCTTTTCTTCCTCAGTCATGCTTCTCCACCTTGACATAAACACTATGTCAAAGGTGACACACACAGATAGAGAGGTTGAGCATAAGGGAAAGCAACATGCACACGTGAAGTCTTCTCTGGGTGATCCTGGAGGGCATGTCCAGAGCTTTGGCATTTCTCTCTTGCTAACAGTAGGGCTTACTGTCCACCACATTTACAGTGTCTATGTGTGATGGTGTGGTGACTTCGTGTCTCAGCTGGCTGCTCAGTGGCAGGTTGCTGATGTCTCTCCAGGCTCCCTCACATGGATGTTACGTAGACCACAGTATGTTCCCCGAAGTCACCACACCATCACACATAGACACTGAAAATGTGGTGGACAGTAAGCCCTACTGTTAGCAGGAGAGAAATGCCAAAGCTCTGGACATGCCCTCCAAGATCACCCAGAGATCTCAGGGACCCCACAGGCTGAAGTCAGACCATTGCCATTACCTCCCTCTGGCAAAAAGAAACACAGCTGGTGGTTTCCCACATGCTGTTGTCACAAAATCACTGCCAGAAACATTATTTTATCTTTATAAATAAATCTGTGTTATTACTTATGTAATGGCCACCTAGTCCCTGCATCTTATTCTCTCAAAAGAAAGGTCACAGCCTGATCTGTTTGTACCTAGCATAGGCCAGCGCACACAGTAGATACTGGTTGGATGCAGAAAGGAATGAATGACCCACTTTCTGCCATCTCAAGTATGAGAGGAAGAAGTCAGTATACCAGAAGAGGCTGGCCCAGAAAGGGTGTCCCAGCCACTCACTATCAGGGACCTGTGTGCCTTTCTAAACATAGTGAAAACATGTCACCCACAACTCTAGACACATCAGAGCACCCGAACAATGAAGAGAAAAGTCATGTTTGTTTGGGTATTAGCTTCCCAGGGCTGCCATAAGGGAATTACCACAAACAGTGTGGCCCTAAAACAGCAGAAATTTGCCCTGGCCAAGTGGTTCAGTTGGTTGGAGCATCACCTCATATACCAAAAGGTTGTGGGTTCCATCCCCACTTGGGACACATTCAGAAGGCAACCAATCAGTGTTTCTCACATCGGCATTTCTCTCTTTCACTCTCTGTTTCTCTTTCTCTCTGTCTCTCTCTGTCTTTCTGTCTCTCTCCCTCATAATTAATAAACATATCTTTGAGTGATGATTTAAAAAAAAAAAAAAAAAAAACAGCAGAAAGTTGCCCTCTGGCTGCTCTGGGAGCCAACCTGAAATCCAGGTGTTGGGCATTGGTCCCCTCTGGGTCCTGAGGAGTGTCTGTTCCAGGTCTCCCTCCAGCTTTTTTCCAGTGCTGCTGGTCACACTTGTCTTGGCTGATAGATGCCTGGCTCTGATCTCTGCCTCTGTCATCACACATGTAACATCTCCCTTGTGTGTCTGTGTCTGTTAGGGGTCCCACGGCAAGTCAAGGAGGAAGATATGGCCACAGGTGGAGGTAGCACACATGAGGGTTATCTGGGTGGTGCTTTGACAAGTCTGCAGGCCCACAGCCTGTCACAGCACGAAATTCCTTGGGACGAGATGAGGGCTTGGGAAGTGGGGTTACATGCCAAGGGGAGGTCGCTCAGCATTCTGATGGGGCAGTCTCCAGTCTCCAGGTCAGAGAGAGTATGAAAGGACCATAGCAGCCTGAGACCTATCTTATCAATGAGTAAAGCGGTTGGTAAGGATTTGTGGGGTGTGCAAACTGGCAACCTCTAAATGGCTAAAAATCTCCTTGTTTGGGGCTATTTTTAAATTACTGAATATGTAAAACTTTGAGTTTGGCATTGGCAGGCTTTTGAGCTAATGAATCTCAGCCTACCATGAAAAACAACCCATCAGAGATCACAATCTTCAAATAAAGCCACATTCTGAGCTTCCTGATGGACATAAATTAGAAGGAGCATGATTTGTCCCAGGACAGTTTGTTTGTTTAGGGGGTAGTTTGTGAGGGGGGAAGAAGAGAGACAACCATAAAAGACACACAAACAAACAAAACTAGTGGAGAGACTGGACTTAGAGAAGACAGGTGTTTACTGGGACAGAAGGAGTGTTTTTCTGATGAGGAAGGAGGAGGAGGGACATGGGAAGAGGAGGCTCCGATGTAAAGATGAGGGGATTGAAACGTATGCCACAGAAAAGTACTTCTCTCAGTGAAGGAGGCAGCAAGGCCACTTGCTGAGGATGAGAAGAGCCATGGAAAGATTGGGAGGAAAGGAAACTGTGATGGGCAGGTGCCCTGGGAAATCCATCAGTCATTAGATTCGAACTGAGTCAGAATCAGAAAAGCTTGTCCAAAGCAATCACCACATTTTAGAGATAACAAAACTGAGGCCCACAGACCCTGACTGACTTGCAAAGTCATACCCACAGGGTGGTAAACTGATTCTCAATGTCTGGGAACTAAGTTTTAAGGAAGCTGTAGTGCTCCCACAGTAACTGATACTAGAGGCTGTTTCCCTGACAAATACTTTGAAATAACAAATAAAAGAAAACCACTTATTGTTATTCCCTATTTTAGAATTGGATAACTATAAAAACCAAAAATTCTTAATAAGTTGCTTCACACACTCTGCCATTACTCATCTCTAAATAAACCAGGATTTTAGAGACAGAACCAATCCCATCAGTACACTTAGCAGACATCAGGAAACAAAGGCACAGAGCTCATCGACTTCCCAGCCTTGCTGCCTGGGAGACTTCTCGCCTGATTGCTGAGCTCTGCTGCCCCAAGGCACATTGAGATCCCCGATGTTGTCCCCAATCTTTTCTGATGAAATGTGGTGCTCTGCCTTTGTGTTGCCTAAATGGCTTTAAGAGACCAAAAAGTACACATGAATTTTATTTCAACACATTTCTGACTGGTGACCAAATGACATGCAATCCCCACACGTTTTATAGCACATTTGAAGGTCATTTCTTGGTTTTTCACTCTTCTAACTTTCTTCACTCCCATGTCACCTTCATGCTCTCCAACCCCATCAATCAGCTAGCCAACATTTACAAATGTCACAGTGTCGAGCTCTGTACTAAACATGATGGCGTGATCCCAAACAGAAAGACATTGTGCCAGCCGGCCATCCAGGAACACTGGGGTTTAAAAAGCTAAAACCAGGTGAAGTCACACAATGAAGATAGTCACAATGTTTTCACTAGAAGAGAATGGAAGTTTTCCAGCAACAGCAGCTATTTCTCTCCCTCAATGGCTCTCCACTCCGGCTGCACATTGAAATCTGCTTTTTTTCATGAACGTGTCCTGGCCTCTGGCCTCTCTTCTGGGCATTCTATAATAATTGGCCCAGGCCAGGGCCCCCACATGGGGATGTCCTGAAGTCTCCCTTAGAGAATATAATATGTAGTTAGGGCTGAGACCCACTGCGTTACGCTGCGGTGCAGGCATGGGTCGGAATTGGGTTAGGCTAATGAGAGATGGCTCACACTGTCGAAGTGAAGTTTGACCACGTGAAGGATATGGTTTGACTAGAATTCCACCAAGGATATTATAATGAGGTCAGCAAAGCTTTGAAATTGGAAGTAAGAGAAAGAAAGGTTCATCTAATGGCTACCAACATGAGGCACTGATGTAGAAAGAGGAGGCAGCTAGAACTCAAAGGAAAAGCCTCAGTTTCTCCAGCTGTAACACAGAATGTCAGCCCTACATGTTCATCTCTCCAGAAAGCCAAGGGTCTCATCAGCTATGTTTGCAAATGATCGGATCCTCCCAGGGATAGCGAGCATATTACTCATTCTGCTAACAAATAAGAAGACATGACTAAAGCTGCCACTCTGGCCAGCTCCTGTGGCAGTCTGGATTTTTTTCTGGGTCCCTGCTCTTACACACACTGCTGATGACAAATCTCAGCATGCCCACCTCCCTGAACATCAGAAGTCAAAGCTCCCATAAGACACCACAGCAACACCTGGATTGAGAGAGACACAAACACGCACATAACTGATCACATCAGCAAGAGTGCATCTTCAAGCACAGGGAAGTTACATTTTTCCTCATCTCGAATAATCCATTTTTACACCATCTGTGGCTGATTTTCAGCAGCTTCCCCCCACCCCACCTCGCCATCCCACCTGATGGAATTCTCATTTGTGTGAGAGGGTCTTTCAAGTGCACTCTAAGATTTTTTCTTTGTTTGCACTTTCCTTCCCAGACAACCGCCAGCCTCTAGTGACCCCAACACCACCCCCCGCCCAAACCACAGATGCTGTCTTTTGTTTTGCATTTATGTTGTGAGAAAAACATTGCCCTGCTGACACTCCGAAAAGCTTCAGTGAGTAAAGTCTGTTATCCGGGCTGCAGAGCCATCTGGACTTCCTGCTGAAAAGGTTGGACATGGTTTTAGGCAAGATTTTTATCAGATCTGAGAGGGGAAAAAAGTCTTGAATGCATTACTGTCTTCCAAGGTTGGTGTCAGATGTTTTTCCCCTTGTCAGTTGCAAAATAAAGCAAAAAAAAGGAAGAAGAAAATGACAAACCAAAGGAGCTAGGATAAAGATATATATCTCCAGAGGAAGCTTTGTCAACAGCAGTAGAATATAAACAAAAATAAATTAGTTTTGGTTTTATCAGAAACTGGACAGACTTCCATTGGTATAACAAGTTTGTCTGGCATTTCCAAGCCTTTCAGGGAATACCAGAAAATGCAGAAGGAAAATCCGAGGTACTCAGGACAAAGGCGAGATTTGCTTTCCAAACCTATTAATGGTGTTTAAAATTCACACAAGAAAAAAAGGCAGAGGGGAAGGGGGAAAACAAGCCTCATGAAAAGTAAAACTGCTTTGAAGAAAAGTAAAACTGCTTTAAAAACCTCTCTCTCTCTCTCTCTCTCTCTCTCTCTCTCTCTCTCTCTCTGAATGTGATGTAGACTTTCTAAAAAAGTTCAGCTTTTCAGTCAAAAATGTTGGTTTCTTAGCAACATACTTGCTTCCATCGGCTTTGGTTTTCTTCTTTCTACCAGTTATTGGAGAAAAGCCAGAATGAGTTCTTGTGGGAGAAACAACCCTCTTAACAAGGACCCTTATTGGGAGAACAGTCTACACTGGTGGCCTGAGCCTTTGAGCTCAGCTCTTTACACTGTGACCTTGGAGTGGCAGGCACTCTGTAAGTGGTTAACTGGCAGGCAGCAGCCCTGAACCCCAGGCTGAGGGCCTCACTGACCTCCTTCTAAAAGGCACAATACCCATGACACAGTGGTGTATTTTATTCTGAGAAACAGCTACAGGACCCAGAAAGGCTTCCTCAGGATAGGCCTTAAGACCAGTAAGCCACCTTCTATTCCCCAGGGCACTATGATGTGAACAAAACACTTACCAATTATAGAAGGAAAAACACTACTGCGTTTCTAAGTGGGTAATGATTTGGGAAGAAAATGTTTTCATAGAGAAGGACCAGAGCTTGGCCTCAGCTCAAGAACAGTTTGTCTAATTAAGGGCTTAAATAGGCTTTACAGTAGAAGGATGGTTATTGATCCAAAAAAAAAAGTCATTTATGTAATGTTTTCTACTTTTTTCTAAACATTTTACTTGGACAAACATTTATTTTGTGTCGACTGTGCTCCTATGCTCTGTGGCTGAAACCAAAGTTTCCTTGCCCTCCAGCTTCTCTTAGTTGAAATTTGCAGATGTTGGACAGATTAAAACTCACAGGACAGATCACACACATTCCCATAAAGCCGAATGTGGCCACACCAAATTCCGAGAAGCACAGACAAGCCACGCTCTGGGTTCTGGAGCAAAGCGGCAGGGTGCTGGTGGAAGCTCCCTGGAGGACAACGTGAAGGGATGAGGCAGACCTGGGAGAGCATGAGGATACCATGGGAATAAAATGGTCAGAACAGAGCCTTGCCCTCAACCTGGTGCCCAGGGCAGTTGTGCTGAGTGAGGACAGACCCAGTCTAGGAACCTGGACCATTGGCACTGGAGCTGTCTTGTTAGGATGTCACTGCCAATGGCACGAAGGACAGGGGACAGAAAGATTCTTTACTGGGAGACTTTTTGAGTTGATGATGAGAATGGAAAGTGGAGTAGAAGGACATGCCATTCAACCGGGAATAATGTAGGTTGACTTTCCGTTACACATCTGTGCCCCAGCACTCACCCTGTACGGGCTCCTAGCCCTTTATAAGGCTTTCCAGAACCTTCTCCATCTGGATACTCTTTGCCCACCACTAGCTCTGTGCCTTAGAAATGAAATGACCTTACCTGATAACTTAGATATTGCAGCTAACTGTCCCTAAGTGAAGGTCGGGGTTTGGGGCTGGAGAGGCACAGGCTGGGCTAAGAGGAGGGCAGGTCTGGAAGAAGGGAGAAGCCTGTTGGAAAAGCACTGGGCTCCTAGCGGAGCCCTTGACCCTCCCATTGCTCATTGTGGGTTCTGCCAGTCAGGCTCCAATGGGGTGAGGCAGAGGCTATGGGCAAGGAGCACAGGAGATAAGTGACTGCAGGAAGCGAGAGGCAGACCTTTGTGGCCACATACCAATGGGACACCCTGCAGGGCCACACCCTGCACCCTGGTGGCTGAGTGGCAGAGGGCTAGGGAGGGGACAGACATGAGTGACATCCAATGTGTCACCCAGACATACAGATAGTGACACAGGAATCCTGCAAGGTGTTGTGCCACACTTCCCCAGAGCAACTAACAAATCCATTTGTGATGTTAGAGCTGGAAGACCTGGTGACACTACTTGTCACAAGGGTGCTTTATTCTTTCTCCGACTCCGAAAGACATTCATCAATGCATGTGAGGAAGCCAGAGAACATGAACTAGAAATAAAAAAACAACTCCCCTTTTATCACAGATAAAAGGCCTTTGTGGGAAATTTAAATCCAGTTCTGTTTTAGAGTCCAGGTGTCTTTGGCTAGAGTTGCCAGGCCTGATGGCAGAGCTTTGCTAAGGGAGGGAGAGTACATCTATTCTCTGACCAGGCCTAGCAGAACAGGGACTTGACCCTGAGGCTGTCTGGAGGCAAAATAATTGTCACAGGAGAGGACACAGGCACATTATGTGGTCATCTCCTCTTGTCACCCACTTCCAGACCAGCTGGACACATGCCTAATGCAGACTTACGCCGAGTTCTGAGTGGTGTTGAGCAAATAAATCCAAGTCTTAGAGGAAGCTCTTGGAGACATGAAGAAAATGCTCCCTGCATTTTATTATTATAGCAGAAGAGGGCTGGACAGACATGTCAAATTCTAGAGGACTGAGAAGTGCTTTCTGTAGAGCCTGGCAGACCCTGGCACCAGCTGTGTGCCATTGTCCCCTCTTCCTTCTCGGGTCACACAACACCCCAGCACCCCTCAGCATTCTCTTCCCCAGAACAAACAGTTCCCCTCATTGGCTGCTCATCCCCAGACTTTCTCCCTTAGATTTAAGCCTAATAAAAACTTATTTATCATTCACTCCAAAGAGTTTATTTCATGCTTCCACCGGAATACAACCAATGGAGTTGCTTTGATTTTGTGTTTGTTCTAAACAAATGCAAAATATTATCAATTAACAGAGACTATTTCTACTGCTTCATTTGTGGTGCTATCTTTTCCAAATGTTTATTGAGTACCATGATCTGGCAAACCCCTTGCTAAATCCAGGGGTCCAGAGAGGAATTTGGAGCTTCCAAAAGCTTTCACACCAATGGTACCATTGACCCATAAACAAACTATCAAAATGATGGCAGGAAAATCTTCAGGGTTTCCTAGAATATATAACCCTGTCAAGTTCAAACAGATGTTTTTACGTTTTTCTTTTTAATTTAAGTGGCTTTATTTCTCTTTTGATTGCTCTGCTAGAACTTGCAGTTCTGTGTTGAATGGGAGTGGCTGGAATGGGCATCCTGAAATGTCAATTTTATCTCAATAAAACTGAAAAAAAGATAAAAAGAGAGAAAAAGGAGTGGACCTCTTGCCTTGTACTAGATTGTAAAGGACAAGTTTTCTGTTTTTCTCTGATTATGCTAGCTATGGGCTTTTCCTATATGACCTTTATTGTGTAGCTCCCTTCCACACATATTTTGTTGAGAGTTTTATCATGAATGGAGTTTGAGTTTTATCAAATGCTTTTACTGCCTCTATTGAGATGATCATGTGGGTTTTAGCTTTCATTCTGTTATGCGTTGTATCACATTGACAGATTTACTTATGTTGAATCATCTTTGCATCCTAAGGATAAATCTCACTTGTTCATTGTCACTTTTAATGTGCTATTAAACTTGGTTTGCTGGTATTTTGTTGAGGATTTTTCATCTATGTTCAGGAATATTGACCTGTAGTTTTCTTTTTAGTAGTGTCTCTGGTTTTGGTATCAAAGTGATTCTGGCCTCATTTAATGAGTTTGAAAATGTTCTCTCATTCTATCTTTTGGAATACTTTTAAAAGAATTAGTATTAATTCTTTGAATGTTTGGTAGAATTCACCACTGAAGGCATTCTATACTGAATTTTTTGGTTGAGAGTTTTTTCAACATTTTTTTAAATTGAGGTAATTGAGAGATTTTTGATTAATGAGTCTATCTACAGGGCACATGCAATAAATTGGCAAAATTTTAGTAAAATAAACAATATACCACAAAAGTGTTATATTTGGAAATAAATTTATTCTTATATGTAACTGCATAAACATAGTCATTTTTTTTTTATTGTTAAAAAACATCTCCATTTGCTGAAATAATAGACTGGATTCGACTTCAGAATCTTGAGCACACTTTCATTAACTTTTCTTTATCCATGGACATCATAATATTTTCAGTCTTAGCTTTAACAGCCTCTTTATTAGAATGAAGTTGTTTATTAACTTCTCTTTCACAAACACTGCATACATAATAGTCTAAAGGATTTGCATCTGGTGAACTAGGTGGCCAGATTTCCTTTCACCAGAATTCAGGATCATTGATACTGACAAATTCTTACACCATTTTGGCTGGTGCACCATCTTGTTGGAAGATAAAATAGTGTCCATTTGTGACTTGCTTCATGCATGGTACAACTAACTACTTCTCTCAAAACATCAAGGTGAACATTAGCAGTCACTTTCAAGCCTTATGGAAATAAATTCAGGGTCATGATATTTCTTTCATTGCTGACAATGCCTAACACCATCACTGTAGCAGGAAGTTTCATTTTCATGACAATTGGGGCTTCATTAAGGTCCTCACAGAGCCACCTGTTGTTTCTTCTGTTGACTATTTGGTCCTGCTGAAAATTCTTTTCATAGGAGAAGAAAATCAGAGGTTTTTTTCTTTGGGATTTTTCCATTTTCTTAGCAGTTTCCTTGCTTTTTCAAAGCACCTTTCCTTTGTCTGCTGTGTCATAAACTGGCCTCTTCTCAGAACATACAATCTGTATCTGATATCTTCAGCAATAATCTTGCAAACTGTTGCATCTGACATCAGCAGTTCTCTTGCTATGGAGCACATTGACTTTCCTGGACCTTCACTGATGATCTCATGGATTCTTTATACAATGTCTGGACTTGTGTGATCCTTGCATGCCTGATGCATTTTCCTTGTTGGTGTGATGACATCAGGATCAGCATCACATTGTAAACTGTATGTAAAGGAATATTGAAGTCCACAATTTCCTTAGCAGTTCACCCTGCACGCAGTCCAGAAATTATTGTTGCTCTAACATCATATTCCTCCAACATGATGGTTGCTCTCATAATTTAATACTTTAGGGTGCTGTGGCTATGGCAGCACCTGGGCAAAGGCTGCTGGTATGGCTGCTTCTTGCCTCATGGGACCTTCCCGCACTCTGGGTCCTGCATGAGGTGACTCCACCACAGGCCGTGCTGCTCTTTGAGCATGACCTGGGCCACTTCTTCACAGTTCTTGGGCTATTCTGTGTCTGCCAGAGCATCTTCTGGGCCCTGGCAGTGTTGACTTTGGCCCAACCCCCAGTCCCAGTACTACCCCCAGATGTGCAGCTCCAGGACCACCGCCACCTGGAGGTGTGCTCAGTGCTCTGGCCCTACGGTCTGGCCATTAGCTACAGCACTACCGGTAAGGAGTAGGCTGGGTTTCCACCTCAGGAAACCCTAACTCCTAGCTTGAGCTAGGAGAGCAGGGTGGGGGGCGGTGTGGGCATCCCGGCTCCGCCAGAATGAGCAGGATGGGTGGGCAGGCCAGTGCCCCCATAGTAGTGCAGGACACTGGAGATGGACATCCTGACCACCAAGCCCTGGGATAGCCCTAGGCTGAGATCAGCTTCTCCCCCTTGAGCAAATTACTTAAAATCTAGCCCTATTTTCTCATTAAAATGAGGTTGGATATCTATTAAGATGGTTGGGAGGAATGAGTAACACAAGGATCTGGGGTATAAGAGGAGCTCAATCAATGTTACTATCAACAACAACAAAAAATACTTTATACCTGAAACAATGATGTTAAATAAAAACCTTAGAAACATAGTTTTTCAAAATTAGTAAGAAACATGTGAAATAAGAAGATGCAATGCTATTGCCACTTTATTGTGGGCACCTTGTATTTATTTGTTATTGTTCTATTCAGGCCTTCAGTTTCTCCTTAATTCAGTTTTGGTAGGTTGTAAGTTTCTAGGAATTTACTCATTTTTCACCAGATTATCCAATTTGTTGGCATATAGTTGTTCATAACACTTATGGTCCTTTTTATTTCTGAGCCATCCATTGTAATATCTCCTTTTTTATTTCTAATTTTATTTATATGAGCTTGCTCTCTTTTTTCTCAGTCCAGCTGTGAATTTGTCAATTTAATCTTTTTAAAAAGTGCTTGTTGATTCTTTTTATTTTTCTATTCTCTATTGGATTTATTTCTGCTCTAATCTTATTTCCTTCCTTCTGGTAACTTTGGACTTAGTTTGTGCTGTTTCTAGTTGCTCGAGGGGTACAGTTAGGTTATATATTTGATATCTGCTTCAACATTGACATTTATTGTTTAACTTCCTACTTATTGGTAGATTTTTCCTAGTGTGTACCATGTTGCCAGCACTTCTTAGATGTTGTGTTCTGAGCACATTGAAGGTAGGCTAGACTAGGCTATGAGGTTTGGTAAGTTAGGTGTATTAAATGCATTTTTGACTTATAGTATTTTCAATTTATGGTAGGTTTATTGGGACACAATCCCATTATAAGTCAAGGAGCATCTGTATATTGTGTCTCTATGCACAACACTTCATGTCTAACCTATCTGGGATCCTTTGCCTTCTTGAATCTGTTCCTCTATTTCCTTCTCCAAATTTTGGAAGTTTTTTGTCATTACATGTTTAAATATGCTTTCTGCCTCTTTTTTTTTCGCTAATTCTTCTGGATTCCCCCCATGCACATATTACTCCATTGACAGTGTTCCATACATCCCATAAGCTTTCTTTACTCTTTCTCATTCTTTATTCTTTTTTTTTTTTTCCTCCTCTGACTGGATAATCTCCAATGACTGTTCTTTGAGTTCACAGATTCTTTCTTATGCTTGACCAGGTCTCTTGTTGAAGCTCTTTATTACTATATATAGGTATATATATATATATATATTTTTTTTTTTTTTTTTTTTTTTTTTTTTTTTTTTTTTTTTTTTTTTTTTTTTTTTTTTTTTTCCTTTACATTCATTGTATTCTTCAGTTCCAGAATGTCTGGTTGGTTCTATTTTACAATTTCTACCTCTTTGGTAAACTCCTCTTTTGTTCAAGTTCTTTTTTTTTTTTTTTTCCCCTAATTTCGTTGTCTATCTGTGTCCTCTTATAGTTCACTGAGCTTCCTTAAAATAATTATTTTAAATTATTTGTCAAGAAATTCATGGATCTCTCTTCTGGGGTTTGTTACCAAAAAATCTATTGTGTTCCTTTAATGATGTCATGTTTCCATGACTTTTTGTGTCCCTTGTAGCCTTGTATTGACATCTGTGCGTTTGAAAGAATAGTTACCTCTTTCAGACTTTAAGAACTGTCTGCAATGATAAAGGTCTTTGTTTTCCAGTAGATGCAAGGGTACCAGCTGGGTGGCATGTGCTGTGGTGCCAGATTTGGCACAGTTTCCAAGGAGTGTGACAGCACTGGGTCCAGGTCATGTGTGTGTACAGCAGTGAGAGTGCAGGACACAGGGAAGTAATGATTCTCTTGTTTGTGAAAGTCAAATTTAAAGAACAGGCATTTTCTGGGCCTTCTCTCTCCTGTTTGATGAGTACAGGTAAACAGAGCTGGAATGACTTGTTCTATGCTCAGGCCTCTTCATGAGCTTAAGAAAATACTCAATGATGGCCTGGCCCTGCCTTTAGCCGATGCCTCAGATACACTTTTTGGAATTATTTAGCAATTTTTATCTCCTTCATTCCTCCTTTCTGAAGCCTGTTTTCAGGGTAAAGAAAGCAGGTTAAGGGCCATGGGACAAAGGGGGCTGAGAGTTTATCCTTTATGGCATTTGGAAGTGAGCATGATGTAGGCTTCAATGGTAATGCTGTAAAACATGCATTAGCACTCTTTACTATTTAGGCAGTAACTTAATAGTTCTCTTAAATTTAACAAAAGCCAGGAAAGTAAATATTACATCCTTTATGGAACAACTGTTTTTACTATTGGGAATTTTTTTTTCTCTTCAGGAATTGAAAAAGTTCTCTTGTTTTTGTCTTTTTAAATCCAGATGAATTCAAACAACCATGAATCAAACCCAAACAAAGGACCTCATCTGTTAGCATCCTCATATTAGCACACTAATGAGAATTTAAAGATGCTAATTAAACCCAGATGCAAAATATCTTCTGAAGTACATCAGAAAGCACCAGTTTAAAAAAAAAGAAAGAAAACAGAAATGTTACATTTTTTCTAATGTGGTTTTAGTTTATTTTCTACATTTTTATTATATTCTGATTTAAAGTATGTAAATTGTTAAAGCGGTAAGCACTGGTCATACTTATGTGTGTAAAAAGATTTGTAGATGTCTGACAATTTAGGTAATTGTGAATAACTATAAATATACTTAATCAGTAGGTAACTATACAGATATCTCTGCACAAAACCCTCAACTCTGAACTATTCAAGGCACTTCTGTCATTGTGGACAAGGGCCCAGATGTGAAACTAGAATTCAAACACTTAGATTTGAATTCTAACCCTACTACCAACTGGTTGAGTCACCTGTAACCAGTCGGCTTATCTTTCTCAGCAATGGTTGCCTCATCACCAAGTGCTCATCCCAGATACTTCCAGTCAAGATGGCAGTATAGGTAGATGTGGCTTGCCTCTTCTCACAACCACACCAAAATTATAACTAAAATACAGAACAACCATCACTCAAACCGTCGGATTGAGTTGAATGGAAGTCTGACAACAATGTAATTACAGAAACCACATTCTTCCAGACTGGAAGGAGGGGCGCAGATGCAGAAATACAGAACAGGCTGGTCCTTTACCCCTGTGTGGTGGATAAAAATTCAGGAGGGATACCCCGGGAGTGAGGAGACCCAGCCCCACACCAGGCCCCACAGCCCCCAGCCCAGGGTTTCAGTGCCAGGAAGATAAGTTCCTACAGCTTCTGGTTGCAAAACCAGTGGGGATAGAGTTGGTGGAAGAAAGTTCTAGAGACGCAAGCAGCTCCTCTTAAAGAACCCACACACCAACTCACCTACTCAGATTCACTCCTGCTGAGCTCCAGTGGCTTGAAAGACACCGTTGATACACAAGAAGAACTGAAGTGTCATGTCTGCCATAAAGGTGAGAAAAACCTTTTCTAAACCCTCCCCTCACATAGCCAGTAAACTGGTGCCATATCTGAGACTCCATTAACCTGGCTAACTCTTTGACTCATGTTAAAGATCCCCAGAGACTTTACCCCACCCAACTGAAGGGCCTACTCAAGTCACTTTTCCATATGAATGGTTGGTCTGGGTTCATGCTGCACAGCTTCCTAAATCCTACCAAACAAGCAACAACTGACTTCAGTGAAATCCAGGCATGGCACTAGCAGCAGCCAGCCTAGATTCACAGCTTGGCTTCACCTGGGAATTTCCAAGCCCAGCACAAGTAGCAGCCATTCAGATTGCTTTATAGCTCAGGCAAAGTGGCCCTGGTAAAACACAGGTAAGGACTGACCTTGTCCTGCACCACCAAGAAAACCCTAGGACCAGCACACCCAGTGGACAATTACAGACCACATCAAAACACCACCACTCTGCCCCTGCACAGCTGACCCTCCATGGAAAGCGGAGGTTGGTGGTCAGTGGTCATACCCAGTCCTTGCAGCTAACTGGCCTGGGTAAATCTCTCTTGTTGATCTGCCAATAGCAATCAAGGCTGAAATACAAGAGGAGGTTGTGCTCAGCCCACACAAAGGGCACACCTTGAGTACTCAGCTTGCATGATAGGGGAGGCTGTGCCATTAGACTCTTTAGGACACTCACTACCAAGACATAGAGTCAAAGCAGCTCTACCTAATACACAGAAACAAACACAGAGAGGCTGCCAAAATGAGGAGACCAAGAAACATGGTCCAAATGAAAGAACAAATCAAAACTCCAGAAAAAGAACTAAACAAACTGGAGATAAACAATCTATCAGTGGGTGGGGAAGAAGACAGAGGGGAGCAAAAAAGGGGATGGACGTAATGCAACAACAATAAAATTAAATTAAAAAAAAAAAAACACAATCAGATGCAGAGTTCAAAACACTGATTATGAGGATGCTCAAGGAACTTAATGAGGACCTCAACAGCATAAAAAAGTCAGAAATGAAGGATACATTAACTGAAATGAAGAACAACTTACAGGGAAACAACAGTAGAGTGGATGAACCTGAGAATCAAATCAATGATTTGATTGAAAACAAAAACAAAAACAATCAGAACAACAAAAAGAAAAAAAAAATCAAAAAAAAAAAGGAGGCCAGTATAAGCAGCCTCTGGGACAACTTAAAGAGGTCCAACATTCACATCATAGAAGTGCCAGAAGGAAAAGAGAAAGAACAATAAACTGGAAATCTACTTAAAAAAATAATGAAAGAAAACTTTCCTAATTTGGTGAAGGAAATAGACATGCAAGTCCAAGAAGCGCAGAGTACCTCAAACAAGATGTATGCAAAGAAACCCACTCCAAGAGACATCATATTTAAAATGCCAAAGGTAAAAGATAAAGAGAAAATCTTGAAAGCAGCCTGAGAAAAAAATGTTAGGTATTTTTCTCTTATGGGAGTTCCCATAAGACTGTCAGCTGATTTCTCAAAAGAAATTTTGCAGGCTAGAAGGGATTGGCAAGAAGTATCCAAAATGATGAACAGGATAGCTCTATAGCCAAGATAGCTCTACCCAGCAAAGCTATCATTTAGAATGGAAGGGCTGATAAAGAGCTTTCCAAACAAGGAGTTTATCATCACCAAACCATTATTATATGAACTGTTAAAGGGACTTACTTAAGAAAAAGAAAATGAAAACTATGAACAATAAAGTGGCAAAAAATACAAATCTATCAACAATTGAATCTAAAAACCATACTTAGCAAACAAGAAGAACAGAGAATAATGAGGATACAGAGAACATTTTGATGGTTGCCAGATGGGAAGGGGTGAGGGAGAATGAGTGAAGAGATGAGGGGATTAAGTACAAATAGGTAGTTACGGAATAGCCATGGGGGTATAAAGTACAGTATAGGAAATGGAGTAGCCAAAGAACTTATACACATGACCCATGGACATGAACAATGGTGGGAGGATTGCCTGAGAGAATGGGGGTGCTGGTGGAGGGGAGAAAAAGGGGGAAATCAGGGCAACTATAATAGCATAATCAATAAAATATAATTTTAATATAATAAAATAAAATTATTATAGCCACCCAAAAAAATAATGCTCATCCCCCTGACACCTAGTTCCTAGGGAGTAGCCCAGGATCAGCTGCAGTTTTGGTTCATTCCCTTCCCTCCTGCCAGCAGAAAAAGGGCCTCCCCCTGCACTGCTCATAGTCACCCACCCACTCTAGTCTTTATCCACTGCAGGTGATCATGGGCTGGGCAATGGCTGAGCTATTCACAAAATAAATAGCAAAAAGCAGAGGATCTAGTCCATATTTCAGACATGGGGAAAAGAAAATAAAGGTGAGCAGCTGATATTGCTAAGCCTTTGTCACCAACATAGCATGACCTGTTTGCACAACTGTGCCCCCCTTTTTTGTTTTAAAAAATGTATTTTCCCTATTTTTGTAATGTAAGTAATTATGTAGTATTTTAGAATGCCAACATTATAAGATTAAAAATGCCTTTATATCTCTAAATTTGGATTTACTTATATGACCAGCCCCCAGCCCTGTCTATTAAAATCCATCTCATCATACGTATTGAAGAACATTTTGGTCCACAGGCAAAGAATTCTCTTGTTCAGCAAATGACCCACCATTTAGAACCAAGCCCTAGAGGAGCAAAAGGGGACCCTCCTTGTCCTGCTCCTGGATTTGCTAGGCTGGTTTCAGCATATTCAGAGGTAGGAGTGAGGACAGTGGTCTTCTTCTAAGGGGTTGAATATGTGTGTGGCTGGGGTGGGGGGTGTGACTACACTGTATGGGGTAAGTTTTGCATAGACCAAAGGTAGATTAGGAGGTTGGGGGCGGACAGCCAGCCATGGAGTTGGGGAGAGGAAGTAAGACACTAAGCACTAGGACTGGCTGACTGGGAGAAGATGACAACATGGGCTAACATTTCACCACTTTTGCAGCTCATGGCTCACGCAAGAAGTCAGTCCTCCAGTTTTCTGAGCCCCAGAGGTTTGGGTGGAGTGACTGGCCTCCCAGCCTCGATAGCCCTGGTCAGCCCAGCTTAGCCATCCCAGCCCATGCCTGACCTTCCTCCCTAGGTACTTTTGCAGACAGAGCCTCTCCTCCCTCAATGTTCTGTCCTTCAGATCCTCTCCAGGTTTTAGAAAACATTAAAGAAAAAACAAACTGTCATTGTTAAAGCACAATGAGGAAGACTTTATTCAAGGGAAGGAACTTCTGCAATGGAATTTGCAGGTTGAGAGAGACTGGGCTCAACTCTGAATACAGAGTAAGAAGTAGAAATTGACAGACAAGGAGCAGGTAGGTGTTGGCAGATGAAAACTCACTAAGAGGAAACATCAGGGAGATGGGGGAGGGGAGATTCTAGCTAAAATTGCCTCCCAGGACTGCTGCTGAAGACAGGCCATGTGACCAGCCTGGCAGTGGTAAGGGATGAGAGTTTGATTAGGTATCAAGCATCAGGGCCAGACCTGCTAAAATTGGATGATGCAGAGAGAAACAGAAATCCAAAAGATAGCCCTGGCTGAAAACAGCTCAAGGGAGCTTGAATAGAATTTGGCCAATTAGAGAATCTCTGTCTCAATAGGTTTCAAACTTCATTGGGCATTATAATCACCTGAGCAGCCTCCAGGAAACGTCAATGCAAGCTGCACCGCCTGAAATTCTGATTCAGAGGATCGGATCCAGGAAGGAGCCTGTGGACCCAAAGATGGTCCCCCGGTGGCCATGACCAGTCACCTGCCTCCTCCAAAAAGTCCTTCTCCAATCACCAGGCATCATTTGCTCCCTAAACCGTTACACCGAAGGTCATCATAAAACCCACATTGGTTTAAGAGGCAGAAGCTCACATTTCCCACCTGTCATCTCTGCAACTACAATCATGTCCACTGGGCTCACAGTGTCCCCTGTGGTCAAAGAACCATCATTCCTGGCATGCCCACCACCCTCCTCCACAGCAACATCTCTCTCAAGACTTCCCAGTGGTTTAGCACGTGCCCCGGGGTCTGACCAGACTGGTGCATCCTGGTGAGGAAGTTCACGTCTCTCACCCTTGGCTTAGTCGTCTGTAAAGTTGGTAGAAAGAATCTCTGCCTCCCAGGATGATGACTTCGATTAAGGATACAAGAGGCACTGGCATCTAGCACCTGAGGCATAGTTAGCCCTCGAGAAACATTGGCTATTATCTATTACGAAGTGTTTTTGTACTTCCTGTTTTCTGTCATGGGCTTTTTCATACAGAGGACCTTGTCTTTTCATCTCTGTATTTCATTAGTGTCTTGCTCAATTTTGATTGATTCTTTTCCCCAGAGGACAGGTATAGCGGTGGAATAAAGTGAAAAGGCTTGAGAAACAGTGCCTGCTCTGGCTTTTCCCCAGGCCACTGTGGACACCGAGGGTTCCCCCAGGCAAGGCTCTGATAGCACCTGCCCAGCTCCTTCCAACTTCCCCGCAGGGGCTCCCAAGGCTGTGGGCCCACAGACCCCAAAGGCAAGCGTACAATGTGCTGTGCACTGTGTGTGCTGACATGGCAACGGCCAAGGTGAAGGGGAGGGAATGCTCCTCTCAGGGGCGATGAGGGTGATGTTCCTGTCAACAGTCACAAAGCAATTGTGGCTGGAGGGTGAAATCAGAGAGGACAGAACCCAAAGTCAGAAAACCGATGGCGATGAGCATGAGGCAAACATCATTTACTTAAAGTTCAAGTGTATCATTGCCAAAGATAATGTCTTCCAAATTGAAAAAGTAATGATAAATTTAAAGTTGGTAAGAGATCAAGCAAACAGCTTAACTGACAAGCATTTCCTCACCCAAAATTGACCAAGTTTTCACTAAAAAAATATGTGAGGCAGTTGACATGTATGTGATTTCTCTTGAAGATCCTAGCTATACCCAGTTTCTGTGCTGGAGTTATAGATTAAAACTCACATACGCAGCTTTCTTTGAACACCCCCTGCAGCATATCAGGCTCAGGCCGGAGTGGGTGGGCAGGGCAGTGGGAGGACCCAGAAAAACACTCAGCACCCCAGAAACAGCTGCCTCACGTGCCCCTGAATACAGCACATGCTGCCTAATTGTATGAAAACATATTATTTAAATGGCTCACTGCTGAGAAAATGTTAACTTCACTAATGATATAGATAAGTAAGAAGTATGTCAGTGTTGTTTCTAAAAAACTTGGTGTTTGCACAAATTCAGACAATAATAATGACAACGATTAACACTGGAATACCAGACACCGAGTCTACAGTGCTAGGAACAGGATTAAGCATCTTTTTTCTTTTTTTTTTTTAAGATTTTATTTCATTATTTCTAGAAAGAGGGGAAGGGAGAGAGGCAGAGAGGGAGAGAGACATCAATGTGTGGTTGCCTTTCACCTGCCTCCAGCCACAGATCTGACTGGAGACCTAGTTTGCAACCTTGTTATGTGCCCTGGCTGGGGAATCGAACCTGAGACCTTTGGGTTCACAGGCCGGCACCTTACCCACTGTGCTACCAGCCAGGGCTGGATTAAGCATTTTATGTCCACTATCTCATCTCACCTGTAATAATCTTATGATATAAGCATTACTCCTATTTTGGGGGTAAGGAAAATAAGGCACAGATAGCACTCGTTATTACACTGCTGTCAAGTATTTGAATCCAGAATTTGAAACTGGATCAGCACGACTTCAGAGCGCCTGGCTTTAAACCCTCCGCTGAATAATCCTTCTCAGTCTTAACTCCACTTTTTAGTCACTTTTGCTGTGTAACAAACCACATTGTAACATAGTGACTTGAAACAACACACCATTTATTTTGCTTATGCGCCTGGCATTTGCGCCAGTTAAGTGGGACCTGACCCCTCTGCTCCACAGGGCACTGGACAGGGGGCCAGGACACCCAGGACACCTCCCCAGAGGGCTGGTCTCCAGCTGCAAGTTGGTGCTAGCTGTTGGTTAGGTGCCATTAGGGACACCCAGGAATAAGCCATAAGTACATGGCATTTTCAATGCTCAGAAGTCACCTGCCAACATTCACTCCTTCTTGGCTCTATGGTTGGGACAATCTCCAAGAAGGGGGCACAGAGCCAACCACCGGATGGGGACATATAGAGGTCACTGGTGAGAGAAGTGGTGGAGTGGTGGATATTGACACAGCCATCTTTGGGAAATGCCATCTGCCAAAGTATAGTGCCTCTGAGCCTCTGGGGTCCATGGCACATCTGGCTGAAACCCCCGAGCCAGATCACAGCCACAGAAAGACTTTTGATGAGCCTCAAGCTGCTCCCTGCCAGCCACAGTGCAGTCAACGGTCCCAAAACACAGGTCTGGTCGAGCCCACCAACCCCTGGCTCCAGCACCCTTGCTGGCACAGCTCCCTGTCACCTGGAGGAAGGCCCTCCCAGTTCTGTTCCCACTCCCGTTACGTGGTCTCTGGGATTGTGACTGCTTCTGGGGTCACTGCAGGCTCCTCTGCTTTAAAGAGAACATGTTATCCAGAAGCGTTCAATGGAATGCTGCAGGCCTCTGTGCGGAGAATCAGAACCTCTGTTACACGCAAGGAAACTGGTGGCTCAGAGGCCTTCCCTGCCCATTGGCAGTTGCCCACTTGGGAGAAGGTGGTGGCAGAACTCAAGCCCAGTTCTTCTAATTCCAACTTTGGGGATCTTCCCATGAAGCCACGGCTGCAATGAAGAGTTTCCATCTTCCATGCCTCCCCCTAGTTCTATCATTGGCCTCTGGGCAATTTGAGATACAGAATAGCTGAAGACCCAGATCCCTGGAATAATGAGGTTGGACACTGATTTTTCGCTGGACCCTGAATTTGGAATTAATGAAACTTCGTTGCGATTGCCAGGAAAAAGAAGCCATCACCAAGACCTAGGAACAGACTTCTCCATGGAAGCACTAAGGAATATTGAGATGTAAGTTGGGAAAGAGCATCTCCCATCCACTGGGACCATTTCTGAGGCATTGGCTTGCTGGTAGCTGGGATGACAGGCCCAGCAGCATTTCTCCAGCCTTCCCAGTTTTGCGGGGGCAGGAACGAGTGAGCCCTGCTTTACGGAGGACGTGCTCCAACAAACCTGGCAGGGACCCTCATTCCAAGGCCGCCGGCCATTCCCAAGCACTCACCTCGGAGCGCCACCATGCACCACCATATGCTACAAAACGAAGTGTGAAGAAGGGATCAAAGAAACTGCAGCAACAAAAGTCCTGATTCTGTCTTGCCCCACCCACATGCAAATCTAACCTTTTTTGGTATTCCAGCATTACAAACCCGAAGGCAGGATTTCAATAGGAAAATATTTGCTGAAGGATTTCTTCTTCATAATCTATTGATTTTAATATTCTTACCACTTTGGCTGAATGTCAATTTTACCCTGAGGACTGCCATTGCAAATTTGAACACATTTTATTTATTTATGCCATTCAAAATATTAGTGTTGGAAATGAGTAAAGCTTGAGCCATTCGGTTTGGCTGCGTAAAGTTTATTTTTTCCTATTTGAATAATGTTGGTAATTTGCCATGGTAATTGAGGCCAACAGGCAGCATGCGAGCCGCAGCAGAAGCTAAAGTAGCATTGTGGTTTCGTTTTTCCGTTAAGTACAATAATACACAGCTCATTAAAGACGGGGCCACCGTCCCCACTTAACCTTTGGAACCAGAAGCACCTGATTATCGCCATCACTTCACAGAAGCCAAATCCTCCCTCCTCTGATCAGATCCATTTCAAACATCCAGCCAGTGCCAAGCTGTGCGTGAGCAGCGCCAGCACTTCCCGCCTGGGGTGGAGGCTCGGCAGGGCTCCACGCAGGCACTTGGGCATCACCGCAGACTCTGCAAGCCCCCAGCCCGGGTCGCAACCACCCGCCTCTGTTCCTGCCCTGAGAGGAGCTCTGTGAGGCTTCCAGGAGGAGGAGCCTTCAGTGGGATCACGTTTTCCTGGTGCAAATGCTCAAGGAGGCCAGAAATGATGTGTGAAAGACATAAACCCTTTTCTGGTACCCAGGGACCCTTTTGTAATTTTCTTTTTTCTTTTTCTTTTTTTTTTAAAGATTTTATTTATTATTTTTCAGAAAGAGGGGAAGGGAGAGAGGCAGAGAGGGAAAGAGACATCAACGTATGGTTGCCTTTCACCTGCCTCCAGGCACAGATCTGACTGGAGACCTGGTTTGCAACCTGGTTATGTGCCCTGGCTGGGGGCTGGGGAATCGAACCTGCGACCTTTGGGTTCACAAACCGGCGCCTTACCCACTGTGCTACCAGCCAGGCCTTTCGTAATTTTCTAAGTTACCAAATCCCCAACAATAACAAGGATAGCTGATTGTCAATCCTTTTCATACTTCACAAAGAATTTATGTTTCAGATGACTGCCGTTCATTATTCGGGATCTGGGAAGTGGGTCTCCAGAGCCTTTCTGTATTGATTGCAAAGCTGGCCTCACTTGTCCCTGGGTCCGGTCCCTCCTGTCCACTGCCGGAAGCAGGGGCATCAGTTGGTCTGACCACCCTAACCTGAGTTGCAGGCAGGGCCCTCCGCTTGCTTCCTGTGTTACTTGACGGAGCTGAGCTCAAGGAGGCAGATGAACTTGAGCTGGAATCAAGCTCCTCTGCTCTATCCAGCAGCCTTCTCAGTTTAAGTTCACATGAATTATTTACTTAGGCCGTACTAAACTGCTCACTGCCTGACTAGGAAATAGTGTTCAATCTTTGAACTTCTTCAGGCCATGACCCACAAAGACTTTTCTGCTCTTCTAATCCCTGCCAATATAAATTGTGAGAGGCCTTCAGGCCCAGGACTATCCTGTCTCCTTCTCCAGAGAGCCCTCCCTGACTGCCTCACCCTCATATGTGACCTTTCCCTCCTGTGTATATCTATACAATTCCACCACTGGCCTCATGGAAGACACACATCATAGGCTGACTACTCTGTAATTGGTTCACATGATTTTTAACAGAATAGAGCTATGACAGCCTCTGCCTTATGTAAGGGTTAACTGCAATAACACACAAAGCATTTGGAATGTATCTGACAAGTAACAACCTTGCAATAACATGGCTATAATTACTATTACTGATGGAATCAATTAAAAAATTGACCCCTTGTCCATAACGTGGAGAGCTACAGTATATCACACATGTATGGCATATGTAGGAGAAAGAAAAACAACTTGTTCAGGTTGTACCAAAAAGGACACAGAGTTTAAGTGTTATTGGGGTCTGGAAGAAACACATGATCACCATGGTGGGCCTGGAAGTGGAACTTTGCAGAGAAAGAAGGTTACTAGTCTACCACCTATGAAGTCCTGTGAACAGAGACAGAAAATGCATATCCATAGGCACCACGGTCACTGCCACCAGGCCTGGATACAGGCCCCAGATAAAAGGCTATTAGGTGAAGATGTGGTTTACTCATAACAGTGAGGTGTCTATGTGCTCACCATTAGGGGAAACATCTCAAATTAATTCAGAAAGCAACAATACAATATAGCTTAGCCCTCATGCTCAAAAAAAAAATACTCTTTAAGTTGAATAATTTGCACTTAATCATCCTCAAGAGTGGATGGACTCCTCACAGCCCTAGGACAAACCCTGGAATTTGAGTTTATAAAAATAATCAGAGGTGTGAGCTTGTTTCGAACATAGTCACTGCTTCTACCATGAACCAAGAGCCAGGTGGGGAAGAAAATCAGATTATTTCAAGGTCTGATTAGTTGGGTTTGCAGTAACCCAAGTAGAGTGTATATATTAAATCCCAAGTAATTAAAACATTTATAAATCCCCAGAGTTAAATCAGTAAGTGTATATCTCCCAACGTGAATTCCATGTCTGACTTTTAACTCCAGGAATCATCAGTGTCAATAGCTTTTACATACACAAACCTGCAGCTGCAATCGTGTATGGCCTTTAATTAAAAAACCAATCGCTCAGCAGGGCAGTACCTAAGGAGGAGATGCAGGGCTGGGAGACACTCTGAGGCTTCGTTGAGGAAGCAGCAAGACACGGAACAGAAACCTCCAAGGCTGGGTTTCTCTGGAAGTTTCCAAATCTAAAATACTTCTAATTCCTCGGACTCCCAGAGTCCCTGTAACAGATGCTCTGCCATCTGATGGAGGCGATTAGTCATCATGATTTCTCTTCCTTCCACGTTTAAAACGGGAAAAACTGAGGGTGATGGTTCAGTAGATGAACCTTCCATAAATTCTCCCTCGAAAAGCCATGAGCAAGACTATCCGAAGCAGTCCTAGGAAGTAGTCCGGGTCAAACATCAAAGGGAGCCATTTCTTCCCGCTAACTAAATATCGCTCTATGTTTTAATTGGAGAGGGTGCCACCCAAAGTAAGAGAAGTTAAAGATATCATTGCTTTCATTCTTTTTACATTCACCTTTATAAAATGTTAATTGAGAAATATGCTTAACATAAATGTCAAGGACCCCTAGGAAAAAAACGAATAAAGAGAAGAGGGGACGGGGGAGGAGATACTCAACAGAAGGCCCCCCTGGAGTCTGCCTGATTCAGCAGGGAGAGAGGGCAGCCACCCAGCCCCTCAGCATCCAGCCCACCCCACCGACCCGGGCCTGGAATGGGGCGCCTGGGAAAGACTGTGGGGCTCTGCACCCCACTCAGAGCTGCCACTCAGTCCCCCGAGCCCCTGTCTTTACCACCCGCCACCGCTCAGGTGGCTTTCATGAAGCACAGCCTTGCAGGGGTTCACAGAGCTCCTCGGGACAAGTCCAGGAGTGGTAATCCCTCATTCTCCACCTGTGCGACATCCACAGGCACAAAGGCAGGTTGGTATGTGGTGCTTTGTCTACATTCCTATTGCCTATTTCAGTCCACCGACCACAAACAAACAAAAACTAAACCTTACTTACGTGAAACCCCAATAATGGCTATTTACAGATAAAGAATGTTTTTAACCAGCAATGGAACTGTGCAGAGAAGCTGACCCATGTGTCAGGTCCTGGAGCCTTGAAAGCTTTCAGACCAGTAGGTTGGAAAGGTGGGCAGGCCTCTGATCTGGTGATAAACATGGACTTGCTCCCAGCTTTCAGGAGATTTGGGGTGCTTTATTGCAAGCCCCAGCAGGCTAACGACTGAAAGGCCGGGTGGCTCAAGACAGTGTCGGTGTTCCACGCATGGTTTGTCCACCCTGCCCAACAGCAGTGCACATAGCCTACAGCAGGGGCATCTTATATACACACAGAAACAAAGGAGGCCCCATACACACTAGAACAAAGAGGCAGTCTACCCAAAGGCAACACCTGCCTGCGCAAGGCTTCTACAGTGGCCACTCCCGGGCTCAGTGTTCCAGGCTCTGGGATAAGATTAGCTTCAAGGCTAGCTAGTTGGCAGACTCCAGCAGATGGGCCAGCCATATACAGAGAGGAACAGGGAACCAGCCCTCCCAGCCTGACACCATGATTTCCAGGAACCCTTATCCCAAGCCTTCACACAGAGAACTCCCCCAGCCTGAAGATCCCTAACCAGGTCAGCTGGTCACCTGGATCCACCACACCTGTTGGATCAGCTCTAAATCAACTGATCATCTGCATCTATCATGTGTAGCAGATCAGTTCCAGATCAGCTGGTCATCCATGCCTGTCGAATCAATTGGGGGTATGTGCAGAACATTTGCTATTCATAATAAAGCATAAGGCTGTATGCACTATTTGCTTTTCCTTAATTGATTGTCAGGTTTTATTTGCCTTTTTATAATAGATTCCTCTTCTTCTCTATTACTCAGAGTAAATAACGCTGTTGCTGTAACCTACAAACCCCAAAAAGCAGTGTTAACATGAATAATAGCACACAGTTGTTTAACGGGTGGGTGAATCATGGCCCTGGACCCTCCGCACAGAGGTCCATTCCTGCGGCGTCCTGCGAGGGTCTCTCTGTGGGCCCCCATTCTTTTTCTAGGGATCCTTGACATTTATGTTAATCATATTTCTCTGCATCCAGCCTGGGTGAGGGAAGAGAGAAGTAAGGGCTTAAGTAGGGGAGGAGGAAATAGAGAGAGAATGGGGTACACTTAATCCTTAGCATGTAGCACCATTATCAGAGAGGATGTTTGTTCATGTGATGTCATGTGTCATGTTTCCTGTGTGTCATGGGTTGAATGTTTGTGTTCCCCACAATTCATGTTGAATGTCCAACCCCCAGAGTGGTTGTATGTAGAGATGAGCCTCTAAGGAGGCGGGTAAGTTAAATAGGGGCATGAGGGTGGGACCTACAATGGGATTACACCCTTACAAAGGGAGCGCTGAGAGCTGGGCGCTGTCTCCGTGCACCCAGCCCACGAGCGCTCACAGCCAGAGGAAGAGGCTCAGAGTGAAACCAGTCCTGCTGGCACCTTCGGCCTCCAAACCCAGGAGGAATAAACGTCTGTTGTCTAAAACACCCTGTCTGCGGTGCTTAGTTATGCGCCTGGGCAGATTAAGTGTTAGCGTCAGAAAAAATCACTGAGCATAACTGATGAGAAAAAATAACCAATATTTTCCTGAAACGTTCAGCAGCCACTTGTGTGTCCCTGGAGGCCGCTTCCCTGCTAGGAGGGAGTGGGATCGTGTGTGCACAGGGCAGACACAGTAAGTCACCTAGCGTCTCTACGAGATGGAGAGTGGTCTCTGGCTTTCCAAATGAAAGGGGGTTTTGTGTATTGTCTATTATTACTTAGTGGTTTGCGGCATCCCGTTCCCTGAGGGGCAGGGAGACTCAAATGACAAGCTGTCTCCTACATTGGCAGCCTTGTCACTTCTAGAACATTCAAAAATCTCATTTTAAACAGAACGAAAGGACACTTAGAGGCCCCTTCAGAGCAGCTCCTTGTGCCCATTGCATATCGGGGAGCAGACGCCAGCACCTTGAGATGTGGCTGGAGACACAAAGGACACAAACTGTGCCTCTGCGGTGCTTAAACCTTGGGGAGGGGAGGCACAAGAAGCTGCTAGAATCTGACTCTGGAGAGCAGCTGCAGGGATGTGGTGGCCACCCGGCTGGTGAGGTGGCACTATTATTTGGGTTCCCGTGTTCACGCCAGCAGGACAGTGGCTGGATGACCCCAGCCAGCAGTGTGCCATGGAGCCCTCCCTGGAGGGGACTCCACTCACCCTGTGACCCTAGAAATACCCTTCAGAAAGAAGGCTGTGACTTTTTGGTTTCCCTTGAAGGTCGTCTCAGATGTTAGCATCTTCGAGGCCTTTCTGAACCCCTAGACTGGATTGTGCCCTCAGCCCCTGCCCAGACCTGACCCCATGACCAGGCTTTGCCCCATGACACAGCCACAGGGGTGCAGGTGCTGGATTTTGCCACAGTCCTTTGAGAACAGTGCTCAGAGGCCCTGTTCCAAATGCAGATCCTGGGCACCATGGCCACTCCAGCTCCATTCCCAGCTTGTCCCTCGGTCAGAAGCCATGTGTCTTGGGTCTCTCCTTCTCCTACCCCCCTCACTGGCCTTCCCACCTGAAGAATGATTTACTATCTTGTCAAGGGCTTATCTTTACAACAGGAAATAAGGTCAAACCCTGGTGGTGGGGGCTCCAAGGTCACCTTGAACCCTCCATCCTGTGTCCACACCTAATATACATTCAATGGCAGCGTTATGGCAGCATTAATGTCCAATGACTGTCCTAAGAAGGGAAAGCCAAGTAGAAACAGAGAAGCCATGTAAGGGTAGAGGCAGAGATGGGAAGGATACAGACACAAGTTAAGGGACACTTGGAGCCCCCAAAGGCTGGAAGAGATAGGAGGGACCCTCCCCTAGAGCTCCAGAGGAAGTGACACCTTGATTGTGGACTTGTGGCCTCCAAACTCTCTGTTGTTTGAAGCTGCATAGTTCATAGTCATTTGTCCCAGCAGCCCCAGGACACTCACACATCAGGGACATAGACTGAGGTCTATGGACCTCAGTTTCCAGGTCACAAAAGGATGGGACAGCCTTCAGGACTTACCTCTAAAACCTTGTGACTCTGACTCCCACTCCAAGATGAAGCATCTCTCCATGAAGCCTGGGTTCCTTCGGAGCCAAGCTGGGGACAACCCGGTAGACACACGTCCCACCCACAGCAGTCCCCATGCAGTGGCCCACCCTCTCCAGGCCCGAACCTTCAAGTCCAGGAGGTGGTACAGCATCACACCCCTGGGGGAAGACAAATCAGCATGGCACATGTCACCTAAGGGTTTCTGGAACAGCCAGAAAGCAGGGAAAGACTCCAAAGCCCACAGGTGCTGGGAAGAGGGTAACTGACCCAGCTCCCCAGTTCCCTGTCTGAAAAGCAGAAGCAAAAAAGCCTCATGCTGCTTCTGTGGCAGCTTTCTGGTTTCTAGGAGGCAGACCTGTTTTCGCTGAACATGGGGGGTTTTTAACTATTTATTCTTTGTGCCTTTGCTTACCTGGGACCTGTTATTAAACTGTAGCACAATATCCAAATTTACCTGGTGGGACGGGAGTGAAAATCCACTCAGACAAAAAAATAACCTTTTTGTTCACCTTCAGAATAAGTGGATATTGTGATTTCACTGCATTAAAACTCAGTCAATGCCTGCAGTGACAGGGAAATAATAGTGGTGATGGTGACAGTAACAATAATGAAGGAAGAAGAATAGATGACATTGTCTCTGAGCACTCTTGACCAGAGGCACCTGCTAAGCACTTAAGATGCATCAATGCATTTATACTCACAAAAGCTCTGTCAGATGGAAATAAGAGGATTACCTTACAAATTAGGAAACCAGGCCCAAGTTGCCTCACACCAGGTTTCTCTGAGTTCTAGGCCTATGAAGGTCACTGTCACCCAGCCACCTTCCATGAAAAGTAGTAAAGAGCCCTGTGGAGAAGTGCAACTTGTTGAGCCATGGACCAGGTAGAACAGAGGAAAGGAGAAGGCAAAGCCACATGCTCTGGGTGACACCGGCCATGTTATTTCATGTGTGCAGCTTTAACAGACATATGAGGTCACTTTAGAGTAACTTAACAATTGGAATTGCATCAAGTTGGGGTGTATGTGTGTCTGTCTTTATGTGCGCAGGCATAGTGTGTTTTGTGGATGTACTATCTGAATGTATGTGTGCGCATAGGTATAGATATGTATTGGGCTTGTGTGCACATATGGTGTATACCTGTGTGTACATCTGTGAATTAACTTTGTGTGTGCATAGGCATGTGTATGCATATGTTCATGTGTATGTGTGCAGAAACATAAAGGAAGGACGTTGTGAATGAGCTGTGGGGAGCAGTTCAGCCAGAAGAGTCCCTGAGATGAATGGAGTATTTAGAAATTGGCTCTGCCAAACTAAGCAGAAAGTGGGAACTGACTGTCCATGTGTGCAGGCCCCCAGCTCCCGCAGTACACAGCTGAGCTTATTCCCCTGAGAGGCAAGAGAGGGAGGTTGTGGACATGGAAGCATTTCCCTGCAAAGGTTCTGCTCAAGCACGGGCAGATTCTGACCCAGGGGCCAAGCTTGGGATTAGTTCCTCCGAATCAGGGCCTCTGTCGTTCCAGTATAATATTTGACTTTTTCCCAAGGCCAAGGGTCATGCAGTGGTGGAGCACTGTGTGACAGGGTCATCTCCAGACTCCACTCATGGGGGCATGGCTTTGAGAAAGAGAGAAGGACATGAGCGTGAACCGCTCAGCATCAAAGCAGGCTGGTGCTTGTGTCTTGCAGGAATTTGCCGACTCTGTGTCCCAGATGGTCACGCAGAAGTTCCGCGAGCTGACCGTGGGCCTGACGTCCATGCACGCCCGCCACAGAGCACTGGCCGGGATCGTCATGACCAAAGGTAACACCTCATGTCTTTGCCGTGGGATTCTTATCTCAAGGAGAGGAGATTAGCATTTGCCTGATCTTAGGAAACAGGGCTCTCCCTTCCATCCAAAGACATGGAAAAGAAAACAAAACTAGACATGAAGAGATCAGTGACAAAGTTTGTGACCAGCAAAACTATAGTGCCAGTGGTGTAATGACACCTCCTAAAAGCCATCTCTGCACAGGCTTCTCTCGAGTTCAATGAAAGGTGAACTAAGAACCAGATCTGTCCCTGTGTTGTTAGGCATTTTCCCCACATCTTGATGTGAGGAAGAGTGGACAATGCTGGAGGAACCTGTAAAAGCCAGAACACAAGGTCAGGCGAGGCCACTTGATAAGTCATCTAGGCTGGTGGGCAAGGCTTTGTTCTCTCTCTCTCTTCCTTTCTCTCCCCCAACATGCTTCCTCAGTACACAGAATGGAAGCCCCGTCCAGAGAATCCAGTTCACCTGAGAATTTGAGCCCCTCCTGCTGGGGTTCAGACCCCCTGAGAATTCTATCACAAGAAACTGAATATGTCTCTTCCTACCAGGACCCCTACAATGCTCAGGGACAAGCATAAATGATAGAACCAAAAGAAGCCATTGACACCAACAGTCAAGGTCATGGCCACTTTTTATAAGCCAAAGTGGGAGAAAATGACAGTTAAATTTAAGCAATCAGTACTAATAAGAACATTATTGATGACTTTGGGGGGAATGGGTGGGTGGGGAGGGGGACAGAGGGGAGCAAAAAGGGGATGGATGTAGTACAACAACAATAAAATTAAAAAAGAAAAAAAAAAAGCTGTGAGACAGTGAAAAAAAAAAGAAGGTCATTATTGACCTATTCATAATAACTAATTCAACTGTTTTTATTCTTAAAATTTGGCATGAATTGATAATGACATGCTGTAGGATTATTGTAAAAATAACTGACTTGGAGTTATTTGAGTTTCACACACACACACAGTCTGCATGTGTAGGAAAAGGCTAAGACTCAAAAAGGACCACCTATCTGCCTGATGTCCAAAATATACTTGTGGTAAAAGTTCATTTGAAACCAGATGATTGGCATACGTTTCTATCATTCTCAACACAGGGGCCTCCCCCAGTGCCATTACATGCAGGACACAGGACAGGCAGAGAGCACCCAGGACACTGCCTTCATTTCAGCCAGGAGATAGATATATAACCTTCCCATTTTGGGCATCTTTTCAAAGGGAAATAAAAACATCTCCCAGTGTAATATAGTGAGTAGGATAGAGGATATACACTGTTTGAAAGGTAGAATAACCTTATAAGGATCATGTTCTAAGTCAAAGGTTGTTCCATTTAGTTGATGACACCCTTATTTTTGGTGGCATGCACCAACCTAAGCCGTGACACTCTCCCAGCTTTCACACATTTGGTGACACCTGCCTCTTTGTGCAGCATGTGACAGAGTCCCCCCTGTCAAAACCATACTGCTGGCTGTGGCCCTTCACCTATCCAGCCCCCAGCAGACAGTAATAGGATAAACCTACACAATAACACATTGAGTACCATTCTGCATAGATCTGGGTGCCAGGAAAAGATGCAGCCCCACTTCAGGATGTAACCACGCCGGAAACAGTGAGAGGTGGTACAGGCAAAGAGAAACGCTTAGAATTTAGTCCCAGCTCCCCCAGCAACTAGCAAGGTGACCTCAGGCCAATCAGCCTCTCTGGGACTAGGGACCACAGTAGTGCCTACTAGGAGGGCCGCTGATGGTTTAATGTGTTCAGGTATACAAGCGCTTACAGAGACACCTAGGCCATAACAAGTACCAAAGATGCAATTATCAGAAGTAGACATACTCTTATTTGTAAATTACTTAAGGAGTGCACACCAGCACTAGAGCCTGTCCTAGGTTCTGGGAAAATCACAGAGAACAAAATAGACAAAGGGCCTGCCTGTGTGAGTTGTCCATCCTAGTAGGGAATGGGTCATAAAGAAGAGTTTCAGTCCAAAGCAAAAAGTGTGTAAGAGTCCAGGCCAGTGTGGCTCAGTTCGTTGGAGTGTTCAGTTGTAGATTTGATTCCTGGTCAGAACATGTACCTAGGTTCATGTAGGTTGTGGGTTCAGTCCTCGATCGCCAACCCTGGTCTGTATGATCCCTGGTCTGAATGCAACCAATTGATACTTCTCTCTCTCTCTTCCATCCTCCCTTCCTCTTTCTCTAAAAGCAATGACATATACCATATGATCTCACCTCATACAGGAAACTGATGAACAAAACAAATGAGAAAAATAGAACCAGAGGCATGGAAACAAGGAACAGACTGACAGTGACCAGAGGGAAAAGGAGAGGGGAGAGAGGGAGAAAGGGAAAAAGAAGGGGAAGGGTGTCATCAAGGAAGTAGTATAAATGACCCATGGACATGGACAACAGGGTGGGGATTGACTGTGGGAGAGGGGATGGGGTGGGCAGGGCAGGGGAGAGCAACAGGGGGAAAATGGGACAGTTGTAATAGAACAACAATAAAAAAAAATTAATAATAAAATAAAAGCAATGAATAAATGTCCTTGGGTAAGGATTTTTTTTTTTTTTTTAAGTGTGAAAGAGTTATATGCACAGAGTTGTAGGATCACAGAAAAAAATCTTGGCAAATTTTAAAATCTGGAATGTCATAGATTTTTCTGCCAGATTCTAGGATAACATAGTTTTAAATGATCTTCTGATCCATGAATGTGAATGAAGAAAAGAGGAAAGGAAGACACCAACCAGTGTTTCCTCCTTATTGTGCAAAATATTTCTAACCCCAAATATATACATCAGTAGTATTTGGTGAGTAGTTTTTCAATATTTCCCAGCTCTGGAGCTCTGATTGTCCAATATCTTTCCACTTTTTTGAGAAACTCAAAGACTTCCCTTGAAAAACAGAAGTGTTTTTACAAAGATTTGTAGGAAAATGGTACTTAAAAGTGTCTGTGAATACACTGCTTTGTGTGCAGGCAATTTATCAATGAACTAATTTATTACATGAAAGACTTGATAAGGTAAGATTCACTAAATTAGTAATTTATGAATATTGAAGAATAAATTACTGAAATTCACTTTCCTGTTGTAAAGAGAAGATTTAATAAACATGTTGATTAAAAAGAGATTATGGAGAAATGGGCAAAATGACTAATGAAAACATTTTTAAGTAGTTATTTACTTAAAGTGGATGTGCCATTTAATCTAAACTCCAATTCAGTTATTCAAGCAAACTCCCAAGAAACTCTGAGATGGAATGATGTGTCATATTCTAGTCATTATGTATATAATGATCTTGCAAAATTTAGTTTATTTTTTTTTTTAAGATTTTCATTATTTTTAGAAAGAGGGGAAGGGAGAGAAGCAGAGAGGGAGAGAGACATCAATGTATGGTTGCTTTTCACCTGCCTCCAGCCACAGACCTGACTGGAGACCTGGTTTGCAACCTTGTTATGTGCCCTGGCTGGGGAATCAAACCTACGACCTTTGGGTTCGCAGGCTGGCGCCTTATCCACTGTGCTACCAGCCAGGACAAAATTTAGTTTATTTTTAAATAAAATTATACAATAGCTCCTGCATTTTTTGGTGAGATGCCCATTCATCCACATCAATTAGTTCATGTAAAGTCCTTTTCCTATATAAGCCTCAGACCATTTTGTAGCCATTATGAAAAAAATGATAGCAAAAAAATACACTTATGAACATTTATTACTCTTATCGAAATAATGCAGCCATATGGTTAAAACTCAGACAGAAGAAATCTTAAGAATGAAAAACAATATTCTCTCCCCACTCCTCACTAGGGGCAGACACCTCTAGTCATTTTTAATTTTTGTCCTCATAACTGGTTCTCTAGTTCTGGGTTACCAGTTCTACATACTACCTGCTCTTTTTACTTTTCATTACTTAGGTGTAATATTTGTAATTTTTCTGAAATTCTTAAACTCTATTTCTTCCACTATCCAGTTCAGTTGGTCCATCCTGTTCATAATTTAGGTGTGAGCCATTTACCTTTCCTGATTTGTGTAAGCTGCTTATTTTTATGTTTTTCCTTGTATGATGTCTTTGATAAATTTCTTCCTTCATACACATTTTTGTGAAATGTTCAATATTCTGAATAAATCCTCTTTTATCTTTCTTTTCTTATTTTTTTAATGTACCCTTTTACACTGCGTTCTTAGAAATTCTTAAATTTATCTGACAACTCAACTGCCTTTCTTCCCCTAATTTTGGCAATCTATATTGCTCAAGCCATCTCTCTTGTCCTCAGGCTCCTCCTCTTCCAAAGGACACCCTTCTTGTTTTATGGGTACCATGTCTCCTCAGATTTCTCCAAGGTAACTGGCTGGCCAGTTCCCGAGTCTCCCTGCTCCCTGGATGCTGTGTTTCCTCTGTGATCAGGCCTCCTCCTTCATGTTCAGTCTCTCTCTTTCCTCCTGCTTATGATTTCTGTCTGCATCGTCTCACTTGTGAATAAAATAGTAGACCGATTGTCACAGGCACCGGGCACAGATTCCCAGTTGTGCGGATTGGTCATTTTGTCACCCCAACAGGAAGGCTGCCTGGCCCATCTCCCTCTCACTAGCAGCCACATCCATGAGATGGTGGAAGGACACCTAGTGCCAAAATTCTGGATACAGTTCTGCCAGTGACGTAAACCTCCCAACATACCCCCAACTTTCTCAGGCAGTTCCCCAACTTCCTTCAGCATAGGACTCACCTTTGTTTATCCTCAGAGGTCACTTTCAGTCAGGTGTCCTCTCCACAGAGCACTTGCACTTGACAATATAGTTAAATGTCTCTTTTCAGCACACTTGTGAAAGTTCATCTTCACAGAGGCCTCGTGGAGGAGAACGCAGGGAGGGAACCCTCCAATATTCCAGAACCTCTATCTTTCCACTTTTCTCCTTCCTGAATGACTGGTAATTACTATGGCCATAGAATTAGAAGTGGGGCCTTTTTAGAATTAGAAGTGGAGTTGAGGAAGGGGAGTGGGGAAAAATGAACTGGACAGGAAGCCTTGAACAGAGCCTCATGCTGAGATAAGAGATAGCAAACGACCATGTGGATTTCAAGGAACTGATCTTAATAACTATTGAGTGGGGATGGAGACATGGGAAGTTGGTGACATGTCTCCATGGATGTGTTCAGATTCATGGGGGCTGCTTCTCCTCGAACACATAAGAATATAACGCACAATCAATTTTAAGTCCATTCAAACCACAAGACGCAGAATAGATTCTACTATGTACGGACCCTGCATCGCTCGAATGTGTGTACAAAATGTCTCTCCTTACAGCCAGTCCCTGACTGGACATTTGGCCCACCCCTACTCCTGCTTATTTAGAGTTAAATGGGAGTGTAGTCCAAAATAGCTCACAAGAGGCCGATCAATGCCACCGACACTAAACCCGCTAAAGAAAGGGCTAAATCCTCACAAAATGCCTTCATTCATGCCTCCTCGATAAGGAGGTGAAACTAAGGAAATTCATAGGAAAAGGGATGAAGACAGTATTTTCCTGCATTCTTTTGAGATCAGGTAACCCCATTAAAGCTGTTCAAATAGTTCTGCATTTTTCTGAACCTTAAGTCATAACCCAGTATTTAACAGCCCAAAATGCTTTATTGAGGGGAAAATTAACCTCAACACTGCATTTTTTTTTTTTTTTTTTTTTAAGAAAAGTAAGAAGGAAGGAAGGAAGGGAAGGGGGAGAGACAGAGGAGGAAGTTCAGAACAATTGTTGCGTGTTACCTGTTATAGGAGGAGTTAATTATCTTTGACCCCCATGCATAACTGGAGGTATAACAAAAATATTCTGTAGGACTTGGACTAAGAAACAAATATGAAGCCAGGTATAGTTGTGGCTATTTGAAGTCCTCTGGACTTCCAAACTCGTGCATGGAGAGGATCATGGATTATACTCCTTTCTTACCCAGTTAATCTGTATTTAAATTTTCACAGTTGATCTATCTTCAGTGGCTGGCATTTCTCTGTAGTAAATACTAGAGGAGCAAGTGGTGCTGCTCTCTGACCCCCCAAATCAGACCGTGGGGAACCACATCAAGGACATCCAGGGTCTCAAGGTCTTGCCTAGTACCTTTGCCCTAACACAGCAGCTTCCTCTCTCACCCCTGTCCACTCAGGGCACATCTTCCTTATGTACCCAGCACCTATAGCCTGTCACATTCCTGCACACTCTTGTGTCTACACCTGGTCTCCTTCTGCTGCATTGGGCTTTGGAAGTCCTCCTTTAAGGAGGGCCCTGGAGACACAACAGAAGGAGCCTGAGGAAGGGGACTGTCACCTGTCCTGAGAATTGGGGATAGGAGGCAGGTACGGCCATGCTGCCCAGGTCACTTCACCTCAGGGTGAAGTGAGAAAGGAAGGATGTGGTAGCTCCCTCGGGAAGCAAGAAGTCAGCTCTGGAGTCATTCCTGAGATGGTCCAGGAAAAGAACAAGCCAGCAATCCGACGGGTCAGAAGAATGGGCAAAATGAGGGATGGGGGAAGAGGGAGTTGGCATCTGTCAGCAACTGTCAGCACCTGTCTGTACCGTTGGCCATTAACCAAAGAGTGTTTTAAGTCACCAACCAGATGATCACCAGCTTACATGTGCCCAAAGTGAGTCTCACAGAGAAAGAAACAGAACAAACTAAGAGGTCAACAGAAAGCTGCCTGATAGAGAAACGGAATCCAGGGCCTGATGAGAGTCCCTCTTTGAACCCCTTCAAACATGTCCCACATCCTCTTTGCTACAAACGGAGAATATCAAGTGATCACTCAAGGAGGGAGAAAGTTCTTCATTTAAAATATTTAGTCCATGAATTATGCATGAGTTCTGCTTCACACTCTCATTATTTCTGGGTTCATCTCCAGCCCGGCATCCTGTCAGTCATCCTGCTTATCATGCACATCAGCTGCTTCGATGTGGGTCCCTTTGATCTAAAGGAATGAGTTCCTAATGGGGCAAAGGGCACTCTCTGCCAGTCCAAATGGGAGGATAAACAGAGTTGCCAGTCCACTGATTGCAGAGTTCCTGTCATCCTATTTTCTTGGGGATAAGATGCTAAATGGAACATCATCAGGTCTGTATCGAGTGAGCCCCTCACCATGCTGGCGTTTGGGGATACAACTAATAACCTCCTTGTAAGCTAACCTGGCCACCGCACCTCTTCTAATGTAAACCTTGTACTACCCTGAAGTTCATGCATTCTGAAGTTTATCAGTTGTGGGACACACCTGACTGCAGGTATTTTATTTACATAAAATAGTAAGGAGATCAGCGGTGTCTTAGACAAATTCCCATCTTATTAGTCTCAGATAACCAGCAGGCTGTGCACCGAGGGCTGCTGGCTCAGGCCTGGCCCCTTGTGGTTTCAGTGTCTGTAATTCTCTCGGCCTTCCCTCATCCTATCCCAAAGTGCCGCTGTCCTGCTGTCAGCTCCCCTCAGAGAGGGAAGAGGAGGAGGCATTCTGCACTGTTGATCAGAACTTTGCTGAACCAGGTTGGGGAAGAGAGCAGACCCTGTGCTCAGGAAATCAGCTGGTAGTGAGTGTCTCCTCTCTCACTGAAGCCCCAACGCAAATACTGAGCAATAACTGAGTCACCAGCTCTGATCAGAAGAGAAGAGAAAGATCTGTGGGGGCAGGAAATAAGACTGCAGCAAGTCTGCCCAATCCCTAACCCCCAAAAGTTAAATTTGGAAACATTGAGGTAATTTATTAGGGAAGTGCATCACATGCATTGTTATCACATAGACAAAGTCAACCCAATGGCTGAAGCACCATTCTTAACATGTCCATGTTGGACCACGTAGGACCTATGTTCCCAGCCTCCTTCTCACCTGCCTCTCACAGGATCCTTAGCATATGCAGCCATGATATCATGGGGTGGACTGTCTAGAGACCCCCAAAACAGCCATCAACCCCACACAGAGCCTTCAGCCTCTGTTAAGCTTACCTCCCCGCTCTGACCTCTCCTCTTACCTATAGCCCACTGAGGTACTGCCTCCTTCCCCAGAAGTCAGCCAAGGCAACAAAGGAGGCCTTGGGATTTTAGTTTTGTACCCCCACTCCCTTCAAAGAGTTAGGTGTTCTGTGCACATTGAATGATATAGATAAAAGGTAAAATATAGAACATGAGGTCTTCAATGTCATTCTAGCAATAGGAGTTATAGAAAAATGTCTGCTTGCAGATAAGGGAAACAAATGTGATTACAGGGGAATTGAAGTACATGCAACACTAGTAGCTAAAATGACGATATTTTTATGACATTCAGAAAGGCACACATTAAACACGTGACACTACTTCAACCTTCAAAAGCTAAATAGCACTAGTTTTGTTTCCATTTCCCAGACAAGACAATGGATAAATTCACTGGACCAAAGTTTCAAGCAAATAGAAACTTTGACTATCTGACTGCACATTTGCACCTGGGGAGAGTCTGACCCTACTCACCTTGTCATCTGATGCCCTTTACAGACAGATCCATTTGTAGGGTAACACACAAAACTTACCCATCACTTACTTTGCTCCTAACAATCCATGCATTTGCAGTACTTAGAGGGCAGAAGCCCTGGGGACATTGGCGTCTTCAGGCTGTGGAGATGACCAAAGATCAGGACCTGAGTGAGAGAAATGCCCCCCACCCCCATCCAGAGTGAAAATACTTCCCTTCAACCTTAGTCCAGCCAGTCCCCACGGACCAGAGGAGCCTGAGCAGCACTTTTTTAAGCCTCTTTGTTCCAAACTAATCAGAGTAAATTTAGAGAGTATAAACAGAAACTTTGAAGAGGAAGGGATGGATTCATAGGAGAAGACTGAGAATCATAGACTGTGAACAAATAATGACCAGACGTGAACCTGCAGGAAGTTCTCTGCAAATGTTCAGAGGGTGCAAACCACCGTGAGGCTGAGGGCCTGAGGGAGAGGGTCAAACTGCAGATGGTTCAGGGTCACTACAGAGGAAGGTCCCCAGACGCTGAGCTGATATGCTGCGAAAGGGTCATTGTGGAAACACTATTACTTGAGGCATTAGACCCAATGGACACAGTGCTGGATAACAGGGAGCTGAAATTAATTATACACCACACCCTCAGACAGTCTGCTCAGGGAATCAAGACCATTCCTTTCTGCCTTTAATTTTCATTGTTTTGATTCTTGTTTCTTTGACTCCAGTTGCTGTATCTTGCTTTTAATTTTAAGAAGCCTGGCCTTGGGCATCAAAGCAAAATGAAGGTCCCCATTGCTGCCTGCCATGCTGTGAGGAATTGATACCCCTTGTCCCTGGCCCAGGAACTCATGTCTTCCTGCAGAATCCATGACACAGTAACAGGCTGACTTGCCAGGTGGTACATAGGGTAGAGTCCCAGACCCTGACAGATATACCCTCCAGTCTTTACGCTTAGCAGAAATATGCTTGTGCTCTTCTCTTCCCCATTTTCAACACTGTTTTTTCCACATTATAATACCTTAGAAATCTTTTCTTCATCTATAGGGAATTTCTCTGACCTGCACTACAGCTCCAAGAAGCCCTATGTACACATGTCTATATGTTAATCACTCCCCTGCTGTTGGGCACTCAGATCATTTTGTGTTATTTGCTATTACAAACGTTGCTGAGGCAAATAGCTTTGTACACACACCATTTTTACATGTGTGGGTACGTGGTATGATAAATTCCCAGGAAGAGAATTGCTGGGTCAAAGGGTATACTCATTTGTCATCTGAAATTGTTCAATTGTCCTTCAAATGGACTTTTCCCACATAGAGTCCTCCAGCTACTTCAACTGCTGAGCTTTCAGGTGTTACCAACCTGAGAAACAAAGCATTACATCTCATTGTATTTTTAACTTGAATATATATAGTAAATGAGGTTGAAGATTTTCTCATATATTTAAGAACCATTTTTTATTTTCTTTCCGTGAGCTGTTTTTACATAACTTTTTCCCATTATTCTATAGGGGGATTTTTTTCCTAAAAGCTTTTTATATATTCTAGACAGAACATTTTTTTGTGATATAAATTGCACTTTTTCTCATTTTTTTTAAAAGATTTTATTTATTATTTTCAGAGAGTGGGAAGAGAGGGAGGCAGAGAGGGAGAAGAACCAATGTATAGTTGCCCTTTGCCTGCCCCCAGCTGCAGACCTGGCTGGAGACCTGGCCCACAACTCGGTTATGGGCCCTGGCTGGGAATTGAACCAGTGACCTCTGGGCTCACAGGCCAGCACTGTATCCACTGTGCCACCTGCCAGGGCGTTTTCTCATTTTTAATTGCCTTTAAGATATTTGTCCATTTGGAGTTTGTTTTTATTTTTATGCATTTTAATGTAACAATTTTTACTGCTTTGGGACTTTGAATTATAATAAGAAAGGCTTTTCACTCACCAAATTTATAACGTAATTATCCCATGTTTCCTTCTACTATATTTACAATGGTTTTTAATCACCCAAAGTCCATATATTACATAAGGGCCACTTTTGGTGTTATATACTCTGTGTCTTTGGACAAAGGTATAATAACATGTATTGACCATTATAGTATCATAGGGAGTAGTTTCAGTGCCCTAAAAATCCTCTGTGCTCCACCTGTTCATCACCCCCTCACCACTGATAACCACTGATCTGTCTCCACAATTTTGTCTTTTTCAGAATGCCATTGGGTTAGAGTCATAGTAAGCAATCTTTTCAGATTGACTTCTCTCACTTAGCAACCTGCATTTCAGATTCCTCCATGTCTTTCCACAGCTTGATAACTCATGTCTTTTTCATACTGAAGAATATTTCATTGACTGGATATATCACCATTTATTTATCCATTCACCTACTGAAGGACATCTTGGTTGCTTCCAAGTTTTGGCAATTATGAACAAACTGCTATTACCCTCTGTATGTAGTTCTTTATTTTTTGCATCTAAACCTTTGATCTACTGACATTTACATGGTGTAAGGTAAAGATGCAACTTTATCTTCCAGGTGGCTCTTCAGTTATTAGACACCGTTAATGAAAAAGCATCTCTACCCCTCAGGTGGAGGTGTTACTAACTTTACCCCACTCTAGATTCCTGCATGACTTTGGATGAATGTCTGGACTCCTTGCTTCACTCCATTTGTTGGGCTTCCTGCATCAGGGCACAGCAATTTGTCACTGAGCCTTCATCACCTGCTTGATACTACTAGGGGCTTGTCTCCTGGCATCAGTCTTCTCCTCAGAATTCCCAGGTTACCCATTAGAATCAGCTTGTGTGGCTCAGAAACAAAACACAAAACTATAGTTTGAACTGGGTTGTCCTTATCAGAAACAAAGCCCAAGCTGTTCCCACTGGAATCACGTTAACCTGATCAGTCACTTTAGAAAGGACTCAGGACGTCTTCTCCCCCAGGAACATGGCATGCCTTCTCTTTGTGTAAGTTCTGTCAATGTCTTTCAGTCAAGTGTTAATGTTTAATTATTATTCTTGCTCATGCATTGTTAAACTTATTCCTATTATCTTCTTTGCTGCTACTGTAAATGGAGTCATTCCTCCTTTATGGTTTCTCGATAGATGTTGGGTGTAATATGAAAGCTATCAATTTCTGTACATTAACTTGTATCCTGTCACCTTATTGACTTTTACTGTTCCTACCAGTATTTCAACTGGGTTCTCTGGGGGTTTCTACATATATGATCATAGCATGTTCAAACAGCAATCATGTTACCTGCTCCTTTGCAATGATCATCCCTCTAATTTCTCTTGTTGTGTTGTTAATAGCTTTAGTAGATGTTAAATAATGAAGTTATAGTGGACATTCTGGTCATTTTTCTGAATGCAGTAGGAAACCCTCTAGTGTTTCCCATTAAGCATGATGTATATGGGGGGGGGGTCTCTGTGTGTATCCATCCTACATATAATATATATGCCTTTTCCTATATACATGTGTATATATAAAATCACATTGGAAAAATTCATCTATTCTATTTATTGAGTTTTATCAAAAGTAGTTGTTGGGTTTTGTCAGGTGTCTTCTCACCATCTGTGGTTATAATCATATATTTGTAGTACATTTTAATTTTTTAACATAATTCATTTTTGTATTTCAGAAGAAACCTACCTCATAGTGACTAAAACATTGCTTTTTTTTTCCTCTGATGTTTGATGACTCATACTTTATTTATAATTTTAATATCTGTAAGTGAGGCCACCTGTAGTTTATTTTTTTTTTCTTATTTAGTCTCACTCATATGGGTAGATCAGTAATAGAGGCTTTTTATAATAAAACAATTGAAAGTTTTCCTCATCTTTATACACCTTGGAACACATCGGGTAGCCTTAAAATTATCTGCTACTTAAATGTTGGTAGAAATCTCCCACAGAACCAAGAGCTTGGTTCTTTGGAAATAGAGGGTAGTTCTGACCACTTTTTCTACTTATTCCGTAGAAACCAGTATGTTTATATTTTCTGTAACCATTCCTCACATTGTCAGCATACCTGTTTTACTTTCAAAAGTTATTTTATTTTAAAAAGAAGTAACTAATAACCATAGTATACCAAGTCCTGTTTCTACACCTATTGGGTTTCATCGGTTATAGCTGAGTTGTTGTAACAGATGCCCTTGGTGCCACGCTGGGGCTGTCCCTGCACCAGGGCCCCTCTCCTTACCAGCAGTGGGAGCAGCAGCACCTTCCCTCACAGGCCAGGAGCCCCGCACATTCCTGAGCTCCTATCAGAGCAGCCAGAGAGTACACACAGGTGGCACCTCATCTTTGCCTGGCTTCCTCCCCCATCCTCACCTGTTCCCAAGATTGTCTTCCAAGTTCCTCCTGAGAAAACACGCTCAATAAATCATTGCCCAGGAATCGCTGACTCAGCTTCTGCTTCTAGGAAGCCTGTGTGGGAAACTCTCTCTCTGCCCTCCTCTCTCATTCAAGTGACATTCTGTGTGCAGCATTTGCACAATATTTATCACATAATATCTTACTTATAGACATATCTGTCTGTGTCATCTCCCTAAATTCCAAATAGATTCTTTGAAGGACAGGACTGTATCTTCAACACGTCAGTGTCTCCTGTTAGTATGGTACTGGCACCTAGGAGGTGGGTTAACGAGGAGTGAATAAGCAAATAGTGCATTTCTTGGGCCACAAAATTGTCATGAATATGGGAGCGCCTGGAGTGCAGCAGAGTGGGGATTAATGAGGGGTGAAGGGAAAGCAGTTCCTTTTTCCAGCAGCTCTAATTTCTACAGAATCCAGAGAGGGGGAACAGGCCAGCCCCCAGGAGAGGTGGTGCCAGTTCACAGATCATTGTCTGCTGAGAAGTTAAACTGCAGATGCACTGGACATCTGTATATTGGAAAACTGAGGAAATCATTATAAATGTTCACTTTCATTATCCTAAATACCTGCTCTAATTAAACTGGAATCTGCAAAAACGATTTCTCCATGAAAATGGCTGCTTCACTGGCTACTTCCAGTGTCCCTTGATGACCATTTCAGTCCGAACTTAGGTCCCTGTGGCATGAGGTTCTGTGGGCAAATGACTCTCAGGTCCTCTCCAGGGTGCATCTGGGGAACCACTGTGGAAAAGGAAGCAGCTGCATTTTGAGTTGCTTGTAAATGTTTCGGCCAGTCCCAGGGAAGAAATCAGGGGCCATTGTAGTCTTTTTTAACTTATCTTAAAGCAGCTCCTGGCTGCTGCTTTGTGACCACAGCATAGGTAGGGAAGGAGGTGTCCAGTCACTTCCTGAGGTCTCCGCACCGCCAGACCTCAGCAGAGAGGGGTCAACAGTGACCTACCTGGCTCACACCCTAGGCAGCTTTCAGGACCACAGAAATGAAGACTGAGGAAGGAGGGACCTGGACGGACATCTGCCCCGCGGTCTCTCCTCTGACACATCAAGTGAGCAGACATTGGCTCACCTCTCCTCCCATTCCTCACTCCCCTCCCCTGTGCCACCTGTGATGCTCCTTGTCCCCTCTTCCTCTCTACTCTCCCATGATATTTCTACAGAAAGAGCCACTCTGTGCAGAGAGGGAGTGGGCTGGGAGCACTAAGCTGAGAACTAAGTTCTCAGGGTAGAACTTTCAATGCAGAGCAACATGTACATATAAAGAACTTATAACCTGTCCAGCACTGGCAGTCTGGCATTGGGGGAAATACATGTTATTAAAAGTGGAGGGTTCACTTCAGCATGTGCTTGGTTTGCATATCACCTCTTTAGAGAAATGGCCTGTACATAAATTTACTGTAGGACTCTCAGAGTGGGAATGACCAGCTGCTAAATCGTCACCTGTGTACTGACCACAGGCAGCCTCAGCAAGCCACAGACATCTGTTAAGAGGCACAACCAGCTAAGGGTGTCCTGACACCATTCTCTTGATATCTGGTGGCAGCCCCTGAAAACTTGGATTTCTTACTCAGAAATATTGACCGGATTGTCCCAAGCAATCCATCTAATTACATGGACTCTCAGGGGAGCCCTTTCCTGGAATATTTTCTGGAAATTCCAGTTCCTGACCTTGAGGGATTCACCAGCTAAGTAAAGAACGAGATGCAGCTATACTCACAGACTGCAAGACTTACTGAATCAGGAGAAAGGATGAACTTTGTGGCCTTCAAGGGTCTCCCTAAACATAGGTGATCAACATCACATTTTAAGGACATGGAGTTTGGGTTTGCTGTTGAGGCTTCTTTTGATTCGTTTGGTTTCCATTCTTGCAGAGAATATCATTTTTATTGATAAGATCCCTTTGATTTCCTTCAAAATGAGCACTGTTCTGTGAAGAGTAATTCATGAAGCCTGCCCTGCTTGAGGGACGCATCAGCTCCTGACCTTGGAGTGGATTCTGTGGCTGGAAAAAGGGAAATGCAGAGGCCAAGAGAGGAGGGGATAGTGGGGTCCCAGGCAGCAGCCAATACCCTCATCCTGTGGCTGGAAACCTAGGTTCAGAGTGTCAGAAAACTTCACCATTTGTGACTCTGACCTCAAAACTCCCTGCTCTTCCCCTATATGGTGAGCCTTAAAATAACAACAATAACTGGGAACACTTTGCAGACTAATTGGTGGCCAGTCCTCATGGAGGTGATTGATTCTTTCCATCGGTCAGATGTGATGGCCACATGCAGATAGAAGCCCTGCTCCCACGGAACATGCTGTGCCCAGTGTGCTGGGCCCCAGGAGCAGCTGCACACCCCCCATGGGGAGGGGCAGGAAATGGTGCCACCGTCTGTGCCCCAAGAGGAGCTGTAGGGATCAGCCTCCAGAAATGAAAAGTGGGGATGGAAGGGGCGGCATCACCAGCTGTCGTTTATTCCCCCATCTGTTGTGTGGCTCTTTAGGAAAAATAAAAAGTCTATGGTTGAATCAGAGAACTCAGCGCATTTTCACTGCTGTCAGTGACATGTCATGTCGTGCTCTGTCCTTGGTTGCTAAGTGCAAGTTTCAGGAAGCAGAAAATTTGTAGCACAGACATCACCCCTGATGTGCAGTCCCAGACACTGGTCAGGCCCAGGCTAGAATCCTGGGAAGTGTTGTCATAGACTCAGCAAAGACCCAAAGTCTGTGCTGGGCCCTCCAGGGAGGGGGCTGCCAGACACTCGGGCAGTTCTGGAAAGGGGCACACTGGCCTGGTGTTCTGCTGGCACTCACGTGATCAGTTAGCCTCGATCACCTCTCCAGACGGCCTAGGCTGCACTTTTCTCAACTGCTTTTACGGCGTGGAGGCTGAGCGTGTGACGCTCGCACTCCCACGTCTTAGAGATTATAGCCTGGACTTCCACAGGGTCAGAGGTTTGCTCAAGTCCAGGCAAAACCTGGGTAAAGGAGTAAGTCAGTAAAGCAAAAGTCTATGAGTAGAAATGATGGGCTGGGTCCCAGGTGACTTAGAAATAGGTTTTGGGGGACCCAGGCACCTGGCTCAGTTCATCACTGGGTTACCAGCAGCTCTAAGGGACAGCAGGTTCTATGTAGGCTGGTGGAGCAAGTGCATGGCCTGTGGGATCTCGAGTTTGCACAGGAGTATCACATGAAGCCTTGGACAGCCTCAGAGGCAAACACTAACTGGGCTGGGTGGGGAGGGGGAGGCCAGGCAGGGCCTGTTCTGACAGAACCCGCACCTGTCTTGACCTCCACCTCTGTCCTGTGTACCCCATGTTCCCATCAACAGGGTTTCTGGAGTCTCTCTGGGTAATTATGGCACACATGGCCAGGCTGGGGGGCTCAGCTCTCTTTAGAATCACAGCTCGAAGTCCAGAAGCCCACCAGGTTCCTTTCCCTCTAGATCAGACAGCAGTGGCCTGTGTTACTTATTTGGTAGCAGGTCACTGCATTGTCTGCTACATGCCTTCTCTTCTCTTCCAAGGACCCTGCTATAGAAACGTGTCCATCAGAAACACCCTCAGGTTTTCTTCTGATGATCCTGGTGTGAGAAAGCCAGTCGAGTTCTGGAAACAAGAACTCATACTGGCAATGCCATCCTGCAACAAAGTGGGCACAGAGCCACCCAGCACCTGCCATACCTGATCAAAGCCCTGCCTCACTGCAGCTGTGTGGTGCTCAAGGCCTGTGCAGTCCATCGTCTATTAAGTGAACATGGAGGCTCGCTGCTTAGAGAACTTCAAGGCCTAAGGCAGCAGGCCCCTGGGGGGTATGGTGAGGGGGCAGGAAAGTGGAGTCACCCACATTGGGCAGAGCAGGGAGCACAAGATGTTCTGACCATCATTTTCTGTGTCACCAGGTCTGGACGTCAGGCAAGCACAGGTCGTCGTCCTGTCCTCGGGGACCAAGTGCATCAGTGGCGAGTACATCAATGACCAGGGACTGGTAGTCAATGACTGCCATGCGGAGATTGTAGCCCGGAGAGCACTGCTCCACTTCCTGTACGCACAGCTGGAGCTGCACCTCAGGTGAGCGGCCTGCCCCAGGGACGTGCTCTCTGGGTGTGAGTTTGGAGCTGCTGTATCCCGGCAGACTCCCTGTATATGGTAGATGGGCTGCTCCTACCGCACAAGCTTTACACAGATGGTGGCCTCATTCAAGGACCAGCCATGGTGCTGCATGGGCCCATCAAATGCTGAAATTGCAGACACTGCCTTCCGTGATTCTCAGGCCTCCCTCCAGGAAACACCTGCTTGCCCATGAATGATCATGACTGAAGTAGACAATCTGCAAGGCTCACATCCCCCACACATGTGCCCACACGAACATGCCTTATCACCTGCCCATTCCATTTGATGACATTGTCTATTAAGTCATCTGGTATACCTTAGTGCAGGCAGCTGTAATGTCGCCACAGCTTGGGAGCTCAACCACTGACTGCTCAGTCTGGAGGCTGGAAGTCCAGGGTCAATGCCAGCAGATTTCATGTCTATTGTGGACCCTCTTCTTGGTTTACAGATGGGGTCTTCTCACTGTGTCCTCACACGGAGGGGTGAGGGAGCTCTCCGGCATCTTTTTTATAAGGACACTGATCTTACTGTGACTCAGGCCTCTGCCATCATGACTTAATCATCTCCCAGAGGTCCCACCTCCTAGTGTCAGCAAATGAACTTCGGGGGACACAGACCAGTGCCTAGGAACTTCGGGGGACACAGACCAGTGCTCTAAAGGGCAGCTTTTTCCAATGACAGCAGCACGCCACTGGAAAGGCACAGGCAGCTGGGGCCATGCTCTCCTCATGAGCCGGAGTACGAGCAAGGTCAAGGGCACCATCTGAAAGAGGGTGAGGAGCACAGCCTACCCTGTGCTCCACAGGCTGTCAACTGTCACTCAGGGTGACTGGCCTGTTCACTACTCACACTCCAAACACCACAGACAAGAAGACCATAGGACCTGCAGGACTGGCTACAGGGATGCAGATGCATCCCAGCGGGACACTCCCCACAGCTCTGGCTTGAGCGGCCCTTTTCCTGTGGGTTTAAGTGAAAGCAATATTTCTCCCACCATTAGCCCTCAGTTGCTAATCCCAGAACTAGCCTTGCATTTTAAAAAGGAAGAAAACCTCCCAGAAAAGCCATCCCTGGGCGATGGCGCTGTCCCTCTTTGAAACACAGAGTGGCAGCAAGGGAGGTGTGAGTGGGGACAGAGCTGCATCACCTGGAGCAACTGCCTGCTCCCTGGCCCCTCCATCCCAGCACGGACAGGGCCTGTGGCACCACCAGCTGCACTTTGACAAAGTTGCGGCCACTTCAAAGGGGGCCCACTGCAAAGCGTGGGTCGGTACTTTCACCAGGCTTAGTGCCTGGGACCCGCAAGAGAGCTCGGGTTTGCGGAGCACCTGCCTCGGCCCTTGTCTGTGTCCTATTCCAACACTTCCTCAGTCAAGGACACTTCTTACAGAGCGCGGATGTCTTCTTCAAGACGGGAGGTCTACTTTCAGAGGCCAGGCTGCCAGGCTGCCTGCCCTTAGGTTCCCTTCCCCAAGCCGTGTCCCATCTCAGGCCATGGGGCTCAAATGCCACCAGACAAACCCAGGCCAACTTCCCATGTGCCAGCCAGCAGTTCCGAGTCCATCTGAAATGCCAGCCAGGCTCAACTCCAGCCTGCTCCTGCACCCCAATGCCCCAGTGTGCCCCACTTCCCAGAACTTATCCCAGGACACCAGGACTGAAATGGCCAGTGATGGGCTATAGATACTGTTTCCTGCCTGCTCCTCCTCTAAGCATGTCTTCAGAAGGGTGTTCTAATAGCAAGGGGCCATCCACACCCTGAGACATGTGCTCCCAAGCTGGGATGTCCCGTGTCCTCATGCAACCTGCTGAGACCACCAGGATGTACTAGGCTGCCACCCACACTGGCATCTCTCTGCGCAACGTCACAGAGGAGCAGAAATGCAGGTGGACGTGAGCACCTGCTGCATCCAGTTGCAGCCCTGTGCTGAGCTGTTTGAACACAGTGACTTCATAGCTATGTCTTTGCCAGAAATGCTTCTTCCTTGCCTCTCCCAGCTGCTTCTACATCCTTTGAAACAGTCTTCCTCCAACCCAATAACACAGCTATCAGGGGCTTCAGGGAGTGACTCACGTGCCTGAGCAAGTGTGGCAGCCACACGGGGCAGAAAGGCCCAAAGGCATCCTGGACTGGCCCAGGGCATCGATGCCTGACCCTTGAGCAGTGAGCTCCGGCCCTACCAAGGCGGAGTGGAGTTGAACAATGGGAGATGGAGCTGCAGGTATCTCCAAACGCGGGGAAGGGTTTCTCCTAAGTCTCCAAGTGCTCTGTCAGAAATATTTCCAAGTACCCCACCTGGTCTGTGTCACTGCTGGCACGGAGCCCACACTGGCCCTGGGCTGGCCATGTGCCAGCACCATGCTAGTGGCTGGGAGCAGTTCAACCCTCCCCTCCTGGGGGACTAGCAGAGGCTGAAAAAAAGACAGCCAAAGGCAGCCAGTCTCCTGCAGCCACCCAGCAGGCCCAGCTGCGCGTCTGCTCCAAGGTTGGGGGCCGTTTTGAGAGAGCGAGGGGGGCCTGGCTGCGGAAGGAGCCGAGGCAAGGAAGCAGAAAGCCTGGTGGGAAGCCTCTAGGGCTTCCTGGGGAGAAAATGTCTGTTCTGCTGCCTGGTGATCTCAGAACCCGCAGAACAGAATCCATCGCCAATGGGGCAGAACATGTGAAAACAGCCAGAGCAGCAGAAAGCAGAGTGAATGCAGTCGCAGGAAGGGTGAGGGGAGGCAAGGCAGCCCTGCGGGCCCAGTGCCTGGTGGGGCCTCAGCAACCTCAGAGCAGATGGGAGCGTGGTGGCCATGCGAGAAACCCAAGGGCAGAGGACATGCCCTTCCAGGGCTGGAGGGTCACTCAGCTTGTGGCCATGGCTGGGCACAGCAGAAAATCAGGTCCTGGGTTCCTCACTGGGCTGGCAGCCAAGTTAATAGGAAATAGGAGGCCCCTGCAGACCTGCAAAGCTCCCAGCACCTGAGAGGCAGCATCTCGGGCAGCGCTAGTGACCCAGGCTTCAAGAGAGGTCAGCCTGAATGCAACTGTTGGGGGAGGGTAACAGGATGGGATTTCACATGGTTTCACCTATTGCAGAGGTTTCCATGCAAAGGTAAAGAGAAAAAAAAAAACAGGGAGCGATGATAAAATGGAACAAAACACCCGCAGGTCAAGACGAGTCTGGTTCGGGGGGTCCGCAGTAGTGATTGAGCCTCTTTCTGCCCCCAGCAAGCGGCGTGAGGACTCGGAGCGCTCCATATTTGTGCGGCTGAAGGACGGGGGCTACCGGCTGAGGGACAACACTCTGTTCCACCTGTATGTGAGCACATCCCCCTGCGGAGATGCGCGCCTCAACTCGCCCTACGAAATCACGGCAGACTGTAAGAGATAGCATTTTTTACCTTTTTAACAAGCCCCATGCTCTCCTAGTCTGGGTCTCGGCCCCACGCTATCCATCCCCAGATCCCTCGTGTGTGGTGCGTGGTGTGCGGTGTGTGATGCGGCCAGGCCCTGAGCTGCTGGGCACTGATGGTATCTGCCATTCTGTGTAGTCATTCCTCTCAAATATCAGAGTGGCAAGAAATCTCAAAGTATCTATTTTATTGCATGGAGCCCTGCTCCATCTCAATAGGTGAGAAGACCCCTGTCCTGGGCTGGAGGACAGGATGAGGGAGGATGGGGACCAGAATGATGTGGAGTGGCTGCATCTTCAAGCTGCTTTGTTTGCCTTCTTTGCACCTTTGGGAAAATGAAGCTCAGGTTTTTAATGAAGCTTAATGCCAGGCAAACACCTCCCCGGGGTAGCTGGCGTCATCCACAGAGTTCTGTGCTGAACCCCCTTGCGACATCTGCCCTCTGGGAGCTTCTATCACCTTCACCGCCATGGAGAGGGGGCACTGTGCGTCCCAGAGTGGAGGATACGGTGGGGTCTCCTCTGTGTTAGGCAGATGGTCAGTGGCTCCATGTGAAATAAAAAGTGTGCAACTGAGAAAGTCTATTACTGGCACTATGTGTATATACTACACATACTTGTGCGTACACATCCCACATGTGCACATGCATGCACACCCTCCCAGAAACTGCATGGGACACCTTGCTGATGTAGGCCATGCCATTAAATGCATGTGTGTGAGGAGGGGTCTCGTCCGAATGAACAGCTCAGCTGTGTGCTCAGAGGAAACTGAGGTAGAAACACTCATATGATGCAGTTACTGAAAGTTTGTTTTTGGACTCTGACAGCCCCAAACGAAGGCTACACTTGTGTTCTCATAACCACAGGGAGGAAAGATGAGCATGAGCTTGTCTTTATCTTCATCTCAAAGATAAAGAATGTGCAGGGAAATGGAGTCTAGCCCTATGTGTTTTTTAATTTTCTTTTCTCTATCAGTCCTACAAGCATTTAACCTATTTCTTTGGCACTCAGAAATGTTTCTGGTCCAGAAAAAGGCATTCTGCTCCTTGCCAACTTTCCTCCAAGCTTTCCCCCTTGGAGAGAGCTGGACAGAATCCTCCATAATGGATTCCAAGTAGTGTTTCCACTCCTGTCTCGGTCCACTGGGGCAGCTAGAGGGGAACACCAAGGCTGCGGGCCTACAAACAGTGAGATTCACCTCACAGCTCGGGAGGCTGCACGTCCCAGATCATGCCCAGCAGACTCTGTCTGGAGAGCGCTCTTCCTGGTTCACAGGCAATATTTCCTCTCTGTGTCCTCACCTGGGGGAAGAGGCGAGGGGCTCTCTGGGGTCTCTCATCAAGGACACTAACCCCAATGGGATGCTACCCTTGTCGTCTCATCTGAACCAATTAATTCCCCAAGACCCTGCCTTTTAATACCAGCTCGCTAGGGGGGGTTAGCACTTCAGCATGAGAATTTGAGGCCCACAAACCTTTGGTCCATACAACACCCCCATGGAAAGTAAATGGCAGAATCAAGTCTAATTGAGAATCAGGAGACCGAATCCACTAAGTATCAAGGGACCCTTCAGGGCACTGCCCCAGGGAAAGGGGGTGGGGTGAACACAGCCCTGCCTCCAAGGGAGGAGCCCCACCCACCACAGCCCAGTGGGGTCACACCGGGCATCTCTTCAGTACCACACACACCCTCTCAGAAAGAGAAAGAGAGGGAAACCAGTACAGAGTAGTTCATTTTTCTTGAGAGGTTCATCATACCCGTCTACCTGATCCCATCCTACACACACACACACACACACACACACACACACACACACACACCAGTGAAATATAGTCCATTCAGCTACTGGAATTGCCTTTCCATTTTCACTCAGAAAGTTTGGCTACATGAAGACCCAGCCACAGGGCCCTCGGGTTCTGTGGGGGAGTCCTGAATAGGTGAGACCAGTGCTTATTCACCCAGCTTCCTCCCTGAGGGAGCCCCGGTCACGCCTGAGCCCCCGAAGCTCCTGTAGGGGGACAGTTCTGGCTCATTGGGCACTCACAGCAGCCGCTCCAGCCCTGGACTCCAATCTATAAAGCCAGGGGTTTAGGAAAACAAAATAGATTATGTCTCAGGTGCACCCTGGGGTTCGCTTCCAGGCACAGATGTCTTTTATTTCATGGGCCTTTTAAGAAGTGGCAGGTGCTGCTAGAGGAAAGAAAGTGAAGTATTTTCCTCACATTTTGGCTGCAGATACGCCAGGCAAAAATCAGTTGCTGTTCCAGAGTTACTGAGCCTGGCATCTCTCCCTGTGCACCTACTGGGGACACTGAAGAGGGAACATCTGGCCAGCTTGTCCTGCAGACTGTGCGCCAACCTCATCATCCCTTACCAGTTCAGTGAGGGCAGGAAACCCCAGTTCCTACTTGGAAGGGCCTCCCAGAGAGACTTCAACTTCCCCACACTCCTGAGGAAGGCACAAGTTTGACTTTGGAGAGAAACCACTGACCTAAAGGGTGGGAGCTCTGCCTGTGGTTCACTTGAGTGTTTCTCTCTGCTACTCTTTCAAGAGGGCTGGTGGCCAGGGGAGGGGAGACGCTGCAGGTGACCAGGAGGTGCTCCTTCCAGGGTAGAGGCTGGTGGGGACAAGTCCTGCCTGCTGGGCCATTTCCAGAGGTCCTGAGTCTGCCTCCTACAAGTTTACCCTGTAGAAACCCAGCCTCACTGCCCATCCACTCCAGGCCCATGACCTAGAGATCATGGCACAATTGTTGTGTCCACAAGTGCAGAGCACAGGTGTGTTCCATCCTCTTGCCTGAGGTTGTCGTCGGTTCTGTGGAGCTTGTCTCAACCCGGGAAAAGCTCCAGCACTGCAGACTCCCAACTCCTGGCCACTCCAGGGGCCACCCTGTCTCCTCTCACCAGCACTTCGCCCTGTGTGGCCCCTATCACTTGAGCTCATGTTATCCTTTCTCCCTCATCTGGTCCGCAAGGAGCTATTTGTTGTAGATCTCTGCATGATCACCTGCCAGCCCCACCACCCACAGCTGTGCCCAGACTCTCCTCCCCTCCTTCCTCCACACACACACACACACACACCCATAAGCACATGTACAGGCACACACACTCAACAGGCATCTGATGCACCAGCATGCAGACAGACCTGTGATCGATAGAGCCTGAGATGCTCTGAACACATCTGAACACAGTTGTCCAGATGGTCCCCTTTACTTTGAAGAAGGAGGGAATGCAGAGCAAGCACAGGAGAGAAATTCTGACAATAGGTCTGGACAACTATTAAAGCCAGTATCACATCCCAGATGTCCAGCTGAGAACCAGGTGTGACTGACCTCTGAGCACAAATGCCTGATTCCTGCCAGCTGCCTTCCTCAGGGGCCACCTTTGCCTCACTTGTCCCTTCAGCACTAAGGGCTCTGTGGGTTCCTGAGGCCAAGTCAGGGCTCTCCATCCATGCGGCAGCAGAGAGCCCTCGTGTGACCTGGCCCACCTCTCTTCAATGCCTATGGCTCAAGGAATTCTGAACTCCCCATTTTAATTTTTTTTCCTCAAAAACCATTCATGTAGACGGATCATAAATTCTCCCTCCCTGGCATCTTTAAAAATGAGATCAATTGGAGTTCTATGCGGCTGAAAGAAAGAAGGAACTTCTACCATTTGTGATAGCATGGGTAGAACTGGAGAGCATCATGCTTAGTAACATAAGCCAGGCAGCAAACGTTAAATACCATATGTTCGCACTTAATACAGGAGACTAATAAACAGGACAAGCAGATGAGTAGAAGGGAACAAAAGACACAAGAAAAAAAAGAGAGAGAGAGAGCCAAATGATGGTGACTAACGGGGATGGAGAGAGGGGGAAATTGGGGGAAGAGTTCAATTGAGGAGCTAGTGAGAAAGACCCTTGGACATGGACAGCGAGCTGGGGACTGACTGCAGGAGAGAGGACAGGGAGGGTGGGGCAGGGGAGAGCAAGGGGGGATGAAACAATTATAATGCAACAGTAAGAAATAAAATTAATTAAATGTTTAAAAATGAAATCAATACTTACTGGTCTGAAAATACTGGGAGGCCTGTGGCCTGGAGCCAGCTGTGGGTTGTCCCCATTCCTCATTTAGGACAAGACCACCAGGCAACTTTCTAAAAATGCAGGTTCCTGCTACTTGTGCTTTCCCCCAGCGTCTGATACATTTGGTAGGGTAGGGTGTGATCTGTATTTTTTTAAATGTCACCAGTGAGTGTGAGGATGAGGACCAGCCATGTTGTGAGCCACCAGATTTGGAAACCCTGATGTGTCCCCTGCCCTGATTGGGTGTGTACCTCCTGCCATGTGGTGGAAAGGTCTGCATGCTCAGGGGCTCCGCTGGGGTCTCTGTAAGGGCCAGGCAGAGGTGCAGGCAGGCAAGGCTTTTACAGGTAGGGATGGAGCAGCTCCAGCCACAGGCGCTGCATATAGACCAGACCCCATGGGCATGATTCTGTTTCCTAAGTGGATCTGGAAGACCTGGGCTAGGTCCTGAGCTACCAGAGGGGTAAAAAGTTCTAGGGTCCTTCCTGTGGCTGAGTTATTGCAGGACAACTATTGTCCTTCCTCTAACTGACCAATATTCTCAATGCAAAGTCTTCTCTCTTGGCATGTTCTTAAATAGCCTGGTTCTTGCTGCTATTTCCCAGGTAATTTAACAAGTTAGTAAACTCCTTCAACCTATCTCCCACAAGATGCCATAGGAATAGCACAATTCACAATTACGTCATATCTTATCTTACAAGAATGTGCTAAATGCCCAGTATGTCCTATTCCATTTATTATACATAAGGAAAGTTCAAGAGATAAGCCCAAAATCCCATAGGAAGTCCCTGTCTTCAGGTTTGCCTACTGAGTTACAGAAGCAGGCAATACATATTTGTGCATCGTAGAGTCAATGAATTTAAGTGGCCTCATAATTCACTATTGTCACCATCACTATCTTCATCAAGTAATACAAAGGACACCCATGTGACCACATGACAAATGATGTAGATGTTATTAAACTAAATAATAGATTGCTCCACAGGTATGCTTTCTGGGATCTGCCTTTTGAAGATGACTTGAAAATTAGTGGTTTATTGGGTGTTTAAAAACATTCTCTCCCTTTCTAATACCCATTTTCACATTTCTGGACCTCTTTTTCTCCCCTATTGCCTTGCAGCAACATGTGTCACTTTTTAGCTAGATTTTGGTTCCTATGTGGACTTCAACGTCATTTATCTCTACCTCCTATTGATTCTCTCCTACAAATAAAATAGTCACCTAACAATGTCCTAAAGCACATTATCACCCTCGCTTTATCATGATGTTAGTCTCCAAAGATAAGGGTTTAGACTAATAAATACCATAATGAAAAGTCTGGTCCCTTGGACAATTAGAATTAGAATTAAATTAGAATTGGACATACACATTTGGGAGTGTGTATGTGTACACAGCAGGCCAGATTTTCACATTTCACACCTCCGCTGTAGGGCACACCATAAACCCACCACAGGCTATTTAGGGTTTGTTCCCTGCCGTTTCTGGTTCACTTGGCATTTTGTTCTGCTTGAAGTGTCATCTTCAATTCCTCCCTGCCTCTCCAGTTAGACATGAAAGAGCCAGAAGAAAAGGCCTCTACAAAATTATTGACACTCAGAAGCCCCCGGGGCTGATCACGCTCAACAGGGAACTGTTAGAGAAGGCAGCCTGAGGTTTAGCACCTCCAAAAATAAATGCTCCTCTCAGGAGCCTCTCCTGCACCTGACTCTTCAGGAAAAACTAATCTACCTGAAAACCTTGGGTTCGCTCCTAGACACCAGCTGTTAATTCAAGCCAGGCCTCCCTGTTGCCATGGCATTACCAACTAGAGGATCTACTTCACAGGAAGGAAGTCGCACAGAAGCACTGGGTAAGACTTGAGAAAAGCCTTACAATATAGTAGGCAACTTTCAAGGTCTGGAAAATGACACCGTAGTGGATGCATTGAGTGATACAGATACTATAATCATCAGAAAGAGAGGGACAAGTGCCATATTCCCTGAGAAAATAGCCCCCACATAGAAGAGTCAAGGCACTTGCATATGGAAAACTGTGGAAACCGTTAGGTACGCTGGCCCTCCACTCTTCCAACACTGCCAGCCATAAGAAGCTGATGTGGTAAAGACCTCTCCTGGACAGTGTACAAAGTTAAGTTAAACCAAAGATTGCCTCAAGTGTTTTTGAGTAAAATGAACTATTTTATGTTCAATTTATCATCATCACTATCATCATCTTTGTTATCATCATCACCATTACCACTACCAACATCATCATCACCTTTACCATCATCACCATCACCACCACCATCATCATCTTCACCATCGCCATCATTGTCATTATCATTGTCATGATCTGTAGTGCCATTTAAAATAGCAAAGAGGTTTGTGCTCTATGTGGGGAGGGCTGGGTGTTCCTTGGCTGTGCCCACCTAGGCTCAGCCTCTCACCTTGGTTCTTCCTTTGTGGGTGACTCACAGACCAAGTTGGATCATCAAGTACTTGGTTGGTAACAGGATCAAAAAGCAATCTAATAACCTTGAAAGTTTACTGTCTCTGAGGAGTACAGCAATCTTTTTTCCAAGGAGACGGCTTTTGGATAAATAGTAAAAGAACTTTGGTTCTTAGAAACAATGAGGAAAAATACTGGAAGCTGCTTTAAAATCTGAAAGAGTTTTCCACATAAGCCCACATGTTGTTTATTATTTGATGCCTCAGTAAGGATAAATGAGAGAAATCTTATCCCCACAACTTCTAAAACAAAACTTGAAGCTTTTTAAAGATAGCATCTAGTATCCACCCATGCCATGATAAGTAAGTTGAAATTACTGTACTATTTCACATGTAATTTGTATGTAAAGCAGTAACTATTTCAAGATTATAGTATAACCCAGACTTAATATACAGAATTTTATAAAAGAAGAAAAATAGATATAATCTTCCCTTTGTTCATGCTAGTTCTCATCATAACTGGGGATGTGTGTGTGTGTGTGTGTGTGTGTGTGTGTGTGTGTGTGTGTGTATAGAAGGCTCCAGAGAGGGAAAAGAGAAAGAACGCAGAACGCATGCATTAGAGACCCATCCAAAGACTGTCACGCCATTCCTGAGCATGGCAGAGAGCCTGCCTCACACAGCCCTTTGGTAATAATTGCACTGTGCTGATACTCTCACCTGTCTCATCTCATTTCATCCCCACAGCCTAGGAGGTGGGCACCATTATTACCCCAATTTTAATATGAAATAACTGTGTCACCATGGTTTTAAGCAACTTTCCCAATGTTATACAGCTAGGAAACAGAGCCAAGATTAATATCCAGACTGGGGTGGGCAGACCACAGCCCTTAGGCCAAATCAGACCAAACCCCATCCACCAGCACCTTTTCTATATGGCCCATGAACTAAGCATGGTTTTACACGCTTAGATGTCTGAAAGAGTGGCACGAATAATACTTCATGACACGTGAAAATGATGTGGGACTCAAACCTCAGTGTTAATAGCGTGCAGGAAGGCAGCCCTGGGCTGTGCTGGTGGGGCGAGGCTGCTCCGCACTTCAGGGCAGAGCTGAGCTGCTGTGACCAAGTGGCCTCTGAGCCTCAGACACTCACTGTCAGGCCGTTACCTGGAGGCAGCCGTGATGGCTCAGAATTGGTGCTCTAGAGACCAGCTCTGCACCACGTTGGCAAGAAGAAATTACTCCCAGCCCTGGCACTGACTTATGCTTCCCCGTGCTAGCCCATCGGTGGTGGCACTGGGGCCCCTAGAGATGTTTCAAGGCGTACTCCCCTCCACCTCCATCTCCCCCTTCAGGCTGCCAGCCCATCTGACTCTGGACAGAGTCCCAGCCACCTCTCACACCACCTCTTATCTCCTAGTGACCAGCAACAAGCACATCGTCAGGAAGTTCCGCGGCCACCTGCGCACGAAGATTGAGTCCGGGGAGGGGACTGTGCCTGTCCGGGGCCCCAGCTCAGTGCAGACTTGGGACGGCATCCTGCTGGGTGAGCAGCTCATCACCATGTCCTGCACGGACAAGATCGCCAGGTAACAGCCCCTCTGGCAGCCCGAGTGACCGCAGGCACGGGGAGTGCCCCCAGGTGAGGGCCTGTCCCTCCCTCACAGTCCGCACTCCGAGTTTCCCATGTCCAGGGTGAAGGTGTCCTGAGCTAGCAGATGCCTGGCAGGTTCAAGCTGCCTCAGCAAACATACTCAGACCTACACAGTACTGGTGTAGGTCCCTGTCCCACAGATTGAGCACCCCCAGGCTCAGAGGACAATGAGGAGGTGGGTTGGGGCACCACTTAGCCCACCTGAGCTCAGCACCCCAAGGGGCTACCTGCCCCCAGGCACCCAGTCACACCTTGCCTCGCTACACGTAGCCTTCCCAGAATACCCCACAGTGTGGAGAATGCCCTCTCAGGTTCCAAACTTCCCTGAAATCTGACAAACGTTCAAGAAAACACGTACACTTGTACTGTCAGCTAGGGAGACCCACCCCCGTCAATGCCATGCCATGCCACGCCAAGAGATGGTCTCCTTTTAGAAAATGTCCTCAAAAGACCCCACCTGGCGGTTCTTTGGGAAACCTCAGGCCAGCCAGCAGGGGGAGAGGGACTTGCAGAGAGGGCATCAGATGGCCCTGAAAGGCATGTTGTCCTCAAGAGTCACCCCTTGATCATGATGGACAGAACCTTCCAGGAGTGGAGCCACTCCCCACCCTCCCATCCTGAGCTCCCACACAAGCCATCCCCACCGGGAGTCCTTCTGTGACTTCATGTGGAAAATAGGCCTCAGCACCCCAAGAAGAGGGAGGGGTCAGGGGGAGTCAGACTCCCCTGACAGAGCCAGCCCCGGTGGTAATAACAGTGAAGTGATTGTGAAAAACTTGTGTTAAGGGTGAATCAAAAGTTAATTTAGAAACTTGGATAGATTCGCTTTTCTGTAACCTATGAACCCAGTAAAAATGGTGTGTTCTAATCAAATGTGGTCCCAATTTCAGCCATGTTGCTCCTAAGATGCTCTACATGGCAAGTTCTGAGGTCAAAACTGTTAGGAGGGCCCTGGCTGGTGGCACAGTGGATAAAGCACCAGCCTGCGAACCGAAGGTTGCTGGTTCGATTCCCCAGCCAGGGCACGTAACCAGGTTGCAAGCCAGGTCTCCAGCCAGCTCTGTAGCTGGAGGCAGGTGAAAGGCAACCATACACTGATATTTCTCTCTCTCTCTGCCTCTCTCCCTCCCCCTCTCTCTAAAAATAATAAAGAAAATCTTTTTTAAAAACTGTCAGGACATGAAAAGGCTGGTCTCACATGAAGGGAGAGGCAGGTGGGGGGAGGGCTACCAGGGCAGCATCTCAAGCCCCTCACCCATGGGAGAACTGGGGGTAGGACTGAGGGTGGCAGGCTGCCCACAGCACCCAGGCCAAGGGCACTGTCCCAAGCATGGTCCCAGCACATGGATGCCCGTGAGATGGGACCGTCTCTTCTGTTGCCACTCAAACAGCAACTTGTGCAGGTCTGGAACATCCCACTGCTCCGCAGACATTTGCTGAAGGGTTGAATGACTGCTTTGCCAGAATAACTCACAATGTTCACCCACTGGCTGCCTTTCTCCTGGAAGGCAGAGAGCAGAGAAGTCAGACGTGGCAGGGTAGGGGGTCCCTCCGTGGACTCAGGTGGCCAAGGCAGCCCAGAGCCTCGCAGGCTCCAGGGGGAGGGCAAGAGCCACAGGTGCTGCTGATCCTGCCGAGGGTCCCCTTTCTCAGGGCCTCCCTTCCCTGCTTGCAGCCCTGCAGGGCAGGTAAAAGCTCAACCTCTCAGAACAGGGCCACCCAAATCCTCAGGGGCATCACCAAATGGCTGCAGGAGAAATAGAGCCATTTGCTTCCCATGTTGACAGCACCTGGCCCAGCAAAGGCAACAGGAGGACCTAGTGACAATGAGTCAAAGCACTGATTCTGCGTCCAAGGGAACAGCCACTGTCATCGACCAGTTCGTCTGTCAGAAAAAGAGGTACTCCTCCTTTGTGCTATTTTCACCTGTCCACAAAGCAAGAAAGAGAAACAATTTTTACCTTCACTGAAATTCTCACGTCAGGTTCCAAAGGAACTCTCTGACTTTGAAAACCAAAGCGAATTAATGCTGCAAAACTGAAATTTCATTGTCTCTGGGATCTTAACCATCAACAAACAGCAAATTAAATGCAGCTACAAAACCCACATTACGTTTGCTGTCGACTGGCCTGCCAACGGTGATGCAGCCGCTCAAAGTCAGGTTCTGCTCTTTCTAATAAAAGCTACTTCACAAACTCGACTGGAAAAACAAAATCCACCTTGCATCCCCTCCAGGAGTTTTCAAATAGCATCCTAGATGGAGGGGCAGCTCTCCCTTAGGATCTGGGAATTCACCCCCAAGTGCCAGGTGCGGTCGAGCTCAGTGGGGAGTCCCTCGCCCACCTAGTTCTGGCCTCCAAATCTGACACCTCCGCCACCGAGGGGCACAGGTGGCCCTGGAGGAGGCACTGGCACCCTGTTCCCTCTCCCCTCCACTCAGCCAGTCCCTTAGAGACCCCCTCCTGCTGCTTTCTTTTCACTTGTTTTCTCCCTCACTCTCTTCTTTCCACTTTGTCTGTCATTCCTTCTCTCCATGTGTCTGTCTCTGCCTATCTCTCTGTGTCTCTGTCTCCCTCTGTCTCTGTCTCTGCATCTACCCCTCTGTCCATCTGTCTCTGTCCCCCTACCTCTGTCTCCATGTATCTCTCGGTGTCTCTGTCACTTTATTCTCTGTCTCTGTCTCTCTATTCTCTCTGTCTCTTTATCTCTCTGCTCTTTGTCTGTCTCTGTCTCTCTCCCATCCCATCTCTTCCCTGGACACGCCACCACCTCTGCCTCCTCTTGCATGTCACCCCCACATTGACGTCCTCCCACCCGCCCCACACCCCACCCAGGACCTTTCCCTATATGGGTTCCACCCCACCCGCTGACACCACAGGAATTCCTTGTACTCAGCACTGTCTGCTCCTGCATCTGAGGGGATCATTTGCATCACAGTGGGATACCACTGTGGCTCCTCAATAACGCTTGTTGGTGATGAGGAGGGACAATGGTGCGGAGGAGGATGAAGAAGAATGCTATCAGGGGCACAGCAGTCCTGCCTGCGCCAGGCCACAGCAGCCGGCAGCCTCTTCACCCTTGGCGTCACGGTATCCATGCGTCCACCAGAATCAAACCCGACACGAGGTAAGGACATCCGCGCTGAGGCACCAGCTATTTTAGACCAGGCCACCATTGCCACTTTGGAGTGGGAGCATATGTTATGCTAATGATTCAGACCATAAGCATCTGTGATGTGCATTTTTTGTGCACAGGCTTCGCAAAGAGACCATCTGATACTGTGTCTTCATCTGTTCTCTGTCCTGGGCGGAAGCAAAAATTAAACCTAGGGTTTAGGTAATGTTCCAGATAAAAGGCCCTCTGTACACAAATGCAAATGAAATGAAATGTTCCAGCTCAACAAGCAGAGGTTGAAGGACACAAAGATGTGGATGTCACCATTCCTCCTTCCTGAGTTTATAAAACGGTGGCAGGAAACACACTTGGCCATAAAACCTATAACCAGGATGCAAGCTAGCGCCAACTCAGCCCACCGGAGCCATTTATTTTAAGGTAATTCTGAAAAGGAATTGTTAAACATAGCCATTATTAAAAATCAAACTATATAAACCTATTACTCAATGTGTTCTATTGAAACAAAGGCTAGGCCCTGGCTGGTGGCTCAGTGGATAAGGCACCAACCTGTGAACTCAAGGGTCACTGGTTTGATTCCCAGCCAGGGCAACATAACCAGATTGCAAGCCAGGTAGCTGGAGGCTGGTGGAAGGCAACCATACATTGATGTCTCTCTCCCTCTCTGCCTCTCTCTCTGCGCTTCTCTCTAAATATAATAAAATCTAAGGGGGGAAAAAAGGCTATAAATACTCAAAATGTACCACTTCCCTAATTATTTTACATTTTACTATTAGTGTTGCTCTTGGAGTTGCTAACACCCACTGTACCTGCCAGGTGAAATGTGTGCTACTGCTCCTCTCCACCTGGCTATACTCGGTGATAGTACGCTGCTCACTTGAAACTGCAATTGGTGGAACCTACAAATAAGTGCCTTTCTTTCTGGCTTTCTTTCTTCCTTCCTTTCTTTCTTTTTTTCTGAGAGGCAACTGTTACCATCCTACCACTGAACATCAGTGTCATGAGAGGTCTTAAAGTTGTGTGCACAAAGTCTGAAAATAACACGTTTGAGGCTGGCTCTGGTGTCTCTCCTCTCAGAAGGCAGTGAATTCACAGACCAGAAGCCCAGAACTCAGCATGTGTGAGGGCAGAAAATAGGAAGATAGTGGGGCCAGACTAGATGAGACCCCTTTAACTCACATACTTGACAGAAAACAGTCATGACCTTTCAGGAATGGTATCCAGTGGGGGTAAATGGCCATGTCCTTCCTTTGTGTAGAAACAGAAGCCACAGGTGAAAACCCACCTTCAGCTCTTCCTCCTCTGATGGACAGACACCCATCTGTCTTCCCATCCCTTGCCCTCTGGCTCCATCCACACCTCTTGATTTTCTGGGGCCTCCTTTACCATGTGTTTCCCTATTGTTCCTGCACCCTCTACCTGAAACTGACCCTGTTGCCATCACACAAACTTATCTTTCTCATCCTGGGAAGTAAATCCTGAAGCTCAACTCGCTCCTAGAACCACAGTGGTGGACTTTCTTTCTAACCCAGACCTCCTAAGAGGCCTGCCGTGCTCACCCAGACTCTGTGTAGGCATCTGGCCTCAGTCTGCACCCCTAGGCAAAGCTACTCACTGAGATCACGAAGGGTGTCACTGTCCTCCATCCCCTAGGACACGTCACTCTGCCGAAGCCCTGCCCTGGGATCAGTGCCTGATCACAAAGAGGAGAAGAGAGGAGAGGCATTGAGTAGTTTACCTTCCCACCTGAGTCCAGGCTTCTTCCTGCTGAGAACGTGCCCCTCCCTGTGAGCTCCATGTCCCTCAGCACCTTGCACACACTGGCACGGTGAGTGCCGACTGGGAACACAAGGCACAGCGGACAGTGGACACAGGAATGAGGAGATGAACAGCTGCTGTGACACACGGCCATGATGGCATATAACCCCCCACAGCTGGGTCAGCGACATTGCTAAGCAGTGGAGATGAGCCCAGTACTGGCAGAGGCTAACCCCTCACAGCTGTGCTTGTTGCGGACCTGTCACCAGCGGTGAGGACACAACTTGACTATTAGTAGGTGGAATGAGACTTGTCCTGGTCACTGGAGGTGAAAACCAGGGAAGATAGAAGCTGTTTCAGACTTTCAATCATACCATCTGATGGAGGCACCAAAGACTGTACTTCCCTGCGCCCCTCACCTGATACAAACCCGGCACAGATGGCCACACTCAGGAACTACTAGATGAATGACACGCCTCCTGTCAGAATGATTACCATATGAAACGTGAATGAGGTAACAGGGCAGAGCCCCACCTGGAAACTGAAACTGTGACCTCCCAGTGCCCCATGCAGACAGCTTTGGGAAGGTGAAAAAAATGTCTCCTGCTGGCTGGGGGTTCAGTGTATTGGCACCAGCCTACAAACCCAAGGGTTGCTGGTTCGATTCTCGGTCAGGACACATAAACAGGTTGCAAGCCAGGTCTCCAGCCAGGTCTGTAGCTGGAGGCAGGTGAAAGACAACCACACATTGATGTTTTCCTCCCTTTCTTTCTCCCTCCCCGCCCTTCTCCCTAAAAATAATGAATAAAATCTTTACAAGGAAAATAAGGCTCCTGCCAACACCCTGATATCCACCCTTTTCAGTTACCAAAGCTGAGAAGTTATGTGTGCTACCCATAAATATTAGCAGTATGTCTATAACCAACTAAAACTACGGAAAGAAACTATGTTTCTTTCCCATGAAACATCCAAGGATCTTACCACACTGTTGCCTGGAACCACAGCCATGTATATTTAGTGATTTATGAATTTCTCCCTTAACACATGCAGTTTTATTTCAGTAGCCAGGAAACAGAAGTGTTAGACTGACGGTCTTCAACAGTTAGCTCATGTAACACAGATGTATTAAAATGAAGTAAATAAATAAAACCATATCTTTAATTAAGGTAGAAAAGGTGCATCCACTCTGCAGGTTAGTCATTCCTTCGCAAACCTGCTTTGACATCAGTGAAAAGTGAACTGGAGCTGCTTGTATCAGAAGATCTAACAGCCAACGCAACTCTACCATTTCCCACCTACAGATCAAAAGTAAAGCACGGGTCTCACTGTTCAGATCAATAATTCCTAAGTAATAATATAAATTAGACCACAACAGGCATTCTTCTGAATATGGAATTCCATGAATAACAATTGGTATCATTTTATAAAGTCAGTAGTAAGACAGTTTACAGTTATAGAAACCCTGAAATTTTTACAGTAGTTTAAGTGAGCCATAAAACATTGTCAAGAAACTTCCTAGGGTTCCATCAATACAATCATTTTTCCCGTTTCCTTACATATCATCTAATATTTCCAGTTGTCCTTCTTTGGTCCTCCCTGCACTGACTTTTGGATGCTCTCTATAACCCACAGCAATGGTCATGCATCTTGGGGAAAGTAGGTATGCCAGAAAAAGCTGATGCATTTAACTTAAAGATGATGCTCATCTCTGTCCTCATTCTTTATCAAGGTTAGGACCCTACTGAAAAGAATGGCAATCCCTGAACATCGGTTCACTGCACTTTTTCACAAGGCCTTTGTTTAAGTTTCTCAGGAAATCACTTAATGAACTAATTTCTCTCCTCCATAAATAAGAATAGGTCAGCCCGCAGGAGCAAATGGGAGATTCTTGCACACCCCCTCTGTCCATCCTTCTCCATTCAGGAATATCCTGAGCTCTCACTAGACCTGTTCCCCATGGTCCACTTGAAATGCTGTCTTGCCCCCCAGCCCCCTCAGGGATCAAGATTCAGCGACACATGGAGGCACTCCCCTCAAAAGGGCAGGACCCCATCCTGCACAGCCTCTTGAGGTTCCACCTGCCTCTGTGCTGAGGTCACTGATTACTAATTATGGCCTCAAAGGACTGTTTTCCCCTGATAAGAATTTCATCTTCTGGGGCTGTTTGCCTGGTTCGCACTTCATCTTCCTAATGGATGACACTCCAAGAGAGACAGCCCAGGTTCTGTGCACCTCTGTGCCCTCCCCAGGGTTCTGAAATACACCTCAGGGCCTGGAAAGATGCCCACAGACATAACACTCACGTACCCATCCTGAGACATAACGGACATTTCAAGGGTGATGGGCGCAGTTTACAGAGACCAGTCTGGAAGCAATGAATGAAGCCCAGCCTTGGAAGCTGACAAGTGTCTTGCAAACATAAGAGGCTTCCCTCCCCTGAATGTGCAAGTCAGAGTACCTTCTCTGGAAGGTGGAACAGTACCAGTCCATTGCCTATGCCAATTGGAACAGCTGATGGAAGATGGGGATGAAATGTCCTGCTCAGCAGAGAGGAAAACAAACATGAAAGGCTGGCCCTGCTCTGCAGCTGGGAGACAGGTGACCTGCACTTGGCAGAAGGACTTGAGACTCCCTTTTGGGGAGACACTTGCATCTCCAAGGCTAGGAGTGCTCACAGAATGGGAGGGTAGAGCTTTGGTGGCCTGAGATGGTAGAGGGGTGGCACCTGGCCATATCAACAAGTGAGAAGAAATCAGACAAGCTGAGCACTCAAGACACTCTGAGCATGGGCAGTCCCCAGGCTCCCCAGTGATGTCCCACTCAGCTCCCTTGGAAGCAATGCCTGGGGCACCACTCTGCAGGGAGGAGTTAGCGGTGTCACTCAGAGCCCGAATGCCCAGTACTGAAAATCAGATGCAAGCGTAATAACACTCTGAGTTGCAGCCAGAGTGCTTTCTCCTCCCTGGATGGGAAAAGCACCCCAGAATCTTGAAGTGAGACACACCAACTAAGTTGTTCTCCCTTTTAAAATAATCTTGATATTGAACATAGCAGAAAACAAAATCTTAGTTCTTTTTCTTTTGAACAGTCACTGGAATTACCAGGAAAATTCTTAGGCCGTGAGAGTCTTTTGATAGTGAAATAACTTCTCCTTTTGAGATTTTTGGTCCAAAAGAGATTTTAATTAAAACTCCAGATCAAAATACCATTCTGACAATAAGAGCCAGTTCAAATGCTCCAGGTTGGGGAAATGATCCTCTTGGGTGAACTGACTCTGTTTTCACAACAAAACAAGACGACAGAGGACCCATGGCCACAGGCCATGCACCGGAAGCTGACCCAAATGAAAGGGGAACAATGGAAACTGTATTAGGATTAGGAGATCAACTCTTCCCTGCCAGAAGTAGGTGGCATCACAGATACGAAAGTTCCCCCATTGAAGAGTAAAATACAATAAAGAAAAATTGGAAAAAGCTGAAAAGCATACAGTTTACCTACCAATATCCCAATAGTCACAGAAAACAGCAGTCAACTTCTGCAACATTTGCATTAATCTTGTTTTCCTAAATGCACATTTTTTTTCTGGTTGTCAGGATTTTGCTGCTTGCAGCAGTTTGCCCACAAGCCATTATTTTACGCTATAATCATGACTCCAGTTAAAATAATGAGCAACTGGCTGCATATAACATTGTGTTTCATATTGTGTATAACACTGTCCCATATTGTGTCTGTATCTTGTGTGTAACATTGTGCCATAGTGTGTCTAGTATGTAACATTATGTCTCATATTATGTCTATATGATGTATAGCATTGTATGTAATATGTCTATAAACACTTTGTAATACATTGCACCTCATGTTGTGTATATACCATTGAATATAACATTGTGTTTCACAATCTATAACATTGTATATTACGTTGTATTCATATGCCCTCGTCACAGTTTCCTGTGGCTGGATATCTGGGATGTTCCCAGTGACTGCTCCTGTAAGTAACATTTCCATGATATCTTTGCACAAAAGCTTTTTCCCAAATCTCCACATATGTACGTGGGACATACTCCTCACAGTGGAGAACCGAGCCGATGGTGGAGATAAATAGTAGGTTCTCATAAACAGGAGATGCGGCAGATGGCCCACAGTGGGTGTGCTAGGCTGACTGGTGGCCCCCAGAAGACATGTCCATGTCCTCAGGCCCAGAACCTGTGACTTTATATACAAGGTTGCCTTAAGTTAAGAATGGTGAGAGGAGGTACTTATGCTAGGATATTCAAGTGGTTTTCAACACAACTAAATATATCTTGTAAGAGAGGCAGGGGCCTCCATCTCGGAGATGGAGGCAGAGGGTGGAGCCATGTGTCTCCAAGCTGGGGAGTACGAAGGACAGTCACTGCCACTGGAAGATTAGCGAGAGGCCTGTGCTGATTGTCCCCAGAGCCTCTGGAAGAAGCACAGCCCTGCCGATACCTTGACTTCAGGCTCGTGGCCTCCAGAATCGTGAGAGAATAACTTTGTCGTTTTTTGCCACCCTGTATGTGCTGGTTCACTGTGGTTGCCCCAGGGGAGAGAGAGTGCTCCCTTAGCCCAAATCATTCCATCTTTGGGAAATCATAGAACAAGAAAAAGTCACAGTAAAATCTATTTCTAAAATGCCACCATTACCCTCACCTAGTGACAATGGAACAAAACTACAGAAAATGGATTGTGTGGCCACATCCATAAAAATTAATGTTCAAAACTACATTGGGTGGCACCCCAAAGAGACAGTGGTCCCGCTGCCCTTCAGCTCTAAGGTGTGCAGCAGACCAACCTGTACCTCCATGAGACAAGGACACAGGCCACAGCAGATGTCACTGTCCCGCCACATCCCGCAGATGCTGATTCTCAGACAGCGAGAGGCCAACCTACATCTCACTGACAGGCAAGCACCAGTCTCCCAAAGAATGGGGAAAGCCAGGACGGTGTTTCTAGCTTTTGTCTCTAGAAATCAAAAGTTGAGGGTCGTGTAAAAATCTAAACTTCTGGAACTAATGTTCCTTTAGACATGGTTTCTAATTTTATGTACCTGAGCATTTATTGATTGCAATGGGTCTTTAAATGAATAGATTAAAACCTTCTCCATAATAACTAACTAAAAAGTACAGCTGCTCTCTGGAGACCACAGCCCTGCCTGGCTTCTGAACTTAGATTTCAGGCTGTGAAGAATGAGTTTCTTGCGATGCCACCAATGGATGCTCACTTATCCTCTCCAGGTGAGTCTCTCCCTCCCCTCTGCCACCAGCCTACCCAGGAGACCCTGATGCTTGATTTGCTGGCAGTCACCTTCTCTTTAAAGTGTTATCAGCTATTGTTGAAATCAGATGAGACTGTTATTCATTTTTCCATCTCAAAATGCAGGTCCTTAAAAAACAACTGCTCTTCCCCAAAACCATCCAAAATTTTCACAGCTTGTGTAATCTGCCTTTTTTTTTTTTTTTACCAAAGACTTTGTAGTAAACTTACAGCTTTCAAGTTAAATCGTATATGATCTCTAGAGATGAAAGTAGTGAGTGATAAGCTCGATAATATTGATCCAACATAAAAGTAGTGACAACAATTAATAACACTCCTTGCCTGCTACACCACCATGAAGCGGACCCAGGTCTGAGGCAATAGCCCACTGCCGGCCACCCACCAGCCACCAGGGCCTGGCAAAGGCTCCATTTTTGCAGGATAGAAGCTAGAGATCTAGTTAGTCAAGTGAGAAACAACACGAACATTACCAGGAAACAAGAGTGGCCTAAATGACAATGTAAGAGAATACACAGGTAGGCCACAAATGCCATGATGTCAGCAGGGCATGGTGGGACCACAATGCTGAGGTCACAGGGAAAAAGAAGAAATAGCCACGAATGTGACCCTCCCTGTGCGGCTTCCTTTCATGGCTTCTACCTTCACAAAAGAAATAAAAAGGCATCCTTTAGGGTAAGTATAGTTGGAATCAAGAGGCCACTGCAGCACCTCTGAGCGGAAGCCAAGGGCCCAGGGCTCTGAAGCACTCAGACCACACACTCAGCTATGGGCAAAACTCTCTATACCCTGCATGACCCCCACCATTGCCACCCCACAGAGGGCTTCCCCCTGTGTGGGAGTCTGGGATGAAGTGGAACTGACAGGACCTGGGAATAAGAAACACAGCTGAGAACAATCTCGACATGAGTTGTGCTGTGGGGTGTAGACTTGGCCAGATAGGTCATGTCAAGAGAGGGGACAATTTTTAGGTAGGACTTAGAGAAGAGAAATGAGACAGTGTGTGAAGTGGAAGTAATCTTTCAGCTAATAACCCATGTTTCCTGGGTACCCATCCCCCCACTTCCACTGTCAATATCAACATCCACTGAGAGACTGTTTTATTCAAGTGGATTTTGCTGCCGTGACATGCCTGAACTTTTTGAGGAAGTTGTGGGAGCCATAGATCCGCTCAGAAAATGTAAAAGGCTCCACACCAGTTACCTACTATGTGTGACAAACCACTCCAAAGCTTAGTGGCCTGAAAGAGGTCATTTGTTTTGCTGCAAACCTTCATGGTCTGCAGAGTATCTCAGCACCCATGGCTGCTCCCTGGGGCTGGACAACTCACTTTCAGGCTGGTGCACTCTCACAGCTGGCATGAGGGTGTTGACTGGAAGCCGGGGTTCCCTTCATATAATACTGGGGCTCCTGCACAGCACAGTGGCTAGGATCTAAGCGGAGGTGATAGTGCAGGTGACGGTGTCATGAGTGAGGGCTGGGTGAAACATGCATGGTTTTGTAGCAATGGCAGTACTCTAACTTGGCTGACTCATGACAGAAATGCCAGCAGGGTGGCAGTTAGGACAGAAGAGCAGTTCAACTGAGAGAGGACACAGCTAGGAGGCTGGGCGGGTGGAGCAGAGGCACCTGGGAACATGGGGACTCATTCCTCAGTCGAAGGCAGGCTGTGGGCACTCATATCTGTGAGTGTACCATAGTTTATTTAGCGATTCCCTACTAAGAGGCAATTGATTATTTCCTTTATTTTATTTGTTTGTTTTATTTTGTTTAGTTTGCTTTGCTATTGCAAGCAATCCTCTTGTAACTCCACTTGTATATCTGTATATTTGTATTATAAATATACAAATATTTGTATATTTGATTGTACAAATATATACATATTTGTGTGTGTATGTGTGTGTATCCTTGCCTTTTATTAAGAATATGCATGGGATGAATTCCTAGTAGTGAGATTATAGAGTGAAAGAGTTACTGGTTTTCTCTTTTCCTTAGAAATACCCAAAGGAAGATATCAAGAGAGTGGAAAAGAGAGGGGCCATTTGTGCAGCAATGTTACTGATGTGGCATTATTACCTGTCTTGACCAAAGAAGTGAGAGGAGAAATTGTGAGAAGGGGATTGGGAGAGGGTGTGAGGGGGATAGTGTCAACCCCTAAACCACACAGCCTTCTCCACAAGAGATGTCATTTGATGGAGACTGTTGATTCATGGAGAAGTTATATTACTGTTATGATCATATGATCAGTGTGGAGGCCATTAGGTCACCTGCCAGCCACACCCCAGAGTCAGAGAACCTGCAGAAGTGGTCAAGGACAGGCCAGCTGACTTCTGTCAGGACCTGTGTTCCACCTAATTTTTTTACTCTGAAATCTGTACTGGATGCTTTGCTGCAGATCTCAGCCCTGGCTCCTGTCAGAATCACCTGGGGACACTGAAAGCACTGGTCCCTGATGAACCGCAGACCAACTCTGAGTCTCAGGGAGGCTCAGTGCCAGGAGGTTCCCAAAGGTCCTCAAATGAGCCCAATATGCACCAAGTTGGAAACTGCTGCTATGGGCAATGTCTGAGTCCTGGCTGGGTATGGGATCTTTATCATGCTTATTAGAGCTTGTTTTTAAGGCTTCCATTTCATTCCATTGATCTGTGTATCTGTTCTTAAGCCAAGTTAAGTATATATTTTTGATGGTACTTGAATGATGCAACACAGACATCACTGTAACTTTGAAGAGTTGTATCTCCTTTCTGGGCCAATGTCAAGTGGCAAAAACAATAGGCAGGAATAGCAGCTGCTCAAAATATGCACCAGTAACCACTGTTCTCTGTCTACATCCCAGGCACAAATACATAGCGACCCTCTGAAGAAGGGCCCCTCCCTGAGATTATATCCACGAACCCTTGGAGCCGAGGTTTGAACTGAGAAAAGAGATTTCTACTCTTGGTTAAGTAAAGGCAGCCTTTCCCAAGCTGGGTGGCTCACTTGGTTGAAGCATCACCCTGTGCACCAAAGGGTTTTCAGGTTCAACCCTAGTCAAGGTGCATGCAGGGGGCAGCCGATTGATGTTTCTCTCTTACATCGATGTTTCTCTCCCCTTCCTCTCCCTCTAGGATCAATGAACATGTCCTTGGGTGAGGATTAAAAAGAGAAAAAAGAAATGCAGCCTTTTCCCAAAATCTCTCCCCCACTTATCTTTGGTATTTCAGTGATTGACAAACAGACAAAAATATATTTATGTAGAGATTATCTATATTGAAAACTAGAGCTGGTATTTTTTCTCTGTCAGCATTGCAGTAATCTGTTTGAACAAAAAGAATGGTATTTTTCCATTCAATCCTGAATGCTGAAAATTCTCCAGTTTATGTTCAGAAAGACATTTGGTTTTATTGATCATGTTAGCCGAATAACTTTAAACTCTTATAGCCAGACAAGGAGAATGTTGATTTTTCTCTTTATTGTAAAGGTTATTAGCAGGAAACCAGATATAGAAGTTATTTGTCTTTAGATAATCCCATAGAATCAGAACACTCAAATATGTTCCATAAGTTTTGTTCAAAGCCAATACATGAGTGACCTAAAGTCACAGTAATATCTCTTCTAGGAATACTAATTTTATTGTTCAAGGTGTAGCTTATTTCAAGGAAGTACTTTCTTACCAATGGGAAAAATATCCCCTTCCCTGATTTTAATTGATAAGAAGTATTAAAACTTCACTAATGGAGATAAAGCAAGATACGTATTTGGGTCCGCAACCCAGAATCCTTTGCCATAATTGGTAACTTAGCATCATGACTGCAAATCTACCATGTCTAGGCCCTTCACTGCAAGCACATCTGCTCTCATCAATACATACAAATACAAGAAAGCCAGACTTCTGGCCAAGATGAAGGCATAGGCAGACACTTCACCTCCTCACACAACCAATAGAAGGATCACAATTAACCTCAAAACAAAAAACAACCAGAATTGCCAGAAAATTGAACTGTATGGAATTCTAACAACCAAGCATTTAAAGAATAAATATTCATCCAGATGGGTAGGAGGGGCATGGATGGAGAGGAGATAGTGTGGTGGTGGCAAGGCAATGGTGGAGGCCGGCAGAAAGGGAGGTTCCACACTCACGTGTGGCAGATGAAAGTTGGGAGGGACACCTGGGGAGGAATCCCAGCCCCAGGCCAGACCATGAAGCCCAGGGTTCCAGTGCCAGGAAAATAAAGCCTCATAGCTTCTAGCTATGAAAACAAGTGCAGGTTGGAGCAGCAGAAGAAACTCTTTTCAGAAGAGTCCATTTAGAGAGCCTCCATTGCCCTAGAATGTACACAGACCCACCCACTCTGGGAACCACCACCAGGACACAGCTAGCGGGGTGCCAGTCATGTATAGGAATCAGATGAGGTGAGTTTCTTCTCTGACCCCAGCCTCACATGCAGCACCACAAAGCAGTGAAACAGGTCACCCTACACTAATGAATGTTTAAGGCTTCACCCCTTACTACATTACAGGTGTGCAAAGAAGGGGAGTCAAGGCAGCTCTAACTAATACACAGAAACAAACACAGGGAGACTCCCAAATTGAGGAGACAAAGAATTATGGCCCAAATGAAAGAACAGATCAAAACTCCAGAAAAAGAATGAAACAAAATGGAGATAACCAACCTATCAAATACAGAGTTCAAAACACTGCTGATAAGGATGCTCAGAGAACTCAATGAGTTTGGCAAACCAATAAGGGAACAAATGAGGACTACACTAAATGAAATAAAGAAAAATCCACAGAGAACCAACAGTGAAGGGAACGAAGCTGGGGTTAAAATCAATGAATTGGAACATAAGGAATAAATAAACAGTCAACCAGAAAAAAATGAAGAAACAAGAATTTTAAAAAATAAGAAGAGACTAAGAATACTTTGGGACATCTCCAAAAGAGCCAACATCTGAATCATAGGAATACTAGAAGGAGAAGAGGAAGAGCAAGAAATTTAAAACTTATTTGAAACAAATAATGGGGAAAAAAAAAAAACTACTCTAATTTGGTGAAAGAAATAAGCATACAAGTTTGGAAAGCACAGAGAGTCCCAAACAAGCTAGACCCAAAGAGAACCACATCAAGACACATCATAATTAAAATGCCAAAGGTTAAAGATAAAGAGTGAATCTTAAAAGCAACAAGAGAAAAGAAGAAGGAATTCCCATAAAACTATCAGCAGATTTCTTGAAAGAAAATTTGCAGGCAAAAAGTATTCAAAGTGATAAAAGCAAGGACCTACAACCAAGGCTACTCTATCCAGCAAAGCTACCCTTTAGAATGGAAGGACAGATAAAGTGCTTCCCAGACAAAGTAAAGCTAAAGGAGTTCATCATTGCCAAGACCTTATTATATAAAATGTTAAAGGGACTTAAGAAAGAGATCAAAACTATGAACAGTAAAATGACAACATAGTCACAACTATCAATAACTGAATCTAAAAAATAAAAACAAAGCCCTGGCTGGTGGCACAGTGGATAAGGCGCCAGCCTGTGAACCCAAAGGTCTCTGGTTTGATTCCCAGCCAGGGCACATAACCAGGTTGCAAGCCAGGTCTCCAGCCAGGTCTGCAACTGGAGGCAGGTCAAAGGCATTGATGTTTCTCTCCCTCTCTCCCTCTCTGCCTCTCTTCCTTCCCCTCTCTCTGAAAATTATAAATAAAATCTTTTAAAATAAACAAATAAATAAAATTAAAAATAAAAACAAAAACAGACTAAGCAAACAACTAGAATAGGAACAGAATCAAGGAGATGGAGGTCATATGGAGGGTTAGATGCAGGGAGGCGGAAAAGGGGATAATGAGGGGAAAGGTACAGGGCTTAAGAAGCATAATTGGTAGCTATAAAATAGACATGGGGATGTTAAGAACAGTAAAATAAGTGGAGCAACCACAGAACTTATATGCACAACCCATGAACATAAGTTAAGATGGGGAATTCCTGGAAGGAAGGGGGTACTAGGTGGAAGGGAACAAAAGGAAAAGTAATTGCAACAACTGTAATAGCGCAACCCATAAAATATACTTTTTAAAAATACAAAAAAGCCTATAACAGGGTCAAAACTAAAGTGTATACTTAAAAAACAAATGCCAGGAATTTTATAGTGAAAGAATCTTAGTGTTAAGTGTTCTTGTTATTGTTGTTGTTATTGAAGTACATTCACGGCCTCTTTCAATTAAAAAAAAAAAAAAAGTATGCAAAATACCAAAAAGATGACCTTGTTGAATTTTTCCTCACTTTTTGGTCTGTCCTTAGTACTGCCCAGGAATTCTGGTTTCTGATTTAAAGAAAGGAGACAAATCCCATAATCACCACTCAGACACCCAAGTGTCATTCTTTCCAGAATAGCACAGACACCACAAACTCCTTGTGGGGATTTCCTTGAATTCATCCCCCAGAAACCAGGTTGCCACATCCAACTGTGCTGGGCAGGTGAAAATAAATGTCCATGCAGAAACGGTATTGCCAAACGATGGGGTCCCCGAAATCCGTGATAGGTTCTTCTGTTGCTTTCAGAAACGCCTGCTTCTCCAAAACTTTCTGACATTTACTCTTTGGCAAAGTTCCAATTATACAAAGGACAAGCCCTTTCCTTCCTTTCTGAGAAAAATGACAGGACTTACAGAAATGACCACCATTACTTTAAGTGAAGCTATGCAAGTCTGATCAAGTAAATGTTTCATAAAACCAATGACTGCTTAAATTGTAGGACTAAATTGTTTGTATATAAATATTACCTTTTATATTCCATTTGAGTTTTATGTAGATGAACACATTACTTTAACGACCCGAATTCGCGCAGGGGGAGTGGGAGGTGTCCTCACCGGCCAGATGGCTGACTTTTCTTGCATGAGATTGAAAGATGCTCCTCATTCACCACGACGCTTCCGAGGCAGATTAATGTCGCCAGCTAAATTGCTTATGTTTTTGGAATAAAATTTAAAGAGAACTTTTTAAAGCAATTGGTGTCGCAGGTTCTCGGAGCAGATTGCTCTCCAGGTAGGGCATGCTGCTTTGAACACTCGGTAATTAATGGAAAGGTTCTGTGTTAATTGACTGCTTTGGGAAAGAGAAAATGTAATGACTCCATATTAATCATGAAAAGAAACGTGCAGCATGGAAGCACCACAATAACCACTCTAACGTGGAGAAATGTTAATTAATGAAAAGAACAATGATGTAAGAAATTAGCTGCATAATGCTTACTGCTGATGGCAGTTGGGTTTAAACATGTTATTTAGAGTGGAAAGCACAGAATGGTGACTTAAGTGTCAGGTACTTGTAGCTGACACTTTAGGGGGAAAAAATTTAGGGGGAAAATAATCTTAAAATGCCCCTGTCATCTTTATTTGAAGAAGCAAAAACACTTAGCCGCAGCTTATTTATTTCAGAGAAAATGGGCTCATCCTTCATCTCTGATCTGACATCTAAAACCACCCCAGAGCAAAACAAGGTCACATTAATGTCATTTAATTCCAACACTACGGGTCATACTGACTGCTGAGGACACAGCCAGGGAAGAGAGTGTTTTCCCTAAAAATGAAATGAACAAATGGCATTTCTGGTATTTCCTGGCTAATATAAAGAAAAATGCAGATTCATTTCAGGGATTGCGTGTCTTTAATCTCTTTTAATCTAATTTTAAGTCCCTGAGAGAATACGTAGCTTCCAGTGCATCTAACAATCCATTTCCAGAAAAGGAGGCCACATTGATTAAAACGCAGAGCCACCACCAGACCCCATCCCTGGCAGCTAAGAAGCTCGGATCGTTAGCAGCAAAGCTGATGGCTCCTGTCAGAGGGCTCGGTGGGGACGGTAACACCTCGGAGAGCAGAGGGAAGAAAGGCACAGGCGCCTTTCACAACAGGCCCGGCTGGAGCCTGCCTGGGGACCCGTGAGGCTGCCCCCTTCCATTCTCACCCAAGAGAGCAAGCACACTGACCCCTCCCTCTCCCTTCAGGTGGAACGTGCTGGGACTACAGGGTGCCCTCCTCTGCCACTTCATCGAGCCTGTGTACCTGCACAGCATCATCGTGGGCAGCCTGCACCACACGGGCCACCTTTGCCGGGTCATGAGCCACAGGACCGAGGACATAGGCCAGCTGCCCACCTCCTACCAGCACAACCGGCCCCTCCTCAGCGGTAAGAGAACTCGTCCTCAAAAACACACACCCCTCCCATTAGCCAACTGGCACGAGCAGGCCCCATGGGGGCCTAATTGGGCAGCTTTTATCCCTTTTGGCCAATGGCTATTTAAGACATAGGGAGCAAAATTACAGCAATCCAAAACTTAAAAAAAGAAAAAAGAAGGCACGTCAGAATGCATCTCTGAAGGTAGGACGTGCCACAGGCCAGAAAGTGTACAATAGGGATGTACGCAGCACATCAGGGCATCCCGGGGTCAAGCTGCGGTGTCCACAGTGCCTGGTGGAAATAAAAACAAATAGTTGTGGATGTGTCCAGCAGGACCACAGTTTACCTGTCAGTAGGAGGCTTTCTGATGAAGGGCCCAGTGGGCGCAAGACTGGAGGAAGGGACAGCGATGGGCACAGGGCCTGGTTGCCCAGGTCACGTGCTGAACTCAGGGGTCCCTGTGCTCTTCACACCAGCCGGACGCCAACATGTTCTTAGGAAGCACATTTCACAGGCAGTGGAGAAAATCAGGGAGCTCTGGGCCAGAAGCACAATTCCCCATTCTACTCCCAGCTTCCCAATCCATCTGTATTATCAGAGCCTCAGGGTCCCCACTCTAAAATAGGGATGGACACGCCAGGCCACCCAGTACAGATAGTTGGAAGGATCAGTCATCACATGGTCTTGGAAGGGGTCTAGTTCTATGATCGCTAGGAAAGAGCAGTTTTGGAAGGTAAAGCCTCCAATATGAACACTGGCTATTCATGCGCAGGGCCACGGAAGGTTCCTACCATGGACTGGAGCATGCGGAAGCCCTGGCCAGGGCCTGCAGGAAAACGCCACACCTCTGGGGCAGCTCCCTGGCCCAAGCAGGGGTTCTCTCTGAAGGTGCCACTGGCACACCTCAGCAACACCTGGCCGGTGTCCTGAGGAAGCTGGGACACAACCTCTGCTTCAGGCAGAGAGTCAGACTGCTGGGCTGACAGGGCTGTGCGCACTGCAGTGGCTGGCTGACTTCCGTCTTGGGCCAGATTATCTGAAACAGAAAATAGAAAAATAGAGGAGCTGTTTTTAGTGTCTGGCTAAGGGTTGGGCCTAAAATTTATTCCCAAGATTATAAAATGGTTCTAAATTATAAAATCAGTAATATTGATCTATGGGGATGGTAGTGAGAACCAAAAGAAAAAAATTATGAAAAGCTAAGCAAGTATTCAGGAAATGATACCTCTCTGCTCACTTCAACAATATACAGGGTGAAGCAAAAGTAGGATTACAGTGGTTAGGATGGAGAATAATACCATAATTAATAAATAATAACATAAGAATAAACTCTGTGGTTTATCCTTTTTGCTCCACTGTAAACTCCTGTAAACTTCTTTCGCTCCACTCTGGACTTGAGCAATTCTGCATAGACAAGCCTAAACCTATGGGCAAAACCTGAGGAATCCAAGTGCACATCATAACCCCCAATCCTTTAGCAAGAGCTGTGTGCCTGAGGCGAAGAGCCATCCTGAAGGTTTGCCTTTGGTCCTTCTCAGTGCATTCAAAAAAGATAAGGAAAATGGTAATAAAACTCTGTGTTTTAAATAGTCATCTCTTTAGAAAAATGTAATTGAAAAGGAAACTGACTTTGGACCTTGATCTACCAGGCTGAGCATGATCTGTCTGAGCTTTCAACCTCAAGGCTCAATCTTTATTTTTCTTCATCAAGGAAAAAAATTCACAACAGAGGGCGGAAATATGAATAGGACAGATAATGTCTTTGTGTTAACAGTATATGATTTTTATTATTGAACATTCTTAGTCTGCACTGAAGATTAAACTAATGACTAGTTCTACAGCCCATGGCAAGGTCTTGGCAATGAAAATGAAATTTGAGAGATGGACCAAAAGAATTGAATGTCAGAACTATGAGCTCATGTTCAATGTGACAAAAATAGCAGGATTGGTGATTAATAGAGAGCCTCCGCTATCTTTCTTCACAACACGTATTTTCCTGAAGTAAAATTGACTAGCCAGTGTATCAGAAGGCTTTTCAGATTTTATGTTTCATAAGCAGCTGCATTTATCAGGAAGAAGTTTGATACTTATTGAAATGTCTACCAACAGTAAGTAGCCTGTAATTCTGCTCAGTACCACCTCCCTGTTGCGCTCCAGATGCCTCCCTTTAAGGAACAGTAGTGGATGCCCTGGACACCTGTTGCTATTTATATCCACATTTTTGTGTGAGTTTGAATTTCCAAAATATTGTCACACTAAGCTGTAGAATCTAATACCTCAAGCCTCTTTAATGCAGCAGAAATTTCTGATATTGATGATCCTTAATATTATCTTGCAAAACTACTCAGTGTGTTGAAGCAAGCTTTTTATGCAGAAAGTAATTTGCAATATTAGCATATTAAAGCAAACACAGGCATATTATGGAATAGCCCACAAATTTTTCATAAATGTTTAAGAGCATCAAAAAAATCTGACAGTCTCCTTTGTCCTACCGTCAGTAGAGATAGAAATTTATCACCCTATGCCCGTGAAGGAAATTTTAGGAAAAAATTATTATAAATCTTGTTAGAAAAAAATCTTAAAATAGTCTTAATATTGTTGCATGAAGATCAAAAAATTAGACCCAACAGAAAACTACTTAATAAGGCATTTCCATAGATTTGCACTGATCTCCCTCTGACAATTAGATAACCCATAGCTTATACGAAATTTAAATTATAGAAACAAAACTTATTTCTGTTTTCTGGGGAGTTCCTTTTAAAATATTTGTATATTAGTTAAGTTTCCTTTCATTTCTACCATGATTTCAAGGAATTACTTCACAAAAGAACTGAACATCAAACTTAATTATATTGCTCCTGAGAATTTTACTACCCAAGAAAAATACTTCCCTTGTCAATACATTTCATTTGTCCAAACATTAAGAAGTTGGTCAACATAAAGCAGGCACTCGTCTCATCACACAACAAATGTGTATTGATCACTTATGCTGTGCCTGAAACCATTTTGCACTGGGCATAGAGCAGTGAATAAGATGGGCAAAAATCAATACGCCCTGGGTGATTACATTCTAGCGTAGAAGACAAACAAAAATATATATAAATGGAAGAATGCATATATATATATATATATAGATATATATGCTTTTGAGGAAAAGAATGCAGAGAAGGTTAAAAAGTGACCCTGACTCTCTCACTCAGGAGAAGGGTCAGGAACGATCTAAGGGGGCAAGGCCTGAGAAAAGTCCTGGAGGAGGGAGAAGTGAAGGGAGTATGGGAGGCAGAAAGAGAAGGCAGAGCTGAGAGGGCCAGCATGGGGCTCTGGGGGCTGGGGGAGTCGGGGGCTCCAGGGCCCAGAAAACAGGTGGGGCCGCAGCTGCCTTCCACGGAGTCAGCCAGGACTCAGCGGGAGCCCTCTGTGAGCAGACCCTGCAGGGCTCACAGAGCAGCTTGAAATCATCCTTACTCCTGAATTTAGATGAAGACGATCCCAGTAAGACTTAGAGAAAAATAATCCTACAGAAAATGTGCAAATACAACAAAAACAAGCAGGCATGGGAGGAGACTAGACAACTTGAACAAAACCCAGCAGGCAACAGATGATGAAAAGAGACAGCGATCAGGATTCATGGGCACAGACTTTCACATAACTATGCTCAACACGGTAAAAGGGACTTAAAAACCAAGATGGAAAATGTAGGAGGAGAAATGGAAGCAGAACCAAATGGGAATTTCAGAAATAAAGAAAATAAAACCATGTGTGTAACAGAGGGTAGGTTTAATTGCAAACTAAGCACAGTGAGGTGGAAATTAGTCAGTTGGAACGTCATTGTGAAGAAGAGGCTGAGAACACAGCACAGAGACAGTGAGAAGTGGCAGGGTTCTCCCAAGAGCAGAACCAATGAGAGATGCTCATTTTCCTACTAGAAGAGAGATTCATTTAAGGAACTGGCTCAAATGATCATGAGGGCTGGCAAGTCTGAAATCTGCAGGACAAGCTGGGAGGCTGGAAATTCCAGCCGAATTGATGTTTCAGTCAAGTGCAAAGGTGGTCTGCAAGCAGAATTCCTTGCTCTTCAGGGAATTCCACCTTGGCTCCTAGGTCCACCTACTGTTTAGGTGAGGCCCACCTTCATAGTAGAGGGTGATATACTTTACTCAGAGTCAATTAATTTTAAAAAAATACTTGCACAGCAATGTCCAGCTGATGTTTGATCAAGGATCTGGACACCACATCCCAGCCAAGTTGACACATAAAATTAACCATCCCAAAGGGGAAAAAAATGAAAGACACAGTGAGAAAGTGCAATTACATGTAATAAGAGTCCTAGAAAAGGGGAGAAAAAATGGAGTGGGAGTGATATTTAAAGACATAACAACTAAGAACTTTTCAATGCTTAAGATTGAAAGCACTAAAGCCCTGGCTGATGGCACAGTGGATAAGTCACCAGCCTGCAGACCCAAAGGTCGCTGGTTCAATTCCCCAGCCAGGGCACATAACCAGGTTGCAAGCCAGGTCTCCAGCCAGGTCCGTGGCTGGAGGCAGATGAAAGGCAACCACACATTGATGTCTCTCTCCCTCTCTGCCTCTCTCCCTACCCTTCTCTCTAAAAATAATAAATAAAATCTTTTTTTAAAAAGCCATAAAATAAAAGACAGATCAACTTCAAAGGAGCTAAATCAGATGGAGAGCTGATACTTGGAAGACACAAAACAAGGAATCAACATGATAGAAAACTAAGCTTACCCTGGCTAGTGTGTCTCAGTTGGCTGTAGCATCGTTCTGTACACCAAAAGGCTGGGGATTCGATTCCCAGTCACGGCACATGCCTAGGCTGCTAGTTTGATCCCCAGTTGGGGTATGTATGGGAGGCAACAATTGATGTTTCTCTCCCTTCCTTATTCTCAAAAAAAGAAAAGAAAATTAATCTCAACCTAAAAATCTAGAGCCCATAAAAGTATCCCTTAAAAATAAAGGTGATTGATTCCACTACTTGGACTATACCCAAAGAATCCTGAAACACCAATTCACAAGAACCTATGTACACCTATGTTCATAGCAGCACTATTTACAATAGCCAAGTGCTGGAAACAGCCTAAGTGCCCATCAGTGGATAATTGGATCAAAAAATTTTGGTACATTTACACAATGGAATACTATACAGCAGAAAGAAAGAAGGAACTCCTACCCTTTGCAACAACATGGATGGAACTGGAGAGTATTATGCTTAGTGAAATAAGCCAGTCAGTGAAGGACAAATACCATATGATCTCACCCATTACAGGACAATAATGAACAAAACTAACAACAAGCAAAACAACCGAATATGTGAATACAATGAATAGGCCTTCAGTGGTCAGGGGGAAAGGGGTTGGGGGGAGGGGGGAG